>CAUOFW020006403.1:82011-137071 GCA_963454935.2 Ilex paraguariensis
GGGGGGTGGCTGGCAAAGTAGGTGGTGAGACAGTGTCCACTTCACTTAGAAATTGTGCATGCTGTCATAATGTATACTAAATGTTAGTTGCTGGTTAGTCTGCTTTCGAGTGGACTTGACCCTACCTCAATAGCTATACCTGCTGACATTTAAAAGAGGGAAACCCTTCCGGAGAAAAAATTTTGGTACTAATATATTATTTTTTATGGTAAAATTACAACTTTGAAAAGAAAAATTATAATTATTCAATGGAAGACTATGATCGATCATAAACACTTATGATTGATCATAAATTCTTAATATCGATCACAATCTTTCATGATCGATCAAATCATTTAAAATTGTACATCTCAAAAAAGTTGTAATTTAAGATAAAAAAAATTATCATTTTTAATATGATATCGCTGGCTGGCGATACCGTAACCTTTCCCTTTAAAAGTATCAAATTTTAGGGAAGATGATTCAACAAGTCTATCCTCTCGCCCATTCTTCAAATTCCCACACCCTTTTCTTTTTTGATTTCTAACATTCCTCTTCTCTTCTTTCTCTGACACTTTAATAAATTGGACTGTAGATGGAGCATGTTAGGATGGGTAGGATCTAAATATAAGAGCCGGGCAATGTTATTGGGATATAATTTATTGACCAAATTTATTGTGACCTTTGAATTTATTATAAACCCTATTAACCATTGAAACTTGATGTTAATCCAATAATTTCTGTGAAATTATATCATTATATCAATAAATTAGATCAAATTTTTAAGTTCAAATAATATTACTTCTAAGAGCCTCGTTTACTTAACATGAACAGTTGTGTCACCTAAAAAAGGCTATGATTTTATTCTTTTACCTTTTGCAGAGCACAATAGGATTGTGGAACTGTTTCAATTATTTACAGGCTACAACTACACTTTGCCAAAAGAAGAGGCCACTATCAAAGACATATATACCAGGTTAAATAGTAGATTCTTTCTGTCTTCAATTCTAATTTACGCTTAGAACCCTCTCCTCATATTGGACGAAATGATCAAGGAATACTCATAGACCCATCTACAATAACTTTGTACAAGAATCCACAAAGAAACGATCCAATTAAAGAAGGGAGTTATGTCTAAGTGAAACTTATAGAGAAAAGTCTTCTTNAATGCTTAAATTCTTGAACTTTGTTGTAACTTTGGGTGGATACAATCCTACACTTACATACAAAATCCATATTACTACTCTATATTAAAAGGTCTAACATGGGGACGCATTACCGCAGACCCAATGCTTCTCTNTATGTCTAAGTGAAACTTATAGAGAAAAGTCTTCTTTCGTTTTTGAAACTTAAAAAAATATAGTCTAATACACGATATTTTTGTCACCGTAAAATCTATGGGAGGTCGGGTATAGTGTGCACAATTTCATCCTGCATTATAAACGATTGATTATTTTCATGACTCAAATCCTGAGATGGATTGAGTAGCTATAAGACTAATATCTTGTTGCTAAAAAAAATCTGGTCTGAGAAAAGAGTCATTTCCAAAGCAGCGGTCAGCCTATAATCTGACCAATTCATGTGATCTGCTTCATAAAAATAGGCAAGATATTTCACTTACCCCTCTTTTTATCACTGCCCACATTGAAAATCTGTTGGTTTTGGGGGGCCCTAGTTAGCATTAAAAGCACAAAAGAAGTGGGTGTAAATTAAAAATTGGAGCCTTAAAGTCACTCCTCCTCGTACAACCACCTTGCCTTGTAGGAGCTGGAGTTTTCCTGAAGGGGGGCAAACATGAACATAAAGGTTCTGAAAGACAGATGACCTAACACCTATAGTCTCTTTCTTTTTATCTTGTTGCTACTGTCTTCTTGTTGACACTCATATCTGAGAGCACTAGTCTCTCTGGATGTGGTTCATGGGATTAAAATTAGGGTCCAACCGAAAAGCAGGCCATGTTTGGTTTTTCGAAAATTATTTTTGAAAAGAGTTTTAAAAAAATGTGTTTTAAAATTTTTATATTACAAAACCTGCTTAGTTATATGTTTTTGAAAATAATTTTAAAGAACAAAAAATAGTAAAACCTTTTTGTACAAACCCTCCACCCCAATTTTCATCTCCAGTAAAAAAAAAAAAANTCAAATGTGGAGCAGTGGAGGTGGTCGAGGCATATCCCTTGGAAGATGCTATCCTTGCAAACCCATGCCCAAAGGAATCAACACTACACTTTCTCTTCATATATAGTGCACTCACATGAGCTAGCAAGCATCACACACTAACCAACCTTATATCTACTGCACCAAGGTTTTTTCATCTCTCTCTCTCCCTCACCACCACCACTGCCCACCCTGCCAGTCAGGGTGGCTCAATGGGGGTGGTGGGAGGTGGCGGATAAGGCTTTAATCTGTTGAAACAGTAAGGAATGGAGTTGGTTGAAAAGCATTCGGTTTCTCCCACAGGGCAACCTCAATCCTTTGGCATTTTTTCTCTTTAAATTGGAGTCTCTTTCTGCATTTGTGTGATTCTTAGCTTCAAGGTCTGTATTACAGATGTTTTATGAATTTGTTTCCTTCAAAAGCAAGAAACAATCAGAAGATTGTTTGTTGTTTTCTACTATATATGTAATAAGAGAGTTTAGTTTGTTGGTGTGTATTCAATGCTGGTAAGGCTATGTGGTAGACTTACAGGTGTATCCGAGATGGTTAACTCCACTTTGAGATAGTGGAACTATGTGGTATTGGCATGCAGGACAGTGACATACTGATTACTGTAGCTGAATGTTTCAAGAGCACTTTATTGTTGTTTCTTTTGTGGTATTGCATTGAATTGAGTTTTGTCAAGCATAAGATAACAACCAGCAAAATGATAAAAAAAAAAAAAAAAAGGAAATATATAACGCACAAACTTATGTGGTTCAACTCGATAGTTTCTGTATCGATAAGCACAACAAGTAGAGTTCACTACAAATAATATAGATCACATAATTATCTACGTGATCAAAATTAGAAAATGAATTCTTCGCTTTGCCATGAATTTACAACTGGAAAAATAATTACCACCCAAGAACTCTAGTTTTCTATTAGGATTAGGTTTTCAAAAAATGAAAAAAAATATAGACTTTAGTAGGAATATTTCTTATAAAGTCACAATTCCAAAGTTTGAAATTTTAATACAAGACATCTCAACAAATAAATGCTAGACATCTATAGCAAATTCTTTTATATCGTGTTCATGTCATGTTATTGGTTGAATTGATCGTATGATTACATCATGATATACGTTGACATTAGTATGTTACTTTAATTCATCAAATATATCATCGTACAAACAAACTCCAATGTCATGGACATAATCCTTGCATTGGGGCCATCAATTTTTTGGTTTGGCTCTTTCCGGTTTCTTAATAATGGACATAATTGAATAGGTCACGAGTTCTAATGTTAATTGAAGCCTACTTTCAATCTAATGATTGTATTAAATTAGATCACTAGATTAGAACCCAATAAAATTTTTCTTCAAACAGAGGAATTTGTGGGGGCATTAATTGCATACTTTTGGTACTATATATGGAGTTTATATAGCTAAGCCCACAAAAGGTTCCAGCCAAAAATGGCCAAATCGAAGAGTTCGTATCAGTTGGGTCATTTGGGCTCACAAGCGGGCTGGACCAGAGGGGTCCATTTGGTTTATTGGGTCAATCCTAATGACCCGTTAATGGATTACCCATCTAACTGCGCCTTGAAAATCGGATTGAAAGCGCCATCCCCGCTAGAAACGTTGAAATGGTGATTGCAATGGCATTGACTACTCAATCGAATCATATCTAATTTACCAAATTCTTATTTCCACTTGACTTTTGACACCCAACTGCAACATGGATTGTATATCACAAAAAAAAAAAAAGCTTTAGGCATGCCATAACAACATAGTAAACGGCACTCAATGTACGAGATTATCTTTATTAAGTGAAAATAAAACAACTACAATGCACCAAATGGCTCTTCTAAACATGTTTATAGCAAGGGCAGTAACATGATTGCATGAAATTAAAAAAAAAAAGAAAGAAAACAAATTAGGAAATGTGATTGCCCCCACATCATTTGGCCCATTATTTTCTCCATGTCTTTTTCTCTCTTCAGCCTTAAGGTGTCAGGCATCAAGTGATAGGTGAGAGAAAACATGCCGCACAAGTCAAGAAAATGTCTTAAAATACTCTTCCATTCATTGATTTTTCCCCAAGTATGTCAGTGGTATTTGGAAGCCATTTCAAGGGAAAATGACCTTTAATAGTGACAGGAGGACATAGTGATTGATGTCAGGCACCTATAGTTGATCAAGCCTAAAATATTCAAGCATACAAGAATTTGCAACAAAATAGTTAGGTTTAGCACCTTGTAAAATGGTATTGCTTGAGATCTGCAAATGTTATGTTATAGGTTCTATACATGAGGAGTAGATTGCTGATTTGTTTCTTGTGCTTTATTAAGACTGGAATTTAGCTATGACTTTGGTCGTCCTTAAAGAGTTCCAACGGTTTTCCAAAGGGCTTCCTCTACAAGTGTAGTTGCTATTATGATCACGTATTGGAAGAGAATTTCACATCTGATCGCCCTTCCTCTACCCTTTTTACACATCTAGGGAGACAAATGCTTAGTATTTATACAAATACACGATTATCTTTCTTCTAATAATCACTGCAGCAATTTATGAAATTCAGAGAACTCATTCTTCTTAAAAGTTGATCCAGTAACACAGTGATGCATGTACATTGGTCATTTTGCATTACAAACATGTCCGAAGAGAAATTTCAAATGGGCCCTTTAAAAATTTATTATAAATATAATTTTAACATACGATTAAATTTTATTTAAAATTTATTATTCTCATTTTTTGTGGTGATTAATTTTTTATATTCACATTTTTTTAGTATATTTTATTCAAATTTTATTCTTTTAATATTTGGATTCATATTTTTACAATTGACATATTCAAATCTCAAAATTCTTGTAAGCAAAACGAGCTGTTAAAACAATAAATGCTATTGAAATCTAATTAATTGACATAATTTGTTGACCTATTTATTTTGACATTTGGATTCACAATAGATCCTATCAAATATTGAAACTTGGTGTTGATCTAATGATTCTTATGAAGCCAAATAATTATGTCAACAAATTATGTCAGATTTTTAGGTCCAAATAATATTACTCTTAATAAAAATAGAACAATAATACATGATAAATAGAGATTGTATAAATTCACTCTTTATTCATCTTTTAAATTGTCTAATAAATTATACCTTCACAAGAAAATAGTGAATTAAATAATTATATTATAAAAATATAAAAAATAATTTATTGATGTTTATACATGTATACACGTATCATGAAAAAGAAAAGAGTTTTTTTAGTGATATGGGTAACAAAGTATACAATTTTTTTTAATGTAGACTAGTTAGTGTGTGTGTGTGTGTGTGTGAGAGAGAGAGAGAGAGAGAGAGATTTATTTGTATACTTTAATTATATTGCGACATTAGATATTTTAGTGATTTCACTGTTGAAAAGATATTGTTGGGCCTCTCGATTTTACTTGGATTTTTTCTTAGAATTTTCAAATGATTCGGTTTTTTTGTATCTAAAATTTTTTTTTGAACTAAAATAATAGGTGAAAATTACAAAGATAATTGGGGCCCTCTTTTTTCTGTGGCTCTAGGCGATTGCTTAGTTGGCCTATCTATTGGCCCGGCCCTGCATACACGTACAATAGTTATTTTTTCGAACTTATACACGTATAATAGTTCAATTAAGCTGTCTCAATTGAAAATTTAGTTGGCGGGTGTGTGTGTGTGTGCGCGGGTGGGAGGGATTGTTTTTTTTTTCGGGGGGTGGCTGGCAAAGTAGGTGGTGAGACAGTGTCCACTTCACTTAGAAATTGTGCATGCTGTCATAATGTATACTAAATGTTAGTTGCTGGTTAGTCTGCTTTCGAGTGGACTTGACCCTACCTCAATAGCTATACTTGCTGACATTTAAAAGAGGGAAACCCTTCCGGAGAAAAAATTTTGGTACTAATATCATCTGATATTATTTTTTATGGTAAAATTACAACTTTGAAAAGAAAAATTATAATTATTCAATGGAAGGCTATGATCGATCATAGACACTTATGATTGATCATAAATTCTTAATATCGATCACAATCTTTCATAATCGATCAAATCATTTAAAGTTGTACATCTCAAAAAAATTGTAATTTAAGATAAAAAAAATTATAATTTTTAATATGATATCGCTGGCGATACCGTAACCTTTCCCTTTAAAAGTATCAAATTTTAGGGAAGATGATTCAACAAGTCTATCCTCTCGCCCATTCTTCAAATTCCCACACCCTTTTCTTTTTTGATTTCTAACATTCCTCTTCTCTTCTTTCTCTGACACTTTAATAAATTGGACTGTAGATGGAGCATGTTAGGATGGGTAGGATCTAAATATAAGAGCCGGGCAATGTTATTGGGATATAATTTATTGACCAAATTTATTGTGACCTTTGAATTTATTATAAACCCCATTAACTATTGAAACTTGATGTTAATCCAATAATTTCTGTGAAATCATATCATTATATCAACAAATTAGATCAAATTTTTAAGTCCAAATAATATTACTTCTAAGAGCCTCGTTTACTGAACATGAACAGTTGTGTCACCTAAAAGGCTATGATTTTATTCTTTTACCTTTTGCAGAGCACAATAGGATTGTGGAACTGTTTCAATTATTTACAGGCTACAACTACACTTTGCCAAAAGAAGAGGCCACTATCAAAGACATATATACCAGGTTAAATAGTAGATTCTTTCTGTCTTCAATTCTAATTTACGCTTAGAACCCTCTCCTCATATTGGACGAAATGATCAAGGAATACTCATAGACCCATCTACAATAACTTTGTACAAGAATCCACAAAGAAACGATCCAATTAAAGAAGGGAGTTATGTCTAAGTGAAACTTATAGAGAAAAGTCTTCTTTCGTTTTTGAAACTTAAAAAAATATAGTCTAATACACGATATTTTTGTCACCGTAAAATCTATGGGAGGTCGGGTATAGTGTGCACAATTTCATCCTGCATTATAAACGATTGATTATTTTCATGACTCAAATCCTGAGATGGATTGAGTAGCTATAAGACTAATATCTTGTTGCTAAAAAAATCTGGTCTGAGAAAAGAGTCATTTCCAAAGCAGCGGTCAGCCTATAATCTGACCAATTCATGTGATCTGCTTCATAAAAATAGGCAAGATATTTCACTTACCCCTCTTTTTATCACTGCCCACATTGAAAATCTGTTGGTTTTGGGGGGCATTGGAGCCTTAAAATCACTCCTCCTCGTACAACCACCTTGCCTTGTAGGAGCTGGAGTTTTCCTGAAGGGGGGCAAACATGAACATAAAGGTTCTGAAAGACAGATGACCTAACACCTATAGTCTCTTTCTTTTTATCTTGTTGCTACTGTCTTCTTGTTGACACTCATATCTGAGAGCACTAGTCTCTCTGGATGTGGTTCATGGGATTAAAATTAGGGTCCAACCGAAAAGCAGGCCATGTTTGGTTTTTCGAAAATTATTTTTGAAAAGAGTTTTAAAAAAATGTGTTTTAAAATTTTTATATTACAAAACCTGCTTAGTTATATGTTTTTGAAAATAATTTTAAAGAACAAAAAATAGTAAAACCTTTTTGTACAAACCCTCCACCCCAATTTTCATCTCCAGTAAAAAAAAAAAAATTCATCTCCAGTCCCATTGTCTTTCCCTCTTCTCTCCCCCCCCCCCCAAAACAAACACACAAATTATTTTAGTTAAAAGTTATCTAAATTATTTTTTATCTATTTTAAGTATTAAGTGACAAATTTATGATAAAAAAAACCTTTAATAATTTAAATATTGTCCGCTTGAGGAATCATATAAAAATATATTTAATAATTTAGGGACTAAAATAATAAAATTAAAATATTGGAGATTAAAATTAGATAAACTTTATACTTTGGGGACCTCTAGTACAAATTAACCCTTTTTTTTCGATTAATAGTTGCAAATCATCTAAAACAAAATCAGGAGATCAATTTCACTACAATACTGCAGCTATCTTCTCCCTAAAATTAAGGTTCCACATCCCTTATGCTATGTTTTCTTCCAATTTTCCTCAATATTAATCTAAATAAATTATTCGCTATGAATTCTAGTAAAACTCACACTGACCGTACAATATGGGTGTCATTTGAACACATGGAGAGATCAACTTGGGTTAGAGTTTAACCCGAGCCAAATTTAATTTGAACCTTTTCAACGAAATACGAACAATGCTTAAATTCTTGAACTTTGTTGTAACTTTGGGTGGATACAATCCTACACTTACATACAAAATCCATATTACTACTCTATATTAAAAGGTCTAACATGGGGACGCATTACCGCAGACCCAATGCTTCTCTTAAGGCAGGCAAAAGCCGAGAGACCCTCCACAATGGAGGATTCAAACTGGTTTGGTAGGCAGTCTTCACAAATATAAAGCACTGTGTTGCTGGTTGAAGAAACATGTACTCTATTTTTTAATAACACCTCTAATTTAATAAATTTTATATATGGACTGCATTATGGGAGTTGCCAACATGTGGTAATGTGCCAAGTCAAAGAGTTTCAACTATTTTTCCAATATTTAAGTTGAGTTTGGAGAGAAAATTCTAAATCAACTTAAATGTATGTAGTATGAGATTGAGGTGTTTTGACTATGGCTTAAAGTTTCGTTTCGGAGCTATGTTTCGATTGTTTGAAAAATAGAAATGTTTCGAAAATATTTTAAAAACGTAATGGAAACCTTATATTTTTATGAAAACGAATGGACACCTTTAAAAGAAAGAGTTTATGTGTTAATCAAGTTCTTAATTCTTGTTTGTAACAATCAAATCTATTAGTTGGCAATCGGAGAATCTACTTTACAAGCAATTTTTTGTGGTACCACTTGAATTTTCCCTTGAAGTTCTATAATCTTTATTGAACCTGAGTTTTAACCTTAGAATTGAATTTAAAGGAAAATAGAGTTTTAATCTGAATTGTGTAACATAAAATCAATCCGAATTTAAAATATCTATAAAAGCATTACTCATATCGAAGATTGTATTGTTTGGATTAAGCTCCAATTGATTTCTCAATCAATTTAATCCGTTCAAGTTACACAACACTAATCATACGGGCTTGTTATCTCTTAAAAACATAATTTCATGAATTTCAACTTCAAATGATTGTTTTTAATATAATTTAGAACTTAAAAAATATTTCACATGTTACCCACCCTCATCACACGTACCACACCACCATCACCACCGCTTTTCCCCACCACTCATCACACCGTCGCTCAAAAGCACTCGTTGTTGCTCACCACAACCATCGTTACCACCTACCACCACAACCCATCACTGACATCGCCACCACCACCATTGCCAACCATATCATCGTCACTCACTACCACTATCGTTGTGACTCATAATTGCTACTACCACGTATTGTCATCCAAAACACACCACCGTTATTATTGTTGCCACCCATGGTTGCCACCATCACCATGATCGTCACCATCACCATATCTCACCACCTGTATTATCGCTCACTCCCACTATAATTAATACTTAAATTCATTTATTTCTCCTATATATTTGTGATTTGATTTTGGGTGTGAATATAAATATAATTATTATTGATCATTTTTTTTATTATTCTGTGCCTTTAGATACTGTGAATAACTAATACATATATATATTGTGTAAATTTTGATAAGGTAAAGTGACAACATGCTTGTATTTTAAAGCAATACTCACTTTCTAATAGTTGTTTGAATAAAGGTTAATAATGGGGTTTGTGACTTTTGCTAACACGCGCCGTGGTTGATGATTTTAATCCACNTGAAAATCGGATTGAAAGCGCCATCCCCGCTAGAAACGTTGAAATGGTGATTGCAATGGCATTGACTACTCAATCGAATCATATCTAATTTACCAAATTCTTATTTCCACTTGACTTTTGACACCCAACTGCAACATGGATTGTATATCACAAAAAAAAAAAAANACATGCAACTGAAAAACAATAAAGTTATGCATCCCAAATGATAAGACGAAATTTTACGTATTAAATGTTTAGTGAAAATTAGTAGGATTTACTAATTCAATTATCTACGCTAATTTTCTTTTTTTGGGAGAAAACACCTACACTGATTTGGGGGCTATGCTTGTCTATTCTATCAAGGATGGTTNAAAGGTTTAGGCATGCCATAACAACATAGTAAACGGCACTCAATGTACGAGATTATCTTTATTAAGTGAAAATAAAACAACTACAATGCACCAAATGGCTCTTCTAAACATGTTTATAGCAAGGGCAGTNAAAAAAACACATCTCAAGGGTATAGAGGGGTTAAGATTCAAAATTTATTGATAAATATAATATCAAGTGGAGTGACGCAGTGCAATTTCTTTCAATATATTTTCTCTTTCTCTAAATACATGTTTTCTTCATTTTNCAAACAAAATTTACCATTTCATCATTTTTCCAATGCATGAGCATTTGTATACTTATTAGTGAAAATGTGAAAGATTTTTTTTTCCCTTCACACTTACCTCCCTTTATTCAATTTTTTTTCAGTAAATCTTATTTTATTCAAAAAATATTTTTATTTTAAGAATTCAAAATAAATTGAATTGTTGACATGATTAGATATTTGTCATTCAAAAATAAAAAATAAAAAAAATTCAAGGATCCTTCAATTAGTTTAAAATTGGAGAGGAGTCTAACCCCACACAAATGACATGAGTATTTTTTGACAATAATAGATTTAAGTCGACTCCTTCTAGAGTCCAAAACTCTCTGGACTCACAGAAGTCAACCCAAGCCTCTTATCCAAATAGTATTCATTGAGCTTGAAATTGGACCGCGGCCCCCGCCCCAGTTCCGGAGAGACTCAACACTAACGAGTTCGGTATAGGTATCAACCCGATATTAACGAGCTTTATATAAGTATCAGCTCAAAAAATGGGAGCACGACACGATGTCAGTCTGCAAAAACTGCAACATGACATGTGGATAGGAGATGAGGGGATACTATTTGACGACTCTGAAGAACGAAAATCTACTGGTAGTGGAGATAGATCACGTACTACAGCTGACAAGTAGTGGGTGTAGAAAGGCGTCAGAGACCCCAATTATAGGACCAAGACAATCACAGAGGGAACCACGTAATCAACAAAAAAAGGATCAACACAAAACCCTAACGACCATATGTTTAAATAACTAACGATGTTACAGGGCAAGATGCGAATTCAGAAAAACTATCCAGTAGTAACCTAGGCAATATCCAATAAAAGGCTTCAAGCCAAAAGCATTGTAGAAACAATCTTCTTCCTCAAGTAATACAATTTTCAAGGAGCAAGTGGTTCTTTTACAGTAGACGTAACTTTAGTCATTTGGCTAGAATGAGCCACTCACACTGTTGTCTTTGTTTTGCATCTTACACATAACACACACTCTCTGGGCCATATCTCAGGCAATTCTGTAGTCCGGTCCAATCAATTTTGAACACCATCACTTTACGTAAAAGTTTAATTCATTTTCGACCAATATCATCCTGGAAATAACATTAATTTCCTCCTCTGAATTGATCTTTCTTTACACCTCCCATTTTTTTATTAATTAAGAGGAATTTGAGCTCCTAAATAAATTGAAGAGATGGGCACTTGCCCATAACCTAAGCTGATGAGCCCTCTTACAACTGTGGTTAAAATGGCTTGAACCATTGCATCATGTCTCTTTGGGGTAGAGTAATGCTAAACTAACAAAAAAAAAACAAAAAACAAAAAACAAGGCCAAAAATAAAGGTAAAATGATATCGTATTTGCTATAATGGTGTTGCTAGTCCCACTTTTATACATTTGAAATTCAAATTTGTCTCATTATGATAACGTTACATTATTTGATCTTAATTTTTTGATCAATGTAGCACTACTCATTATAATATTAATAGATAAATTTTTGTTATTATACTTTCATTTTTTATCCAATAAAAATATGACCTGTAAATTTATTATTATTTTGTTTTGCACTATTATTTTTATAATCAACGACTACATATGCATCAAACCAAGATCTATGATTTTTATTCAATTTCGATATAGAATCTTGTTGTACGCAACACACGTGTATTTAACGAAATCAACAATGCAAGTTAGTGTGCAACTTAAAAAAAATTAATCATTGAGGGTTCAAATTAAAAATACTAAAATATTTCAAGGTGCAACAGGTGTTAGAATCCTAAAATTCCAAAACTTTACCATGTCAAAGTCATATTGGATAAAAAATAAAAATATGATACTAAAAAGGGAAAATTTCAACTACATCCCTTATAATTTGTCATATGTTTAAGGACACCTCATCTATTATCCAAAATATTATTGGCCTCCCTTCTAGTTTATATTTAAACATCATTGACACCCCGTTGTTAAACCACTATTTCTTACNAAATTTTTTTAATTTTTAATTTTTAATTTTTTTAAAAATTAATTTTTAAATTTTTTTAAAAAATATATACATATTTTACCATTGCATTTTTATATGAAATTAATGTATAGATAAGATATATAGATAAATAAAAATGCATCTCAATACAAATAATTAACTTTCCATTCACTTTCCTTTTGCTTTTGGAGGGATTGATTTTAGTAAGTTAGAAGGAAAGTTAATCCATCCATTTTTTCATCATTTCTATTTTTATTTTCTTACAAAATATGATGTTTTATTTATTTTTCTAATTTTTTATTTTTTTAATTTTTTATCTTCTTATTTTTTCATCGTACTAAACTTACGTAAAAACCACCACCATTATTAGCCGCGTACTTTTACTACAACATTTACATTGGTCAATGATTTTTTTAACGGTACAATGTATGTACAAACTATTTTAGTCAGCAGAATAATAAATCAACTGAGTTAACAGGGATACGCCGTGGAAAACAAACAATTTGTGGCCCACAACGTACGACTACTGTTCTTTCCCCCCCCCCTGTAACTTAAGTTTTATTATTATTATTATTATTATTTTTGAGGTGGGTGGATAGGCGGTTGGGGTTGGGGGCTGGAAGGTTAATTTTAATTAGTGCATAAAAGGGACAATGCATAAACAAACCGAAGAAACTGATACATCATGATGGATGCAGTTTAAGTTTGCATCACGTTATAATTTCTACAAAACATTTATTTAGGGTAAAATTTGAAAAATAAATTCTTGTAGGGTGTAAATTAAAAATTCAAAGTTCCATTAAACCCATATACTATCATTTGTTTTACTTACCAAAGGTAAAACGGGGCAAAATATCTAACAAAATGACAAATGTCGAAATACGACGTCGTGAAGTTCACTGTTGGCCCGCGCCATAACTTACCGTTACATTCAAGACTTTGAGGCAAATCTCGTAATTTTGCCGAAAGACAAGGACAGTTGCCACGCGTCACTCCCTTGACGCTCCTCATTGGAAAAACCAAAAAAATAGACGTTAGTGTTACGGCAAAAATTTAGGGGCAAGACTGAAAGAGTCGGGTCTGATTCAAACGGTGACGTGCCCTCATTTATTATTTTCATAAATTCTCTCCCTCCTCCTCCTCCTTAGTCCTTCCCTCTCCCTCTCTGTCTCTATCTATCTCTCTCTCTCTCTCTCTCTCTCTAAGCTTTCTGAAAACATTCATCTCTTACTGCACAGCGTTCAGATTTGAGAGGAACGAAAAGAGCTTCGGAGAGCGTCAAAAGGTCTGTGTTTTGCATTCGAACGATTCATATTCTCTTTTGCCTTTTCCTTTTGTATTTTACTGGTTTTGTATTTGAAGAATGTTAAGTTTAATTGTTTGATCTGAATGTGGCTTGTCCTTAAAGTTACGTATATGTGTCCGTGTGAATGTAGAGTTATATATCTATATATATGGCGATCTATAGAATTACACAGGTATCAATATACGCATATCTATGTTTTAACTGTTTTGTTTGCCTATTGGATCAGAAAATATGGAATTTTAGCTTTTTTTGTTTTTATTTTGCTCTGCTTTTAGTGATTTAATATCTTGATTTGATTTTATGTTCCAAATTTAAATAGCTGACTGCTTGTGACTTGTGAATCTTTGCTTTTCTTTTTCTTATTTTATATGAGGAGGATCTGTGGATATTTATTTTTCATTCTTTTTTCTCCTAATTTTCGTGGCCATTACCAGTTTTTGAGAGGGGAAGGGGAAAGACAGATAGTAACAATTTAAAATATAGTGTTTTGCTAAAAAAAAAAGAAGTAGATCATACTAAACTGTCAATGCAACAGAAGCAAATGATAACTTTGATGATTTCTGCAGGGATTGAAGGATCAAAACCATACTTTTTCTGCGTAATTCGACTCAGAAATATACAATTTATGTGAGGTTAATAGTGTTGGTGCTTCAGTGAAGTGTAGTTATTTTCAATCCATTTAAAGAAGATTAGATGCTTATTCTATCCAACTGATGATTGTAATGGTTGAGGAGTAAGACTTGTTAAGTTTGATGGTAGGAATGGCTGTTGCTGGCTTACATAATGTGTCTGCGCTTGACTCTTCTTTCCTTAGGGAGCCTCAGTCTCCGGTATCAAGGCAGTGGGGTAGTCAAGATAGTCCGAGCACCCAGGCATCCTCTCTCCTGCAGATGTGGCGGGAGCTCGAGGGTGAGCCTGTGGTGCATCATTCACATGTGAGGTTTGAAGAAAGGCCAATGCGTCAAAGGAGTGATGGGTCGAATGTTGACCTTGTGAGCACAGATTGGTCAGAAAGACAAGAGAGTGACAATGGGGAGGGCGGCTTGGAGGATGCCAATGATGTTGACAATGAGAGCAGAATATGTTCGCAAGGGCAAAGGGGATCCCAGAACGAAAATGAAGACAATTGCAGTTATACCTCAGAGCAGTCTGTTGATTTTGGTGAAGTGGAAAGGGATAGGGTGAGGCAAATTTTTCGGGAATGGAGGAACAGTGGTATAAGAGGCCATCCGCAGAATGCTTCTCGTTTGAACAACTGTTCAAGGGTACAGTGGCTTGGTGAAAATGAATGTGCGAGGGTTAGAATTGTAAGAGATTGGGTAGAAAGGACTAGCCAGCAGAGAGGCGTTTGTGGTGGCTGTAGAGAACAAGCTGCTGAAATTGGTGTTCAAATTGATCAAGTTCCTGATGGCTCGTTGGCTAATCATTTTGAACATGGTGCTCGGAGGGCCATCCGTAAATTACACGGCAGACAAGCTCTTCTTGATTTGTTAGCAAGGGCTGAGAGGGAAAGGAAAGGAGAACTACAGGGTTTACAAGAGAGTCGGCCTGTATCAAGTTTTGCTCATCGCAACCGCATTCAGGTTAGTTTTCTCATATGTTTCTTTATTTGTACAATTCTCTTACTTTGTGAGCTCTTTCATCCTTGGTTCCACCATAGTGTGTGATCTCATTCCACGCACACCACAACCTCCACTACCAAAGCTTGATTTGTTTAACCAGTGTTTGTTTCCCTGGCATAATAACATAACCTTTCTATTCAGATGTTCTTGTTCTGGGTGACTATGCAGATAATACCGGATGTAAATTGTAGGAGGCTTACCATGACATTTTTTTGGGATAGTTTGTTTGTATGCAAGTCCAATATAGTTGCATTATAACCGTTATTTTTAGCTGTTTATAAGGCAGTGTCCACTTTTCACCAAGTTTCATTGCATTATCAATGTCAAAGTGAACCCTTAAAGCCGTATACCCAACCTTTGGGTCAGCTGAGCAAATCCTTTAATTTTTCTCAGTTTGCTTTACATAGTCTGAAAGATTGTATTCTTTAGGATTCATGTTAAATGTTTTGATTTCAGGTTTCGTGTTGTCTTTCTCCCTAAAGGGACCCTTGTTTCTTCTCTGGTCCAGGATTACAGAAAAGACTATTGTAGCTGTAACACAGAAAACGTTTTTAGACATGTGTTAAGAAGTATGTCCTTTAGCTGTTTTTTTTATGATTTTACTTGATAATTAAGTAGTTGAAGTAGACCGAAATACTTTGTGTGACCTAAATGGGGATCTTATTTTATACAAGTGCTGTGGTGTGGTATTTATTGTTAGGTATAGCTGTGACAAGATGACCTAGGCTGTTCGAAGACCTGCATTGTTATACAATGTAAATGAGGGGTCGTTTGTTTGGTCTGGTCATCTTGTCACAGCTATTCTGTTGTAGGTTTCTTTAGTATTTTTAGCTTAGAAAGAAATTGAATGGACATAGCCTTCAGTCAAAACAACCTAATGGAGGGCTAAGCCAGTTGGTTGAACTGAAGTAAGTTACATCTCTGGTTCATGGTTCAGGTTCACTTTAGGAAGGCAACCTAAAGGGTTGTGTTTAAATCTATGACATGGCAGCAGTACTCAGGCGTGCCAGACTAAATAAGAGTCCTAGGTTAGCATACTGTAAAACTAGTTGCAAGCGAACAGATAATACTCTGTATAAACTATCGTAAATAAGTCAGCTTATGTGGAAAGATTAGTGGATGGATGCATCACTATAATCATTTCGTTTCCTCTTTGGGAACTTTAGTTAATTAAATGTGCTTTTCTGAAAGGTCTAAGAGGTTTGAGTTTTCTTTTTCTCTCCCAAAATTCTGTGTGTTCTGAGATGGTTGTATTGTACACTATTTGCTATTCTTCTGTTGTGATTTCTGCACCTGAAGAATAATCAGTTTTTGCTTCCATTAATACCATGTTTCTCTTGCAGTCATTACTCAAGGGTAGGTTTTTGCGAAATGGAAGATTGGTCCAGGATGAAAAAACTAAATCAGTGGCTGCAACTGAATTGGGTTTACTGAGGGAGAGGCAGACTGTGTCTGGTTTGAGGTATTTGGTTTTGCATGCATTATACTTTTTGTTCCTTGTTTTCCTTCNAAAAAAAAAAAAAGGTTTAGGCATGCCATAACAACATAGTAAACGGCACTCAATGTACGAGATTATCTTTATTAAGTGAAAATAAAACAACTACAATGCACCAAATGGCTCTTCTAAACATGTTTATAGCAAGGGCAGTAACATGATTGCATGAAATTAAAAAAAAAAAGAAAGAAAACAAATTAGGAAATGTGATTGCCCCCACATCATTTGGCCCATTATTTTCTCCATGTCTTTTTCTCTCTTCAGCCTTAAGGTGTCAGGCATCAAGTGATAGGTGAGAGAAAACATGCCGCACAAGTCAAGAAAATGTCTTAAAATACTCTTCCATTCATTGATTTTTCCCCAAGTATGTCAGTGGTATTTGGAAGCCATTTCAAGGGAAAATGACCTTTAATAGTGACAGGAGGACATAGTGATTGATGTCAGGCACCTATAGTTGATCAAGCCTAAAATATTCAAGCATACAAGAATTTGCAACAAAATAGTTAGGTTTAGCACCTTGTAAAATGGTATTGCTTGAGATCTGCAAATGTTATGTTCTAGGTTCGATACATGAGGAGTAGATTGCTGATTTGTTTCTTGTGCTTTATTAAGACTGAAATTTAGCTATGACTTTGGTCGTCCTTAAAGAGTTCCAACGGTTCTCCAAAGGGCTTCCTCTACAAGTGTAGTTGCTATTATGATCACGTATTGGAAGAGAATTTCACATCTGATCGCCCTTCCTCTACCCTTTTTACACATCTAGGGAGACAAATGCTTAGTATTTATACAAATACACGATTATCTTTCTTCTAATAATCACTGCAGCAATTTATGAAATTCAGAGAACTCATTCTTCTTAAAAGTTGATCCAGTAACACAGTGATGCATGTACATTGGTCATTTTGCATTACAAACATGTCCGAAGAGAAATTTCAAATGGGCCCTTTAAAAATTTATTATAAATATAATTTTAACATACGATTAAATTTTATTTAAAATTTATTATTCTCATTTTTTGTGGTGATTAATTTTTTATATTCACATTTTTTTAGTATATTTTATTCAAATTTTATTCTTTTAATATTTGGATTCATATTTTTACAATTGACATATTCAAATCTCAAAATTCTTGTAAGCAAAACGAGCTGTTAAAACAATAAATGCTATTGAAATCTAATTAATTGACATAATTTGTTGACCTATTTATTTTGACATTTGGATTCACAATAGATCCTATCAAATATTGAAACTTGGTGTTGATCTAATGATTCTTATGAAGCCAAATAATTATGTCAACAAATTATGTCAGATTTTTAGGTCCAAATAATATTACTCTTAATAAAAATAGATCAATAATACATGATAAATAGAGATTGTATAAATTCACTCTTTATTCATCTTTTAAATTGTCTAATAAATTATACCTTCACAAGAAAATAGTGAATTAAATAATTATATTATAAAAATATAAAAAATAATTTATTGATGTTTATACATGTATACACGTATCATGAAAAAGAAAAGAGTTTTTTTAGTGATATGGGTAACAAAGTATACAATTTTTTTTAATGTAGACTAGTTAGTGTGTGTGTGTGTGTGTGTGAGAGAGAGAGAGAGAGAGAGAGATTTATTTGTATACTTTAATTATATTGCGACATTAGATATTTTAGTGATTTCACTGTTGAAAAGATATTGTTGGGCCTCTCGATTTTACTTGGATTTTTTCTTAGAATTTTCAAATGATTCGGTTTTTTTGTATCTAAAATATTTTTTTAAACTAAAATAATAGGTGAAAATTACAAAGATAATTGGGGCCCTCTTTTTTCTGTGGCTCTAGGCGATTGCTTAGTTGGCCTATCTATTGGCCCGGCCCTGCATACACGTACAATAGTTATTTTTCGAACTTATACACGTATAATAGTTCAATTAAGCTGTCTCAATTGAAAATTTAGTTGGCGGGTGTGTGTGTGTGTGTGCGGGTGGGAGGGATTGTTTTTTTTTTTTGGGGGGTGGCTGGCAAAGTAGGTGGTGAGACAGTGTCCACTTCACTTAGAAATTGTGCATGCTGTCATAATGTATACTAAATGTTAGTTGCTGGTTAGTCTGCTTTCGAGTGGACTTGACCCTACCTCAATAGCTATACCTGCTGACATTTAAAAGAGGGAAACCCTTCCGGAGAAAAAATTTTGGTACTAATATATTATTTTTTATGGTAAAATTACAACTTTGAAAAGAAAAATTATAATTATTCAATGGAAGACTATGATCGATCATAAACACTTATGATTGATCATAAATTCTTAATATCGATCACAATCTTTCATGATCGATCAAATCATTTAAAATTGTACATCTCAAAAAAGTTGTAATTTAAGATAAAAAAAATTATCATTTTTAATATGATATCGCTGGCTGGCGATACCGTAACCTTTCCCTTTAAAAGTATCAAATTTTAGGGAAGATGATTCAACAAGTCTATCCTCTCGCCCATTCTTCAAATTCCCACACCCTTTTCTTTTTTGATTTCTAACATTCCTCTTCTCTTCTTTCTCTGACACTTTAATAAATTGGACTGTAGATGGAGCATGTTAGGATGGGTAGGATCTAAATATAAGAGCCGGGCAATGTTATTGGGATATAATTTATTGACCAAATTTATTGTGACCTTTGAATTTATTATAAACCCTATTAACCATTGAAACTTGATGTTAATCCAATAATTTCTGTGAAATTATATCATTATATCAATAAATTAGATCAAATTTTTAAGTTCAAATAATATTACTTCTAAGAGCCTCGTTTACTTAACATGAACAGTTGTGTCACCTAAAAAAGGCTATGATTTTATTCTTTTACCTTTTGCAGAGCACAATAGGATTGTGGAACTGTTTCAATTATTTACAGGCTACAACTACACTTTGCCAAAAGAAGAGGCCACTATCAAAGACATATATACCAGGTTAAATAGTAGATTCTTTCTGTCTTCAATTCTAATTTACGCTTAGAACCCTCTCCTCATATTGGACGAAATGATCAAGGAATACTCATAGACCCATCTACAATAACTTTGTACAAGAATCCACAAAGAAACGATCCAATTAAAGAAGGGAGTTATGTCTAAGTGAAACTTATAGAGAAAAGTCTTCTTTCGTTTTTGAAACTTAAAAAAATATAGTCTAATACACGATATTTTTGTCACCGTAAAATCTATGGGAGGTCGGGTATAGTGTGCACAATTTCATCCTGCATTATAAACGATTGATTATTTTCATGACTCAAATCCTGAGATGGATTGAGTAGCTATAAGACTAATATCTTGTTGCTAAAAAAAATCTGGTCTGAGAAAAGAGTCATTTCCAAAGCAGCGGTCAGCCTATAATCTGACCAATTCATGTGATCTGCTTCATAAAAATAGGCAAGATATTTCACTTACCCCTCTTTTTATCACTGCCCACATTGAAAATCTGTTGGTTTTGGGGGGCCCTAGTTAGCATTAAAAGCACAAAAGAAGTGGGTGTAAATTAAAAATTGGAGCCTTAAAGTCACTCCTCCTCGTACAACCACCTTGCCTTGTAGGAGCTGGAGTTTTCCTGAAGGGGGGCAAACATGAACATAAAGGTTCTGAAAGACAGATGACCTAACACCTATAGTCTCTTTCTTTTTATCTTGTTGCTACTGTCTTCTTGTTGACACTCATATCTGAGAGCACTAGTCTCTCTGGATGTGGTTCATGGGATTAAAATTAGGGTCCAACCGAAAAGCAGGCCATGTTTGGTTTTTCGAAAATTATTTTTGAAAAGAGTTTTAAAAAAATGTGTTTTAAAATTTTTATATTACAAAACCTGCTTAGTTATATGTTTTTGAAAATAATTTTAAAGAACAAAAAATAGTAAAACCTTTTTGTACAAACCCTCCACCCCAATTTTCATCTCCAGTAAAAAAAAAAAAATTCATCTCCAGTCCCATTGTCTTTCCCTCTTCTCTCCCCCCCCCCCCAAAACAAACACACAAATTATTTTAGTTAAAAGTTATCTAAATTATTTTTTATCTATTTTAAGTATTAAGTGACAAATTTATGATAAAAAAAACCTTTAATAATTTAAATATTGTCCGCTTGAGGAATCATATAAAAATATATTTAATAATTTAGGGACTAAAATAATAAAATTAAAATATTGGAGATTAAAATTAGATAAACTTTATACTTTGGGGACCTCTAGTACAAATTAACCCCTTTTTTTCGATTAATAGTTGCAAATCATCTAAAACAAAATCAGGAGATCAATTTCACTACAATACTGCAGCTATCTTCTCCCTAAAATTAAGGTTCCACATCCCTTATGCTATGTTTTCTTCCAATTTTCCTCAATATTAATCTAAATAAATTATTCGCTATGAATTCTAGTAAAACTCACACTGACCGTACAATATGGGTGTCATTTGAACACATGGAGAGATCAACTTGGGTTAGAGTTTAACCCGAGCCAAATTTAATTTGAACCTTTTCAACGAAATACGAACGATGCTTAAATTCTTGAACTTTGTTGTAACTTTGGGTGGATACAATCCTACACTTACATACAAAATCCATATTACCACTCTATATTAAAAGGTCTAACATGGGGACGCATTACCGCAGACCCAATGCTTCTCTTAAGGCAGGCAAAAGCCGAGAGACCCTCCACAATGGAGGATTCAAACTGGTTTGGTAGGCAGTCTTCACAAATATAAAGCACTGTGTTGCTGGTTGAAGAAACATGTACTCTATTTTTTAATAACACCTCTAATTTAATAAATTTTATATATGGACTGCATTATGGGAGTTGCCAACATGTGGTAATGTGCCAAGTCAAAGAGTTTCAACTATTTTTCCAATATTTAAGTTGAGTTTGGAGAGAAAATTCTAAATCAACTTAAATGTATGTAGTATGAGATTGATGTGTCTTGACTATGGCTTAAAGTTTCGTTTCGGAGCTATGTTTCGATTGTTTGAAAAATAGAAATGTTTCGAAAATATTTTAAAAACGTAATGGAAACCTTATATTTTTATGAAAACGAATGGACACCTTTAAAAGAAAGAGTTTATGTGTTAATCAAGTTCTTAATTCTTGTTTGTAACAATCAAATCTATTAGTTGGCAATCGGAGAATCTACTTTACAAGCAATTTTTGTGGTACCACTTGAATTTTCCCTTGAAGTTCTGTAATCTTTATTGAACCTGAGTTTTAATCTTAGAATTGAATTTAAAGGAAAATAGAGTTTTAATCTGAATTGTGTAACATAAAATCAATCCGAATTTAAAATATCTATAAAAGCATTACTCATATCGAAGATTGTATTGTTTGGATTAAGCTCCAATTGATTTCTCAATCAATTTAATCCGTTCAAGTTACACAACACTAATCATACGGGCTTGTTATCTCTTAAAAACATGATTTCATGAATTTCAACTTCTAATGATTGTTTTTAATATAATTTAGAACTTAAAAAATATTTCACATGTTACCCACCCTCATCACACGTACCACACCACCATCACCACCGCTTTTCCCCACCACTCATCACACCGTCGCTCAAAAGCACTCGTTGTTGCTCACCACAACCATCGTTACCACCTACCACCACAACCCATCACTGACATCGCCACCACCACCATTGCCAACCATATCATCGTCACTCACTACCACTATCGTTGTGACTCATAATTGCTACTGCCATGTATTGTCATCCAAAACACACCACCGTTATTATTGTTGCCACCCATGGTTGCCACCATCACCATGGTCGTCACCATCCACCATAACCATCACCATATCTCACCACCTGTATTATCGCTTGCTCCCACTATAATTAATACTTAAATTCATTTATTTCTCTTATATATTTGTGATTTGATTTTGAGTGTGAATATAAATATAATTATTATTGATCATTTTTTTTATTACTCTGTGCCTTTAGATACTGTGAATAACTAATATATATATATTGTGTAAATTTTGATAAGGTAAAGTGACAACATGCTTGTATTTTAAAGCAATACACACTTTCTAATAGTTGTTTGAATAAAGGTTAATAATGGGGTTTGTGACTTTTGCTAACACGCGCCGTGGTTGATGATTTTAATCCACTTTGAATAAGCATTTTCAATGGGATACAAAAGAGCCAACAAGTGAACAACCTTTTTTACATCTTAAACTACTAACACTTCATATTTCTTTATGTAAAAGGTCTAATTATGTGGGTTCACTTTTGCTTTTACATGGATAGATGTTAGTAGTTGGCATCTATATTAAATTTTTATCAAATGCTTATCATTTGATCTCTTAAGAACAAGAAGTAAAGGATGATCGAACAATAGTATTGTAGCATTGTTGTTGGTTAAGTATTAGAATAACATCTCAAGGGCTTTGCTTACTTGGGAAAAAAACACATCTCAAGGGTATAGAGGGGTTAAGATTCAAAATTTATTGATAAATATAATATCAAGTGGAGTGACGCAGTGCAATTTCTTTCAATATATTTTCTCTTTCTCTAAATACATGTTTTCTTCATTTTTCTCCCCGATAGTTTATTATTTTGAATTTAAGTGAGACTCTATTCTATATAAGCGAACCCTTCACTAATATGTGGCGTGAAATCTACCAAGAAAAAAATTAAAAGAAAAAAATATTAGAATAGATTTGCATCTTATAATAACAAATATAACATCATATTCTACTACCCAGAGAAGGAGGTAAAAGAAAATACCCAAGTTTTTGAGCAATTAGAAATACCGACATTTTTTTGTATTTTTCCCAATTATTTTCTTAAAAAAGAAAGTGTTGTGTTACCCAATCTTAATTTTTCTTTTAAAACTAGGAAAGGGTCTATATTCATAGATTATCTATAATTATTATCCGTTACTTCTTCTTGCATCGTAACTATCTTTTCATGAAATGTCACTACTATATTTTATATTTATTTAATATTAGTGCTAGAAAGTTAAATTATCAACTTATAAAAGCACAATATCAATTAAGATTGATCCAATTTTTATATATTTTAATCTAAAAGTATAAAATTTATCTCTAACTCTTGCTCTCTTACTTTTCTTTTTTTTTTTTCTCGATTCATTTTAATTTTAAATTCTGTAGTTAAAGAAAAGAGAAAAAATATATTATTATTTACACTATAAATATTATATGATTGTAAACCATTTTTCCTCCTTTCGATTCTCTCTTAATGTTTTGTTTGGTAGGGAGGATGAAAAGTAGGAGGAATACATTTTCTATCTTAGAACGATCAAAAGTAAGAAATATACACTTTCCTTATTTTGTGTTTGGTTGAATGGATGAAAAATAAAAATGACTATTTTTTTTTTTTGGTATTGACTAAAATTAGGGATGACTATATAGTCGAGTTGTGTCGTGTCAGATTTGTGTTAAATTATTACAAGTTTGCGTCGAATATTAGTCAAACATAACTTAACTTATTTAACTAATTGTGTCGTGTCGAGTTGTAAGTTGACCTATTTATTTTTGTATCGAGTTCAAGTCGTGTTATCGTGTTGAGTTGAAAATTTTTACCCTTAGTTAAGATGAAAAAAAAAATTAAATTTTTTTAATTTTTAATTTTTAATTTTTTTAAAAATTAATTTTTAAATTTTTTTAAAAAATATATACATATTTTACCATTGCATTTTTATATGAAATTAATGTATAGATAAGATATATAGATAAATAAAAATGCATCTCAATACAAATAATTAACTTTCCATTCACTTTCCTTTTGCTTTTGGAGGGATTGATTTTAGTAAGTTAGAAGGAAAGTTAATCCATCCATTTTTTCATCATTTCTATTTTTATTTTCTTACAAAATATGATGTTTTATTTATTTTTCTAATTTTTTATTTTTTTAATTTTTTATCTTCTTATTTTTTCATCGTACTAAACTTACGTAAAAACCACCACCATTATTAGCCGCGTACTTTTACTACAACATTTACATTGGTCAATGATTTTTTTAACGGTACAATGTATGTACAAACTATTTTAGTCAGCAGAATAATAAATCAACTGAGTTAACAGGGATACGCCGTGGAAAA
Organism: Ilex paraguariensis; assembly: GCA_963454935.2. Lineage (NCBI taxonomy): Eukaryota > Viridiplantae > Streptophyta > Magnoliopsida > Aquifoliales > Aquifoliaceae > Ilex > Ilex paraguariensis. The sequence continues at coordinate 107,051 of CAUOFW020006403.1, forward strand.
CAAACAATTTGTGGCCCACAACGTACGACTACTGTTCTTTCCCCCCCCCCTGTAACTTAAGTTTTATTATTATTATTATTATTATTTTTGAGGTGGGTGGATAGGCGGTTGGGGTTGGGGGCTGGAAGGTTAATTTTAATTAGTGCATAAAAGGGACAATGCATAAACAAACCGAAGAAACTGATACATCATGATGGATGCAGTTTAAGTTTGCATCACGTTATAATTTCTACAAGACATTTATTTAGGGTAAAATTTGAAAAATAAATTCTTGTAGGGTGTAAATTAAAAATTCAAAGTTCCATTAAACCCATATACTATCATTTGTTTTACTTACCAAAGGTAAAACGGGGCAAAATATCTAACAAAATGACAAATGTCGAAATACGACGTCGTGAAGTTCACTGTTGGCCCGCGCCATAACTTACCGTTACATTCAAGACTTTGAGGCAAATCTCGTAATTTTGCCGAAAGACAAGGACAGTTGCCACGCGTCACTCCCTTGACGCTCCTCATTGGAAAAACCAAAAAAATAGACGTTAGTGTTACGGCAAAAATTTAGGGGCAAGACTGAAAGAGTCGGGTCTGATTCAAACGGTGACGTGCCCTCATTTATTATTTTCATAAATTCTCTCCCTCCTCCTCCTCCTTAGTCCTTCCCTCTCCCTCTCTGTCTCTATCTATCTCTCTCTCTCTCTCTCTCTCTCTAAGCTTTCTGAAAACATTCATCTCTTACTGCACAGCGTTCAGATTTGAGAGGAACGANCCTCCTCCTTAGTCCTTCCCTCTCCCTCTCTGTCTCTATCTCTCTCTCTCTCTCTCTCTCTCTCTCTCTCTCAAAGCTTTCTGAAAACATTCATCTCTTACTGCACAGCGTTCAGATTTGAGAGGAACGAAAAGAGCTTCGGAGAGCGTCAAAAGGTCTGTGTTTTGCATTCGAACGATTCATATTCTCTTTTGCCTTTTCCTTTTGTATTTTACTGGTTTTGTATTTGAAGAATGTTAAGTTTAATTGTTTGATCTGAATGTGGCTTGTCCTTAAAGTTACGTATATGTGTGCGTGTGAATGTAGAGTTATATATCTATATATATGGCGATCTATAGAATTACACAGGTATCAATATACGCATATCTATGTTTTAACTGTTTTGTTTGCCTATTGGATCAGAAAATATGGAATTTTAGCTTTTTTTGTTTTTATTTTGCTCTGCTTTTAGTGATTTAATATCTTGATTTGATTTTATGTTCCAAATTTAAATAGCTGACTGCTTGTGACTTGTGAATCTTTGCTTTTCTTTTTCTTATTTTATATGAGGAGGATCTGTGGATATTTATTTTTCATTCTTTTTTCTCCTAATTTTCGTGGCCATTACCAGTTTTTGAGAGGGGAAGGGGAAAGACAGATAGTAACAATTTAAAATATAGTGTTTTGCTAAAAAAAAAAGAAGTAGATCATACTAAACTGTCAATGCAACAGAAGCAAATGATAACTTTGATGATTTCTGCAGGGATTGAAGGATCAAAACCATACTTTTTCTGCGTAATTCGACTCAGAAATATACAATTTATGTGAGGTTAATAGTGTTGGTGCTTCAGTGAAGTGTAGTTATTTTCAATCCATTTAAAGAAGATTAGATGCTTATTCTATCCAACTGATGATTGTAATGGTTGAGGAGTAAGACTTGTTAAGTTTGATGGTAGGAATGGCTGTTGCTGGCTTACATAATGTGTCTGCGCTTGACTCTTCTTTCCTTAGGGAGCCTCAGTCTCCGGTATCAAGGCAGTGGGGTAGTCAAGATAGTCCGAGCACCCAGGCATCCTCTCTCCTGCAGATGTGGCGGGAGCTCGAGGGTGAGCCTGTGGTGCATCATTCACATGTGAGGTTTGAAGAAAGGCCAATGCGTCAAAGGAGTGATGGGTCGAATGTTGACCTTGTGAGCACAGATTGGTCAGAAAGACAAGAGAGTGACAATGGGGAGGGCGGCTTGGAGGATGCCAATGATGTTGACAATGAGAGCAGAATATGTTCGCAAGGGCAAAGGGGATCCCAGAACGAAAATGAAGACAATTGCAGTTATACCTCAGAGCAGTCTGTTGATTTTGGTGAAGTGGAAAGGGATAGGGTGAGGCAAATTTTTCGGGAATGGAGGAACAGTGGTATAAGAGGCCATCCGCAGAATGCTTCTCGTTTGAACAACTGTTCAAGGGTACAGTGGCTTGGTGAAAATGAATGTGCGAGGGTTAGAATTGTAAGAGATTGGGTAGAAAGGACTAGCCAGCAGAGAGGCGTTTGTGGTGGCTGTAGAGAACAAGCTGCTGAAATTGGTGTTCAAATTGATCAAGTTCCTGATGGCTCGTTGGCTAATCATTTTGAACATGGTGCTCGGAGGGCCATCCGTAAATTACACGGCAGACAAGCTCTTCTTGATTTGTTAGCAAGGGCTGAGAGGGAAAGGAAAGGAGAACTACAGGGTTTACAAGAGAGTCGGCCTGTATCAAGTTTTGCTCATCGCAACCGCATTCAGGTTAGTTTTCTCATATGTTTCTTTATTTGTACAATTCTCTTACTTTGTGAGCTCTTTCATCCTTGGTTCCACCATAGTGTGTGGTCTCATTCCACGCACACCACAACCTCCACTACCAAAGCTTGATTTGTTTAACCAGTGTTTGTTTCCCTGGCATAATAACATAACCTTTCTATTCAGATGTTCTTGTTCTGGGTGACTATGCAGATAATACCGGATGTAAATTGTAGGAGGCTTACCATGACATTTTTTTGGGATAGTTTGTTTGTATGCAAGTCCAATATAGTTGCATTATAACCGTTATTTTTAGCTGTTTATAAGGCAGTGTCCACTTTTCACCAAGTTTCATTGCATTATCAATGTCAAAGTGAACCCTTAAAGCCGTATACCCAACCTTTGGGTCAGCTGAGCAAATCCTTTAATTTTTCTCAGTTTGCTTTACATAGTCTGAAAGATTGTATTCTTTAGGATTCATGTTAAATGTTTTGATTTCAGGTTTCGTGTTGTCTTTCTCCCTAAAGGGACCCTTGTTTCTTCTCTGGTCCAGGATTACAGAAAAGACTATTGTAGCTGTAACACAGAAAACGTTTTTAGACATGTGTTAAGAAGTATGTCCTTTAGCTGTTTTTTTTATGATTTTACTTGACAATTAAGTAGTTGAAGTAGACCGAAATACTTTGTGTGACCTAAATGGGGATCTTATTTTATACAAGTGCTGTGGTGTGGTATTTATTGTTAGGTATAGCTGTGACAAGATGACCTAGGCTGTTCGAAGACCTGCATTGTTATACAATGTAAATGAGGGGTCGTTTGTTTGGTCTGGTCATCTTGTCACAGCTATTCTGTTGTAGGTTTCTTTAGTATTTTTAGCTTAGAAAGAAATTGAATGGACATAGCCTTCAGTCAAAACAACCTAATGGAGGGCTAAGCCAGTTGGTTGAACTGAAGTAAGTTACATCTCTGGTTCATGGTTCAGGTTCACTTTAGGAAGGCAACCTAAAGGGTTGTGTTTAAATCTATGACATGGCAGCAGTACTCAGGCGTGCCAGACTAAATAAGAGTCCTAGGTTAGCATACTGTAAAACTAGTTGCAAGCGAACAGATAATACTCTGTATAAACTATCGTAAATAAGTCAGCTTATGTGGAAAGATTAGTGGATGGATGCATCACTATAATCATTTCGTTTCCTCTTTGGGAACTTTAGTTAATTAAATGTGCTTTTCTGAAAGTTCTAAGAGGTTTGAGTTTTCTTTTTCTCTCCCAAAATTCTGTGTGTTCTGAGATGGTTGTATTGTACACTATTTGCTATTCTTCTGTTGTGATTTCTGCACCTGAAGAATAATCAGTTTTTGCTTCCATTAATACCATGTTTCTCTTGCAGTCATTACTCAAGGGTAGGTTTTTGCGAAATGGAAGATTGATCCAGGATGAAAAAACTAAATCAGTGGCTGCAACTGAATTGGGTTTACTGAGGGAGAGGCAGACTGTGTCTGGTTTGAGGTATTTGGTTTTGCATGCATTATACTTTTTGTTCCTTGTTTTCCTTCTTCAGGTTTCGTTTTTCTGCATCACTATATACAGAAATTGATTAGGTTATGCTCTTTCTTTTTTCTTTTTTAATTTGTGCTTATTAGGCACTGTTGCTTTAGAAGGAACGACACGGGGAATTTGTGAGTTGTAGATGGCACAAGCAAAATTCATGTTATTGCTCCTCTTGCAATCTTTTAGAGCTGTTTGCTTNGTGGTCTCATTCCACGCACACCACAACCTCCACTACCAAAGCTTGATTTGTTTAACCAGTGTTTGTTTCCCTGGCATAATAACATAACCTTTCTATTCAGATGTTCTTGTTCTGGGTGACTATGCAGATAATACCGGATGTAAATTGTAGGAGGCTTACCATGACATTTTTTTGGGATAGTTTGTTTGTATGCAAGTCCAATATAGTTGCATTATAAGCGTTATTTTTAGCTGTTTATAAGGCAGTGTCCACTTTTCACCAAGTTTCATTGCATTATCAATGTCAAAGTGAACCCTTAAAGCCGTATACCCAACCTTTGGGTCAGCTGAGCAAATCCTTTAATTTTTCTCAGTTTGCTTTACATAGTCTGAAAGATTGTATTCTTTAGGATTCATGTTAAATGTTTTGATTTCAGGTTTCGTGTTGTCTTTCTCCCTAAAGGGACCCTTGTTTCTTCTCTGGTCCAGGATTACAGAAAAGACTATTGTAGCTGTAACACAGAAAACGTTTTTAGACATGTGTTAAGAAGTATGTCCTTTAGCTGTTTTTTTTATGATTTTACTTGACAATTAAGTAGTTGAAGTAGACCGAAATACTTTGTGTGACCTAAATGGGGATCTTATTTTATACAAGTGCTGTGGTGTGGTATTTATTGTTAGGTATAGCTGTGACAAGATGACCTAGGCTGTTCGAAGACCTGCATTGTTATACAATGTAAATGAGGGGTCGTTTGTTTGGTCTGGTCATCTTGTCACAGCTATTCTGTTGTAGGTTTCTTTAGTATTTTTAGCTTAGAAAGAAATTGAATGGACATAGCCTTCAGTCAAAACAACCTAATGGAGGGCTAAGCCAGTTGGTTGAACTGAAGTAAGTTACATCTCTGGTTCATGGTTCAGGTTCACTTTAGGAAGGCAACCTAAAGGGTTGTGTTTAAATCTATGACATGGCAGCAGTACTCAGGCGTGCCAGACTAAATAAGAGTCCTAGGTTAGCATACTGTAAAACTAGTTGCAAGCGAACAGATAATACTCTGTATAAACTATCGTAAATAAGTCAGCTTATGTGGAAAGATTAGTGGATGGATGCATCACTATAATCATTTCGTTTCCTCTTTGGGAACTTTAGTTAATTAAATGTGCTTTTCTGAAAGTTCTAAGAGGTTTGAGTTTTCTTTTTCTCTCCCAAAATTCTGTGTGTTCTGAGATGGTTGTATTGTACACTATTTGCTATTCTTCTGTTGTGATTTCTGCACCTGAAGAATAATCAGTTTTTGCTTCCATTAATACCATGTTTCTCTTGCAGTCATTACTCAAGGGTAGGTTTTTGCGAAATGGAAGATTGGTCCAGGATGAAAAAACTAAATCAGTGGCTGCAACTGAATTGGGTTTACTGAGGGAGAGGCAGACTGTGTCTGGTTTGAGGTATTTGGTTTTGCATGCATTATACTTTTTGTTCCTTGTTTTCCTTCTTCAGGTTTCGTTTTTCTGCATCACTATATACAGAGATTGATTAGGTTATGCTCTTTCTTTTTTCTTTTTTAATTTGTGCTTATTAGGCACTGTTGCTTTAGAAGGAACGACACGGGGAATTTGTGAGTTGTAGATGGCACAAGCAAAATTCATGTTATTGCTCCTCTTGCAATCTTTTAGAGCTGTTTGCTTAGTAGTTTGCCATTAGGGGTGTAATTTGGGCGAGCTAACCCGATATCAACCCGAACCCAACTTGAAAAAATTAAGACTTGGGCTAGGGTGGGTTGGGCTTAAGTCACAAAATTTCAACCCGAATTCAATTTGGACGGACCTCGGGTTGAGCCATTGGGTTCATGGATTGAACCCGAATATTAAAATCAGGCTCAACCCAATTTAATAATCGGGTTCAACCCGAACTAATACTAGATACATACAATTTTATCGTAGGGTTAATCTCAACCCAAGTCTGTGGCTCCTTATACCCTCGATCTCTCTCGGTCTCTCAGGCTCTCACTCTCACTCTCAGATCCCTCTCCCCTGTGCCTCCTCCCTCTCTCAACCTCCTACGTCAGAGTCTGAACCCTCAGCCCTCTTGCAGCCTCTTTTGTCTTCCTAAGAGTCTTAGCCCTCTCAGCTTCTTTGTCTTCGCCTCTAGTTGTGCAAGGATTCTGGTTGTATTTATTTGTGTTCTGTACGGTTGTAATTGCATTATCTCTCGCATTCAGTTCTTAATATTATGGTTTTTATATTAAAAACTTGATTGAAGTAATCCGAAATCAGCTCATAAAGTAACTCGAAATCACCCGAAATTGTTAAACCGAATTCAACGTGAGCCTGCCAGAATTAAACTCGGGTTGGGTTTCTAACTTAACCCGAGGTAGGTTTAAGGTTAAAGTTGAAGATTATATACTCCCGTCGTTCCTAAATATCTGTCGTTTTACCTCATTTTTTTTGTTCTACAATATCTGTCATTTTATGAAACCAAAGCATAATTAATATTTTTTCTTCCAAATTTACCCTTATCTCTGTTTTTCTATAAGTGCTTAATAAATTAAGTGTAGGATAAGTGCATTTCATATTCCTTTCCTTCCCAATACGTATTGAATAAGGGTATTTTAGTCTTGTGCAATTATTTTTTACTCATACTAGAGCTATTTAATAACTTTCTTAATCCCTGTGANTCAGCTCATAAAGTAACTCGAAATCACCCCGAAATTGTTAAACCGAATTCAACCTGAGCCTGCCAGAATTAAACTCGGGTTGGGTTTCTAACTTAACCTGAGGTAGGGTTAAGGTTAAAGTTGAAGATTATATACTCCCGTCGTTCCTAAATATCTGTCGTTTTACCTAATTTTTTTTGTTCTACAATATCTGTCATTTTATGAAACCAAAGCATAATTAATATTTTTTCTTCCAAATTGACCCTTATCTCTGTTTTTCTATAAGTGCTTAATAAATTAAGTGTAGGATAAGTGCATTTCATATTCCTTTCCTTCCCAATACGTATTGAATAAGGGTATTTTAGTCTTGTGCAATTATTTTTTCCTCATACTAGAGCTATTTAATAACTTTCTTAATCCCTGTGGAAAAACCTTAAACGATAGATATTTAGGAACGGAGGGAGTACTTAAGATTGGACTAAGNCTAGAGCTATTTAATAACTTTCTTAATCCCTGTGAAAAAACCTTAAACGATAGATATTTAGGAACGGAGGGAGTACTTAAGATTGGACTAAGGTTGACTGTCCAACCCGCCCGAGTTACACCCATATTTGCTATCCTGTTATTGTTTTGTTTTGATCCTCTTGCTTAGTTGCTTTGAAAACTACTTGCACAGAAATTTAAGGGGTAGTCAGATTGCTTGAAGGTGATATTGCCAACGTGCTGCTCCTTTGGGGTTCAGATTTTTTGTGTTCATGCTGTCACTGGACAGAGCAATTTTTATTTTGGCATTCTGGACAGGAAAAAATGAACAGGCATCCCAGGTTCCCAATAGGAATAGGACTATTGGCAACATTTTGTGTCCTCGTTGGGCTATCAGTAACTTTTTAGAGGATCGTACTGTATCTGGGTGTTGCCTGTTGTTAGATGACCATAGTTGCATTTCTCCACCATCTTCTTCTGCATTTCTCTTGTAGATTTGTATTTATTTCCCTGATCAATTCTATTTTCTGCTGGCCACTTACCAATCTGGATTGTTTTCAGAAATTCCAGGAGTTTTATGTGAGCAGTAGTTGGCCTTAACAATGCTTTCTCAACAAAATTATTTTCACAGATATTTGAATATAAAATGAGCTGCTTTTCTAAAGATAGCTACTTCATTCTATGAATCTATATTCAAGCTACAACTTTTTGCTGTCACTACCGAGGACATATTATATGTATTATGTTCATATAAGTATTTAATGAGCTGATTGGTGTCCCTATAATTATCTCTACTCTATTTCTTTATAAGGCTGCTGAGATGAGGCCAAGTGAGAGGTAGGATAGACAAAGATCGACAGTGTAAGAAGCTTGTGTGTGAAGCAAACCTGAATTGACCAGGAAAAGATTTGCCTGGATTTGATTGAGATCGTCTGGTTAATGTGAGCTTTATGATCTTGATGCTTATTTCTTCTTGTTATGGGACTGTTTTGGCAGTGCTGCTGAAGGTGAGTCCTCGGCATGCGGGATAGTTGAAGAGGACAAAGGGAAAATTGAGAGAAAAAAACTAATTTCATATTACCAGAAAAGATTTGAAACGCATAGGCATACAGGACAAATATAATATAAACCATTCATAAGCTATGATTTTAAACAATCTGATTGTATTAACCAGACCACCAGTGAAAGCATGAAGCAAAGCTACACAGCCTCAACGACTAATAACTTTCCTTTGGATTGGGTTAAACTTTTGATTAACATGGCAAAGATGGCCTTGGGTTTAACAAGATTCTCAGTAAGGAATCTTGCTATCTCCCTAACTAATAAGCTTTCCTATTTTGTTTTTGGACTTTTTCATTACTTTGGAAACTTTTCATGTGATATTATCGTAACAATTTCCTGAAACAGGGAAGGATTTCTCTCCAGATTGGATGATTTTATTCGTGGCCCAGAGACTAGTACCCAGTTTGATCCCTCTTCAAATGATGAGAGAGGTAATCACAGAAATGAACAATCTCAAGCAAACAATATTCAGCTCGTAGATCAATCTCTGCATTCTAATAACGAAAGCGAGATCAATGGATTTCATGTGAATGAGTTAATAAGTGACACGTGTGGAGACTTAAGTCGTCAAGAATCCAGTAGTCAAGTGCAAGAAACACCAGAGCAAAATGAAGGTAGACATCAACAACAGTCATTGGATTTTGACACAGTCCGAGTAGAAGATACATGGGAAGAAGTTCTAGAAAGTGAGGTAACAGAGCAACACTGGTCTTCCGATGTTGTGCGTGGTGGGTGGACAGAAGCTAGTGGGAGTGATTTTGTTGAAAACTGGCAGGACAATATTGCTAATGAATCATCACAAGAAACTTTGGTTGTTGAAGGCAATGGACAAGATCAGCTGCTAGAAGCCCATGAAGCTTTTCGAGAACGGTATGAGCCAGGTGGCAGGGAAAGTGATGTCCATAGGTTATTTGGCAATACTGATGGTTTAGGAGGAGACTATGTTGGGGATTTTAATTGGCAAGACACCTTTGCTCAGGTAGCACAGTGGCAGGAATCATCACTAGAAAATGAAGAAAGTGACTGGCAACAGGTAGCCAGTGTTGAACTGAATGAGCGAGCAGACAGTACTACAGAAGACAGATATGGAAATTGGCAGCAAAGTTCTGCTGATCAGTGGTACCAGGAAACACCTGGGAATGATGATGGAGAGCACAGTCAATTGCAAGTATCGCAGGAAGTATTGCATGAAAATAGTCTAGAGGAGGCTTTGCAAGAATCTCAGGAAGCATTGGATGAAAATAGTCAGGATGGCACTCGGGTCGGAAGGTTTGATGCATTTTATTACACTGATGATGATAATGCAAATAATACAGAACTTAGAGAACTTCTAAGAAGGTATATGATCTCGTTAAAAAGGCCTTAAGCATTTCGTGATTCAAATTGACAAAATTAATGAGCTTTTCTGAAACTCTTTCTTTGGGTTTGACAGGAGGAGAGTTTCTAATCTTCTTCGAAGTGGATTCCNACTTCTAAGAAGGTATATGATCTCGTTAAAAAGGCCTTAAGCATTTCGTGATTCAAATTGACAAAATTAATGAGCTTTTCTGATACTCTTTCTTTGGGTTTGACAGGAGGAGAGTTTCTAATCTTCTTCGAAGTGGATTCCGTGCAAATCTAGACCAGCTAATACAATCTTACGTAGAAAGGCAAGCTCAGGCTTCCATTGACTGGGAGCTGGACAGATCACCATCTCATGTCTTGTTAGAGCAAGATCAGCATAATGTAGATCAGAATGCAGTTCAGTCGGATGCCATTGAGACAACTCCAGTTGTTCTCCCTTCGCCACCAGTCACCCCTTCTCTGCCACTTCGGGACCAAGAGTGGCACTATGCTACTTGGCCACACCACAACATGAATCAGGGCCCAGGGATTGTGCGTATATCTTTCCTCATTGAAATTTGCAACTGGCTGACAGCACTTTTTTTTTTCTGGCTAACAGCACTCGGTTTTAATATTGAAGCTGGAACAGCATCAATGAATCTTCTATATTTTAATCTTATGAGTCATTCTATAGTGTGTAAACTGTGAACATATAAACAAGTACCAGAGGCTTAGTATCTGATATAATTTTAACCGGCAAAATTTAGTATCATTTTCACTTCCAGTTGGTTTAGGCCTCCAATGATGAAGCCTTCAATGAACCTATCTGAACATAAATTCTCATCCTTCATTCTTTGTTTTAACGAATATCATTGCTCATTTTGGGGCAGGAGTGGGAGATCATAAACTATTTGAGGATAGACATTGATAGGCTGCAGCAAAGGATGGATAATATGCAGAGGATTCTGGAGGCCTGCATGGATATGCAGCTTGAGTTGCAGCGCTCAGTACGCCAAGAAGTTTCTGCAGCTCTGAATCGATCCACTGGCTCGACAGGTTTGTCCCACAAGGTCGAGGGTGTTGGTTCATTTTTTTTGGTTCACGTGTTTTTAGTTGTTTTTTCTTCTGTCTTTCACATGTTTCTTTTTTTATGAAGAAATTTGTGTGTGGGTATCTATATACTGATCTTGTTTCGTTGGATGAATTTGCTAACATGTGTGCAATCAATTCAATGACCAAGTGATTCATTCAGATCTAAACGTTGACCATATTGGGTCACTTATTTGATGCAGATGCATTTGAGGACAGTTCACTGAATGATGAATCTAAGTGGGATCACGTGAGGAAAGGAATTTGCTGTATATGTTGTGATGGCAAGATAGATTCTTTACTTTACAGGTACAAAATATGGCAAACTTGCAAGCCTGGATGATATATATCTGTATGCGCATGTACAAATAACGATTCACTATATTTGCTCCTGATAATGATCCGTTCTATTTTGTTGACAATGGGCATTCTGTTTATACAGGTGTGGGCACATGTGCACATGCTCAAAATGTGCAGACAAATTGGTCCAAGGCAGAGGGAAGTGTCCAATGTGTAAGGCACCGATAGTTGAGGCTGTCCGTGCTTATTCTATACAGTAGCAGAAAGAAAAAGAGAATAAAGAAAAGAAAAAGGAAAACCAGAAAGAAGAAATATAGGAAAGAAAACAGAAGCGAAGGCTAGAATAAAAGACTGCTTGTCCAATTCCTAGGGGCCCTTCAGGTAATTATTTTTCATATACGAACGAGTTGATTCATTTTGCAATGATCTCTACAATTTTGTGTTGACTGTATAATTGGAACAACAGATGGTGCAACTGATTCATTGTTCAAAATCAGAATAGACTGTTGAGTGGATTTTTCGTCCAATTACTCCCTAAGTACCGATAGCTATTTTCATTGGTACCAGCAGAAAATCTCATACAAAACCGGTTGGAAAGATGTTACTTTCTCTGGATTTTATGTTTGAAAACTGATATTGATGCAATCATACATTACGGAGTGTAACATCTTTAACCTTTGACGGAGTCTTGTACTGAAGGTTTGTATTGTCGAAAAAGTGGAGACCCCCTTCTGGCAGTCATATATTATACTCTCCAGCACATATCAAATGGTTTTTGAGTATTTGGGGGTGCTGTGAGCGGCCTGTACTGTACTATGGAACTTTCCCAGTCGTCCTTCTGTTTACTGGTCACACGGAATGATCCCCTTTTAAGGTATTTGCATCATTGTTGATTATATGGGAGAAATGTTACAAAACTTGTGGTTCTAGTGTGGTGATTACACATAAAAAGGAGAAAATATTAAATGTAATTACGACACTAACTCATTATTTTTATTTAAGTTAACAGCCACCCATGTAAAGTACTATGGGTCACCTTACTCATCTAGTTGTGTTGTTATTGGATGATGATACTATATGACGACGACGACGTTTAGTTACTGTTATATATTCTTTTTTGGTGCGTAAAATAGATATGACTAATTTCAACTTGTACTTCGAAAGATCACTTGAATCTTAATTTACGCCATCAAAATTTAAAAATATTAATTTACTCACTAAAATATATAAATACGTATCAATGTGCATAGTCTATTTTATCATTAAAAAAGTTTAAGTTAATTACAAATTATACCCTTCAAAGTTTAAATACTTTACATTAATGATTCAAAAAAAATTATATCCGTTAATGCTCGTTAAATAGTCCTCAATTGTATCGTGTCATAACATTTTCGTGTCATAACATTTTCGTGTCATGTTCGAGTCGATAAAAAATATTTTTAACACAAAAAATATTTTTGAGTCGAGTCAATTTCATTGTGTCATATATTTCACATTTTCAAAAATTCATATAATACTGTTTAATAATTGTTTAAAATTAAAAAATACTAATTTTTTTTACCTATAATACTCGTTAAATAATTATTTTTTGTCTACAATTCTGTTATTCGTATCGAACTTTAATTGGATAAATTACACTAATAGTCCCTAAGATTTATCGTTAGTTATACTTTGATTCTCAAAGTTTTGTTTTTGTCAATTTGATTCTTAAAGTTTACGCATTCGACCATTATGGTCTTTGACACTAACCATGACACTAACCACTGTCTAAAAAAAGAGACGAAAAATATAATATGCCTGGCACACGACAGTTTTGACGGGTATTTTTGGTATTTCACGTCAATAACTATCTCCAAACACCACTATCCCTTATTTGACCGACATTAAACATGGTACCAAGCACACATCTTCACCTGACTCCCTCNATCAGAATAGACTGTTGAGTGGATTTTTCGTCCAATTACTCCCTAAGTACCGATAGCTATTTTCATTGGTACCAGCAGAAAATCTCATACAAAACCGGTTGGAAAGATGTTACATTCTCTGGATTTTATGTTTGAAAACTGATATTGATGCAATCATACATTACGGAGTGTAACATCTTTAACCTTTGACGGAGTCTTGTACTGAAGGTTTGTATTGTCGAAAAAGTGGAGACCCCCTTCTGNTCCCCGTAAATACACAATGTTTCTATCTCTCTCTCTCTATCTCACTCAAACACAGAAATACACAAACAACAACAATGTAATCACACCTGTTAGAGTATGTGTGACTCATATTTACTGTGTGCATAATGGTAAGGAGGCAGTGTTGGCATCTGCCTTGCGGGATTTGTATAAAGGGGACGCTGATTAGTTGGGGGTGCGGGGGCAACGTCCCCGCGGTATGGTACAGGGGTATTTTTGTAAATACGTCCGTATTAGAGTTATATAAATACTTAAGATGTAACCCTACTTTGAATAATGAAAAAGAACGGCCGCTCGCTCTCGTGGATGTAGGCACATTGCTGAACCACGTAAATCTCTGTGTGTTATTTTCTCTTGCTTTCTTAATTGTTTGATTCCTTACTATTCACCATAATTGCTGCACGATCACAACAACACCAATACCTGATTTGCTACAGCTCCCATGTACAATCAAGCACCACTTCATGACACCGGCCAGACATTGCTTACTCAGATTCGATATCGCGATTCCAAATTTGAATTGATTAAGAATTAGTTCAGGATTTTGATTCCATATTTGAAAAAATTCTCTATGGATCTCTATTTGTCTCCCTCCTAATTCCCTGAATTTTGCTTGGGCATATGAGAATTGATGGTTTTGGGTTGCGGTGGAGAAGGGAGGGGGGGTAGTGTGTTACGAGCTGGGGTGGGCTAACTGTTGGGGAGAAATTTGCTTGAGCCAATTGTTGAGGAGATGAACAGGGTTTAGGCAGTGGAGGGCTTGATGGAGTGGTGGCAACCGTGTGGAGAGTTACAGGGGCAGTTAAGGTTAGGTTTTTGTGTGAGGCGTTGAGAGAGACGGAGAGAGAATGGTGATGGATGTCATAGAGTGAGACAGAGGACAGTGGTGATGGTAGTTATCAGCGGTGGCAGATGGATAGAGGTGGAGAGACACACATAGAGACAGGGGTGGTCGCCGATTGTTAGGGATGATCGCNTTCTCTGGATTTTATGTTTGAAAACTGATATTGATGCAATCATACATTACGGAGTGTAACATCTTTAACCTTTGACGGAGTCTTGTACTGAAGGTTTGTATTGTCGAAAAAGTGGAGACCCCCTTCTGGCATTCATATATTGTACTCTCCAGCACATATCAAATGGTTTTTGAGTATTTGGGGGTGCTGTGAGCGGCCTGTACTGTACTATGGAACTTTCCCAGTCGTCCTTCTGTTTACTGGTCACACGGAATGATCCCCTTTTAAGGTATTTGCATCATTGTTGATTATATGGGAGAAATGTTACAAAACTTGTGGTTCTAGTGTGGTGATTACACATAAAAAGGAGAAAATATTAAATGTAATTACGACACTAACTCATTATTTTCATTTAAGTTAATAGCCACCCATGTAAAGTACTATGGGTCACCTTACTCATCTAGTTGTGTTGTTATTGGATAATGATACTATATGACAACGACGACGTTTAGTTACCGTTATATATTCTTTTTTGGTGTGTAAAATAGATATGACTAATTTCAACTTGTACTTCGAAAGATCACTTGAATATTAATTTACGCCATCAAAATTTAAAAATATTAATTTACTCACTAAAATATATAAATANTAAAGTGGAGACCCCCTTCTGGCAGTCATATATTATACTCTCCAGCACATATCAAATGGTTTTTGAGTATTTGGGGGTGCTGTGAGCGGCCTGTACTGTACTATGGAACTTTCCCAGTCGTCCTTCTGTTTACTGGTCACACGGAATGATCCCCTTTTAAGGTATTTGCATCATTGTTGATTATATGGGAGAAATGTTACAAAACTTGTGGTTCTAGTGTGGTGATTACACATAAAAAGGAGAAAATATTAAATGTAATTACGACACTAACTCATTATTTTTATTTAAGTTAACAGCCACCCATGTAAAGTACTATGGGTCACCTTACTCATCTAGTTGTGTTGTTATTGGATGATGATACTATATGACGACGACGACGTTTAGTTACTGTTATATATTCTTTTTTGGTGCGTAAAATAGATATGACTAATTTCAACTTGTACTTCGAAAGATCACTTGAATCTTAATTTACGCCATCAAAATTTAAAAATATTAATTTACTCACTAAAATATATAAATACGTATCAATGTGCATAGTCTATTTTATCATTAAAAAAGTTTAAGTTAATTACAAATTACACTCTTCAAAGTTTAAATACTTGACATTAATGATTCAAAAAAAATTATATCCGTTAATGCTCGTTAAATAGCCCTCAATTGTATCGTGTCATAACATTTTCGTGTCATGTTCGAGTCGATAAAAAATATTTTTAACACAAAAAATATTTTTGAGTTGAGTCAATTTCGTTGTGTCATATATTTCACATTTTCAAAAATTCATATAATACTGTTTAATAATTGTTTAAAATTAAAAAATACTTATTTTTTTACCTATAATACTCGTTAAATAATTATTTTTTGTTTACAATTCTGTTATTCGTATCGAACTTTAATTGGATAAATTACACTAATAGTCCCTAAGATTTATCGTTAGTTATACTTTGATTTTCAAAGTTTTGTTTTTGTCAATTTGATCCTTAAAGTTTACGCATTCGACCATTATGGTCTTTGACACTAACCATGACACTAACCACCGTCTAAAAATAGAGACGAAATATATAATATGCCTGGCACACGACAGTTTTGACGGGTATTTTTGGTATTTCACGTCAATAACTATCTCCAAATACCACTATCCCTTATTTGACCGACATTAAACATGGTACCAAGCACACATCTTCACCTGACTCCCTCTTTTCTTCTTTTCTCACTCACAGAGGCATCTCACTGCATCATTCTATGTCCCTCTCAAACAGTATTCCCCCAAAAAAGGCACACACCATCTCTCTCTTTACGTTTTGAGCATTTGCACACACACACACACAACACACCCACAAAAAAGCACGCACATACCAACACTTCCCCGCAAATACACAATTTTTCGATCTCTCTCCCTCTCTCTCTCTCACTCAAACACAGAAAATACACAAACAACAACAATGTAATCACACCTGTTAGAGTATGTGTAGCTCATATTTGTTGTGTGTATAATGTTAAGGAGACAGATGTCGGAGCGGAGCCCGTGATAGCATCTGCCTTGCAGGATTTGTATAAAGGGGACGTTGATTAGTTAGGGGTGCGGGGGCGTTGCCCCCGCGGTATGGTACAGGGGTATTTTTATAAATACGTCTGTATTAGGGTTATATAAATACTTAAGATGTAACCCTACTTTGAATAATGAAAAAGAACGGCCGCTCACTCTCGTGGATATAGGCACATTGTCGAACCACGTAAATCTCTGTGTATTATTTTCTCTTGTTTTCTTAATTGTTTGATTCCATACTATTCACCATAATTGTTGCATGATCACAACAACACCAATACCTGATTTGCTACAGCTCCCATGTACAATCAAGCACCACTTCATGACACCGGCCAGACATTGCTTACTCAGATTCGATATCGCGATTCCAAATTTGAATTGATTAAGAATTAGTTCAGGATTTTGATTCCATATTTGAAAAAATTCTCTATGGATCTCTATTTGTCTCCCTCCTAATTCCCTGAATTTTGCTTGGGCATATGAGAATTGATGGTTTTGGGTTGCGGTGGAGAAGGGAGGGGGGGTAGTGTGTTACGAGCTGGGGTGGGCTAACTGTTGGGGAGAAATTTGCTTGAGCCAATTGTTGAGGAGATGAACAGGGTTTAGGCAGTGGAGGGCTTGATGGAGTGGTGGCAACCGTGTGGAGAGTTACAGGGGCAGTTAAGGTTAGGTTTTTGTGTGAGGCGTTGAGAGAGACGGAGAGAGAATGGTGATGGATGTCATAGAGTGAGACAGAGGACAGTGGTGATGGTAGTTATCAGCGGTGGCAGATGGATAGAGGTGGAGAGACACACATAGAGACAGGGGTGGTCGCCGATTGTTAGGGATGATCGCCACCATGCCGCCTCCACCCTTCTAACAGCATGTTTCGGTATTGTTTAGAGAGAGAGAGAGAGGAGTTTGGTGTTATGTATTGTGTGAGAGAGAAAAGCAGCAACAAGAATTGACGAAGAAAAAGAAGCATGTTTGATTACATGCTTAATGTTTTCTAAACTTGTAACAAAAATGTTTGGACATAGGAGTGTGTTGGATAATGATATAATTACTNTCCCCCAAAAAAGGCACACACCATCTCTCTCTTTACGTTTTGAGCATTTGCACACACACACACACAACACACCCACAAAAAAGCACGCACATACCAACACTTCCCCGCAAATACACAATTTTTCGATCTCTCTCCCTCTCTCTCTCTCACTCAAACACAGAAAATACACAAACAACAACAATGTAATCACACCTGTTAGAGTATGTGTAGCTCATATTTGTTGTGTGTATAATGTTAAGGAGACAGATGTCGGAGCGGAGCCCGTGATAGCATCTGCCTTGCAGGATTTGTATAAAGGGGACGTTGATTAGTTAGGGGTGCGGGGGCGTTGCCCCCGCGGTATGGTACAGGGGTATTTTTATAAATACGTCTGTATTAGGGTTATATAAATACTTAAGATGTAACCCTACTTTGAATAATGAAAAAGAACGGCCGCTCACTCTCGTGGATATAGGCACATTGTCGAACCACGTAAATCTCTGTGTATTATTTTCTCTTGTTTTCTTAATTGTTTGATTCCATACTATTCACCATAATTGTTGCATGATCACAACAACACCAATACCTGATTTGCTACAGCTCCCATATACAATCAAGCACCACTTCATGACACCGGCCAGACATTGCTTACTCAGATTCGATATCGTTATTCCAAATTTGAATTGATGAAGAATTAGTTCAGGATTTTGATTCCATATTTGAAAAAATTCTCTATGGATCCCTGTTTGTCTCCCTCCTAATTCCCTGAATTTTGCTTGGGCACATGAGAATTGATGGTTTTGGGTTGCGGTGGAGAAAGGAGGGGGGGTAGTGTGTTACAAGCTGGGGTGGGCTAACTGTTGGGGAGAAATTTGCTTGAGCCAATTGTTGAGGAGATGAACAGGTTTTAGGCAGTGGAGGGCTTGATGGAGTGGTGGCAACCGTGTGGAGAGTTACAGGGGCAGTTAAGGTTAGGTTTTTGTGTGAAGTGTTGAGAGAGACGGAGAGAGAATGGTGATGGATGTCATAGAGTGAGACAGAGGACAGTGGTGATGGTAGTTATCAGCAGTGGCACAAGGATAGAGGCGGAGAGACACACATAGAGACGGGGGTGGTCGCCGATTGTTAGAGAAAAGTAGCAACAAGAATTGACGAAGAAAAAGAAGCATGTTTGATTACATGCTTAATGTTTTCTAAAACTTGTAACAAAAATGTTTGGACATAGGAGTGTGTTGGATAATGATATAATTACTCTTAAGAGGAGTCGTGTGCCTAATTTGTGCTAGTTTTCCATTACTTGTTTGAGCGACAATTAAGAGTAAGAATCAAAATGAGTCAATAGATTAACATCGAGGATAAAATTGATAAAATTAAAATTTTAAGGACTAAAGTGTAAAAAATACAATTTATCCAACTTTAATTTGATTAGACAAATAAAAAATTTGTGTCTAACTAATGGCAGAAAAACCATTTAACTAATATTAATGGATAGATTTGGATTATAAATATGAATATTTAAATTTTGAAAGGTACAATTTATAATTAGTTCAAATTTTTTTAAAGGCAAAATAGACGGAGTTAATTCTAAATGCACATTTATACGAATTTTTNATAGGCACATTGTCGAACCACGTAAATCTCTGTGTATTATTTTCTCTTGTTTTCTTAATTGTTTGATTCCATACTATTCACCATAATTGTTGCATGATCACAACAACACCAATACCTGATTTGCTACAGCTCCCATATACAATCAAGCACCACTTCATGACACCGGCCAGACATTGCTTACTCAGATTCGATATCGTTATTCCAAATTTGAATTGATGAAGAATTAGTTCAGGATTTTGATTCCATATTTGAAAAAATTCTCTATGGATCCCTGTTTGTCTCCCTCCTAATTCCCTGAATTTTGCTTGGGCACATGAGAATTGATGGTTTTGGGTTGCGGTGGAGAAAGGAGGGGGGGTAGTGTGTTACAAGCTGGGGTGGGCTAACTGTTGGGGAGAAATTTGCTTGAGCCAATTGTTGAGGAGATGAACAGGTTTTAGGCAGTGGAGGGCTTGATGGAGTGGTGGCAACCGTGTGGAGAGTTACAGGGGCAGTTAAGGTTAGGTTTTTGTGTGAAGTGTTGAGAGAGACGGAGAGAGAATGGTGATGGATGTCATAGAGTGAGACAGAGGACAGTGGTGATGGTAGTTATCAGCAGTGGCACAAGGATAGAGGCGGAGAGACACACATAGAGACGGGGGTGGTCGCCGATTGTTAGAGAAAAGTAGCAACAAGAATTGACGAAGAAAAAGAAGCATGTTTGATTACATGCTTAATGTTTTCTAAAACTTGTAACAAAAATGTTTGGACATAGGAGTGTGTTGGATAATGATATAATTACTCTTAAGAGGAGTCGTGTGCCTAATTTGTGCTAGTTTTCCATTACTTGTTTGAGCGACAATTAAGAGTAAGAATCAAAATGAGTCAATAGATTAACATCGAGGATAAAATTGATAAAATTAAAATTTTAAGGATTAAAGTGTAATAAATACAATTTATCCAACTTTAATTTGATTGGACAAATAAAAAATTTGTGTCTAACTAATGGCAGAAAAACCATTTAACTAGTATTAATGGATAGATTTGGATTATAAATATGAATATTTAAATTTTGAAAGGTACAATTTACAATTAGTTCAAAATTTTTTAAAGGCAAAATAGACGGAGTTAATTCTAAATGCACATTTATACGAATTTTTGTGTTTTAGGTATAAATTGATATTTTTAAACTTTAAAAATACAAATTGAGATTCAGTAATATATTGAAATGCAAGTTGAGATTATTTTTTACCTAAATATATACGTAAATAGATCATTTTATATATCTATTAAGATTATTGTCTCTTAGTATCACATAAGTATGCAAAATATTCTATTGCACTCATGTCCGGGTTGAAGTTAAAGTTTCATCACCATGTGTTCAGGACACCCAAGAATAAATTTAGCAACACCAAGCCATAATAGCTATAAAGACTCGAATTCAAGCATTAAGTGAAAAAAAGAACCTGAGTTCTTGTCTACTAAACCGACTATTTAGTCATCGTTGTATTCAATACTCACTCGTGGACAATAATGTAAGACATATAGTTATTTATTCATAAACGGCAGTGAGTTCAATGTCTACTCCAACACAATTACAACACAAACTNAGTGTTGAGAGAGACGGAGAGAGAATGGTGATGGATGTCATAGAGTGAGACAGAGGACAGTGGTGATGGTAGTTATCAGCAGTGGCACAAGGATAGAGGCGGAGAGACACACATAGAGACGGGGGTGGTCGCCGATTGTTAGAGAAAAGTAGCAACAAGAATTGACGAAGAAAAAGAAGCATGTTTGATTACATGCTTAATGTTTTCTAAAACTTGTAACAAAAATGTTTGGACATAGGAGTGTGTTGGATAATGATATAATTACTCTTAAGAGGAGTCGTGTGCCTAATTTGTGCTAGTTTTCCATTACTTGTTTGAGCGACAATTAAGAGTAAGAATCAAAATGAGTCAATAGATTAACATCGAGGATAAAATTGATAAAATTAAAATTTTAAGGATTAAAGTGTAATAAATACAATTTATCCAACTTTAATTTGATTGGACAAATAAAAAATTTGTGTCTAACTAATGGCAGAAAAACCATTTAACTAGTATTAATGGATAGATTTGGATTATAAATATGAATATTTAAATTTTGAAAGGTACAATTTACAATTAGTTCAAAATTTTTTAAAGGCAAAATAGACGGAGTTAATTCTAAATGCACATTTATACGAATTTTTGTGTTTTAGGTATAAATTGATATTTTTAAACTTTAAAAATACAAATTGAGATTCGGTAATATATTGAAATGCAAGTTGAGATTATTTTTTTGCCTAAATAAATATGTAAATAGATCATTTTATATATCTATTAAGATTATTGTCTCTTAGTAACACATAAGTATGCAAAATATTCTATTGCACTCATGTCAGGGTTGAAATTAAAGTTTCATCACCATGTGTTCAGGACACCCAAGAATAAATTTAGCAACACCAAGCCATAATAGCTATAAAGACTTGAATTCAAGCATTAAGTGAAAAAAAGAACCTGAGTTCTTATCTACTAGACCGACTATTTAGTCATCGTTGTATTCAATACTCACTCGTGTACAATAATGTAAGACATATAGTTATTTATTCATAAACGGCAGTGAGTTCAATGTCTACTCCAACACAATTACAACACAAACTCTCTAGTTTATTTAATATTATTCTCAATTTTTTTTTATATACTATTGAATATAATGATACAAAATTTATCTCAAGTTTTTCTCCCTCAAAAACATTATTTTTGTTGCACGATCCCCACTGTCAAAGAACTTAACTAAGATACTCACCGATCCCAAATAACTCTATTGATTCATACGTACGTACACATATGTTCTCTCTTTTCTACCTCTCTTATTTTTTATTTATTTACTTTAATTTTAAATTACGTAATTAAATAACAAAAAAATTATTATTTAAAATATTTTTAGACACTAGGTTATTGCTAATAATAAATAGGGTTAATAATATATTTAACCCCTAAAGTATGAATGTTTTATCAGTTTGATCTAAAATATTAATTTTATTAATTTAATCCTTAAAATATTCAATTCATACTTAAATAATTTATACATAGATGGATTGTTAAGTATTTGACAAAATAATCACATGTTAGTCACATAATATTGTCTGAAAAAATAACACGTGATCAATATCGTAAAAAAACTTAATGAATTATCTTATTAAAAGCCAAAATAACACAAATTAAAATTTTAAAAACCAAATTAATAATANTATTTTTAGTGTATATTTTGAAATATATTTTTTTTTACTTTGAACTCTAAATATCATAAATTAATTTTAATATGATCCTCGGATCAACATTCATTTTAAATTTTGTTAAAAATTAATGCACATGTCATACAACAATATAAATGGAGACTTTATATTTTTGTCAAAAAATAACACACGTGAGTGATATATGTATCAAATTTTAACAAAATTTGAAATAAATTTTAATCTGAGGGCTACATTAAAACTAATTTATTACGTTTAAGGTGCAATATGAAAAAAATAATTTTTCAGGGTGCAAAGGGAGAATCGAGATATTTTTCAGGATACAAAGTGCAAAGAGTCCAAGATTTAATTTCATCTATTTTNGGCCACATTAAAACTAATTTATGACGTTTAAGGTGCAATATGAAAAAAATAATTTTTTAGGGTGCAAAGAGAGAATTGAGATATTTTTCAGGATACAAAGTGCAAAGAGTCCAAGATTTAATTTCATCTATTTTATTTTTAAAACTTAAATATTAAACAACTGTAATCCTCGATACTAACCGCCATTCAAAAAGATAGCTAAAAATACCATCCGACAAATATGTGATTGCTGACCTTATTTATTAACTTAATTATTTTTTATCGTTACATTCAAAGTGGATTCTATTATTTTGAAACTTTCAATTAATTTATTGGCTATTGATAATGCAAAAAATAGTCTCACAAAAAATTAACAGTCAAGTGTGTAATAAAATGTAATTAATAGACAATTAATAGAATAATTAATGACAATAATGTAAATATCGGATTAACACACGGATATATAATAGTTTGGTTTAGATAACCTATTCTACTCCAAAAAATGGTAACAGTGGCCGAGAGACCTTTTATTAATCAAGTAAGGTGAACGAAAAAGAGAGCAATAGATAACTCCAGGAAGGATACAATAGTTAAGAGAGAGAAAATATTATGTGTGGGTTGTGTAGAGAGGTGCCTCTCCCATGTGGAAAAAACTTACAATTTATAAGGTCATAGTCTTAGTTGAGGTGATGAAGTGAGAGTAAAGACACAAGTTCTTCGGAGAGGATTGCTACAAAAGGTAAGTACAATTAAAGATTATTTTGATCTTCTGAGTATCCCAATAATTGTTCTTCATGTGCTCTAATCTTCTCGGATTTTTTTGGTCTTAAACTGGGTTGACTTCAGGAACTGAGATTAACCCACTTTGTAGGTGATTCGAGCTTAATTAATTGGTTGAGCCTAACCTAGTTGAATTTGGGCTCATAACTATAATACATTAAATTAATAAATTAAATTTAAATAATAAACTTCAAATACAAATGGTGAAGCTCATGAGAGGTTCATTCAAGTGTTTGCCTTTAATAATGGAAGTTTCCATGGTTATTGCTCACATGCATGCCTCATAGCAGTCTCATTAACTATAGTGACTGGACCACAATCAACTTGCCTATGTGCGAAGCTTACGTGCTTCTCATTCTGTATCGTATGGCACAAGAAAAATAATGTCTTACCTGTAAGCTTACAGATATTGAGTAATGTTAGACTGATCAAAATTTGGGATTAAATTTGAAGTCCAAATGATATGACAGTTGATTATTTGAAGTATTTATTGGGTCCCAAATGACATGACACCAATCAAAAAAGTCAAAGTCAACTGTCATGTCATTTGGATTCCAAATTTGATCTTAAAATTTGATCAGCCTAGCATTACTGAAAGATATTTGTCCATATGCCTACTCCAATTTAGGGTGGTAAATGATTAGAGTTATTCGCGCTCAATTTGAATTCGTTTTGTTTTGAGTTACACTTGAGTTTATTTGTTTAAAAAATAAGTTGAGTTTGAATAATTTTTTAGATCTGTTTAACTTGATTTAGGCTTGAGTTTGTAAAATTTGACTCATTCTTATAAAAAATAATCGAACTATTTGGACTCAATTTGTTTTAGACTTACCTCGAGCTCTTTTAAACTTAAATATTTTTTAAGACTCATTTTAAAAACCCAATTCATCAAGCTCAGACTCAAAACTTGTTTGTTTTTCTCGTTTACCATCCCTAGATTTAATCAATAAATATATATCATTAACTTGTCCCATTTTTATGAATAATTGAATAGGCATATAGAAGAAATGTGTATATTATGTAATGTAACATCAAATCAAATATCCTGTATTCAGTGGCGGAGGAGGGTAGGGCCAGGGGACTGGACCACCCTGAGTTTTTATTTTATATGTGTTTTATATATTTTTAAGATAATTTTAAATGGGTCCATTATAATGAGTTAAATAAAATAAAATAAATTAGGTCAAAGAAGTTAGGTTCACTATTATTTTTTTGGCTTGTTAAGCTGTAAATTAGGTTACAAATTTTTGAAATTTTATTGGTCTCTTTTTATTGTTTTTGAAAATTGACCCCAAGTCTAACCCTTTCATGAAAATTAGTGTTTTTCTTTTTTTGTTCTTTTTTCTAAATCTGTTTAATTAGTATAGTAAAATGTGATTTATAATATTATTCATGTCTAAGTTAGGTTATTATTTTTAATTATTTTTTATTTGCATAGAATATATGTATCGACTTTTTTGTTTTTAATAAATCTTTAAATATTAAATATAATGTAAAATATATATATATATATATATATATATATATATATNGAATCGTTAAATATTAAATATAATGTAAAATATATATATATCATATTACTTTTATCTGTTAAAAGACAAAGTAAAATTTTGAAATTAAAGTGCGTCTACCTTAGATCATATTTTTGGCTCTGCCAGAATTGCAATGGTGAATCTATTTTTTGACATTTATACACTTCGTTTTTTTTTTGAATATGTATTTATACACTACGTTGAATTTAGTTTTAATTGATGCAANCTGGCTCTGCCAGAATTGCAATGGTGAATCTATTTTTTGACATTTATACACTACGTTTTTTTTTTTGAATATGTATTTATACACTACGTTGAATTTAGTTTTAATTGATGCAAAGACTTTATAGTAATTTTAGATCCTAACTCTAATAATGCAAATTTGGACCCTTTTAAAACCATTTCCAGTGGGTTTGCATAAACCCCAAAACACAACACACACACCATACAGACAAGTAATCTTAGATATCTTTTTCATGCACTTGCTTAATAAAATCATCTCCACCAACCATCCAACGCCACCCCTTTTCGTGCACACCAATGGGTCATTTAGTTACGGTATTAAAGGGTAGATTACAGAGTCATAACAAATTAAGACTCCATAATCTAACTTTATATTACATTTAATTATAAAAAACACTAGACTCGTTTGGTAGACGTATTATGAGGGGATTAAATATTGGATTATATTATATTTTATTTAATCGGGTCTAATACTTTGTTTGGTAAGCAAATTTGATATCATATTAATTTAAAAAATGTATACTAATTGTATACTTATCGTATATTTTTTGTACGATAGACATGTATTATAAAAATATTTTAATACCACCAAGAGAGATGATATTATAATTCGGCTCAAACGTATTATTCTACATAGTTACTATTATAACCCTTCAAAAGATAAAATCAAGTTATCATCACTGTAAAAAACACTGATTAAAGGTATTTTTGTTAATTTAGCATTAATACGATAAAATAATTTTCTAATTAAACAACCGATTGGATTAAATAATTATATATAGTCTTATTTTAAATACTTATCAAATAATATACTCTATTTGTATTATTGAGCCAATTATAATACTACCTGGGGAGGTGATATTACAATCCAATTCATTATAAATTTACTATTTTACCAACAGATAAACAACAACTTTAATAAGTGGATAAGATTGATTATTTTTTAGTCAATATGTAATTGTTGTTCTCTTATCCCACTCTTAACCTAGTGTCTTACCAAACATTGTATTACAATGCATAATATTTTTATCTCTTATTTAATCTTGTATTTTACCTGCTTATACAGAATTAGCCTATGCTACTTAATATAATTTATTCTTTTATAATACGAGAAGCAAATGAGCCCAAGTGCATGTTTGGTTTGGANATGTGCTACTTAATACAATTTATTCTTTTATAATACGAGAAGCAAATGAGCCCAAGTGCATGTTTGGTTTGGATATAAATAAAGGATGGAATAAGATAAATGATTCTTATCCAATCCCTACAAATGGTATCCATAAGGGTATAATTTTATCCTATTTTTGGTATGTAAAATTTGGATCTAGATTAGTATAAAATATAAATTTATACTTATAATACCAAATCATGTTTAGATTAGGTAATAGTGTATAGTATTAAATTAAAAAATAATACTGGGTCGCTATCAAGGGCGGAACCACCTTATGCTCAAGGAGGGCACATGCCTACCCTCTAAATATTTTTTTTTAAAATTGCCTATATATTTTAAGTATGTTTTTAATATTGTAAATTGTGCCCACCTTATTTTTTAGTCAAGAGCATAAAAGACATGATATATCCATAAGTTTACTTGTAATTTTGATATTTATTTTAATAATTATCATAGACATGATAGAGAACACATTTGATTGTATAATTGAATGAATGATAAATAATTAAGTAATAGTATGATTGTAGATGTAAAGAATAATAAAGTTAATGTAAGGCTTTCAAAGTATAAAAATTCGTCACAATTAATTCTAAATAATTTTGATTAGTCTTTGTTTCGTAAAAGGATATAATTAGTCTTTCTTTTTTAATTTTTTTCAATTGTATCTACCATGCTTACTAATTTTAGTCTTTTGAGTTTAATAAATTTTTAAGTATTAAATATAATTTAATTAAATATAAATGCAATATCCTATCTTTAATCAATTGCAAGAAAAAAATTAAACTTGTTAAAATATTCGGTGCCCACTTAGAAAAGATTTTCTAGCTCCGCCCCTGATCGCTATAACCCATCAAAACTTAATATATTATTATTATTGGATTAAATTAATTTAATCCACCCATTAATATCTAAATCAAACATGCCCCAAGTGATGGAAATATGAATTTGAAAATAAAAGAGTGAGGTTTGAATTAGTTCGCTCTTTTAGAACAATTCACATCCTTTAATAAAATAAGCATAGTATCGTAGGTAATAATGTGTTGTCTCTAATATACAACAATCCAACCCAATTAATTATAGCNGTTTAGTTACGGTATTAAAGGGTGGATTACAGAGTCATAACAAATTAAGACTCCATAATCTAACTTTATACTACATTTAATTATAAAAAATACTAGACTCGTTTGGTAGACGTATTATGAGGGGATTAAATATTGGATTATACTATATTTTATTTAACGGGGTCTAATACTTTGTTTGGTAAGCAAATTTGATATCATATTAATTTCAAAAACGTATATTAATTGTATACTTATCGCATATTTTTTGTACGATAGACATGTATTATGAAAATATTTTAATACCACCAAGAGAGATAATATTATAATTCGACTCAAACGTATTATTCTACATAGTTACTATTATAACCCTTCAAAAGATAAAATTAAGTTATCATCACTGTAAAAAACACTGATTAAGGGTATTTTTGTTAATTTAGCATTAATACGATAAAATAATTTTCTAATTAAACAACCGNCCTCAAAAACATTATTTTTGTTGCACGATCCCCACTGTCAAAGAACTTAACTAAGATACTCACCGATCCCAAATAACTCTATTGATTCATACGTACGTACACATATGTTCTCTCTTTTCTACCTCTCTTATTTTTTATTTATTTACTTTAATTTTAAATTACGTAATTAAATAACAAAAAAATTATTATTTAAAATATTTTTAGACACTAGGTTATTGCTAATAATAAATAGGGTTAATAATATATTTAACCCCTAAAGTATGAATGTTTTATCAGTTTGATCTAAAATATTAATTTTATTAATTTAATCCTTAAAATATTCAATTCATACTTAAATAATTTATACATAGATGGATTGTTAAGTATTTGACAAAATAATCACATGTTAGTCACATAATATTGTCTGAAAAAATAACACGTGATCAATATCGTAAAAAAACTTAATGAATTATCTTATTAAAAGCCAAAATAACACAAATTAAAATTTTAAAAACCAAATTAATNTGTGATCAATATAGTAAAAAACCTTAACAAATTATCTTATTAAAAGCCAAAATAACACAAATTAAAATTTTAAAAACCAAATTAATNCGTGATCAATATCGTAAAAAAACTTAATGAATTATCTTATTAAAAGCCAAAATAACACAAATTAAAATTTTAAAAACCAAATTAATAATACTATTAACTTTAATAAATATGTAACAATTTATATTGAAGGTTATCACTCAATAATTGATGATTCTTCCCGAAGCCACTAGATTAGCAAAGTCCAACAACCAAACCAAAACCTCTATTATTAACTAATGAATTAGCCTCACTGGCCTCATAAATTCCACGCGCCAGATATTTTGAACCTTTTCAAAAGACTCAAAAAAACAAACATAAAAATAATAATATAATACAAAAATTTACACACGAAATCCCCACACATACATAAAATCACCTACATTATCAAAAACTCTTACCTACATTATCAAAAACTCTTACTCCTCTGCAACACCACACGCTCTCCCATGCTAGTACAACTACACGTCCTCCTAACACCAACTGGCCCCACATCTCTCCACGTATCACCCTCCTGCACCGTTGATCTTTCAGTCAATTCGCTCACACCATGATCTACCGTGATCTGAACCACACCCAAGCATTTCTCTTCATCATCCTTGACAAACATCTTGGTCGACCGACAGAGTGGACAGGACATGTGAGACCGCAGCCACGTGTCAATGCATCGAGGATGGAACAAGTGTCCACAGTATGGAATTAATTTCACAATTTCTTTTTCTTCAAATTCCCCCAAGCAAATTAGGCAGTCCTCGATCGGGTGGTTCGCGTCCGCACCGTAATGGATGAGAGGCAGAGATTTGACGGTGGCTGGGTCGAGGCCTTTGGGGTAGTGGTGGGGCCTTAATGAAGATGAAGAGGGTGGCGATGGCTGTCTACGACGGCGGACGTCGGTGCTGCCATCGTTTTCGTAGCCGGTGAAGCGGCGGATGTAGATGGAGAAGAAGCCCATGAAGAAGAGAGCTGTAAGGAGGACGAGGATGGTTAAGGCCATGGATGAATCAAAGGGTGTGTTGGGCTTGAAGGTTCTTTTTGTAGCGGTTGATGACGCGTTGATGGGATGTAAAAGTAGGTCTGGTGAGTATGTTGTGGTGCTGGTGACCGAGAGAGTGCTGTCTCGTGAAGAGTCATCTCCGATGAGTTGTAGTAGCTTTCTAACGTGCACTGGCTTCATTGGGAGATCAGAGATGTTTATGGTTGTTGCTTCGTTTGAGTGTATGAGAATGCGAGGAGGAGATGTGAGTACGGTGCTGGCGACCGAGAGACAGACAGACAGACAGAGAAGAGGGAAAGGAAGAGCCTAATTTTGCCACAAACATCTACATATAAGGTTTCTTGTGATATGTGTGCGTTGTCAGTTGTGTGTGTGTGGTGTGGTTGGAGGATGAGGATGTGGCGGGGTTTGGCGTATTGATGAGGGAGGAGGTGGCGGTAGAAGAGAGATTTGGGGGGGGGGGGGGGGGGGGGC
>CAUOFW020006403.1:138327-187775 GCA_963454935.2 Ilex paraguariensis
GAGATATTTTTCAGGATACAAAGTGCAAAGAGTCCAAGATTTAATTTCATCTATTTTATTTTTAAAACTTAAATATTAAACAACTGTAATCCTCGATACTAACCGCCATTCAAAAAGATAGCTAAAAATACCATCCGACAAATATGTGATTGCTGACCTTATTTATTAACTTAATTATTTTTTATCGTTACATTCAAAGTGGATTCTATTATTTTGAAACTTTCAATTAATTTATTGGCTATTGATAATGCAAAAAATAGTCTCACAAAAAATTAACAGTCAAGTGTGTAATAAAATGTAATTAATAGACAATTAATAGAATAATTAATGACAATAATGTAAATATCGGATTAACACACGGATATATAATAGTTTGGTTTAGATAACCTATTCTACTCCAAAAAATGGTAACAGTGGCCGAGAGACCTTTTATTAATCAAGTAAGGTGAACGAAAAAGAGAGCAATAGATAACTCCAGGAAGGATACAATAGTTAAGAGAGAGAAAATATTATGTGTGGGTTGTGTAGAGAGGTGCCTCTCCCATGTGGAAAAAACTTACAATTTATAAGGTCATAGTCTTAGTTGAGGTGATGAAGTGAGAGTAAAGACACAAGTTCTTCGGAGAGGATTGCTACAAAAGGTAAGTACAATTAAAGATTATTTTGATCTTCTGAGTATCCCAATAATTGTTCTTCATGTGCTCTAATCTTCTCGGATTTTTTTGGTCTTAAACTGGGTTGACTTCAGGAACTGAGATTAACCCACTTTGTAGGTGATTCGAGCTTAATTAATTGGTTGAGCCTAACCTAGTTGAATTTGGGCTCATAACTATAATACATTAAATTAATAAATTAAATTTAAATAATAAACTTCAAATACAAATGGTGAAGCTCATGAGAGGTTCATTCAAGTGTTTGCCTTTAATAATGGAAGTTTCCATGGTTATTGCTCACATGCATGCCTCATAGCAGTCTCATTAACTATAGTGACTGGACCACAATCAACTTGCCTATGTGCGAAGCTTACGTGCTTCTCATTCTGTATCGTATGGCACAAGAAAAATAATGTCTTACCTGTAAGCTTACAGATATTGAGTAATGTTAGACTGATCAAAATTTGGGATTAAATTTGAAGTCCAAATGATATGACAGTTGATTATTTGAAGTATTTATTGGGTCCCAAATGACATGACACCAATCAAAAAAGTCAAAGTCAACTGTCATGTCATTTGGATTCCAAATTTGATCTTAAAATTTGATCAGCCTAGCATTACTGAAAGATATTTGTCCATATGCCTACTCCAATTTAGGGTGGTAAATGATTAGAGTTATTCGCGCTCAATTTGAATTCGTTTTGTTTTGAGTTACACTTGAGTTTATTTGTTTAAAAAATAAGTTGAGTTTGAATAATTTTTTAGATCTGTTTAACTTGATTTAGGCTTGAGTTTGTAAAATTTGACTCATTCTTATAAAAAATAATCGAACTATTTGGACTCAATTTGTTTTAGACTTACCTCGAGCTCTTTTAAACTTAAATATTTTTTAAGACTCATTTTAAAAACCCAATTCATCAAGCTCAGACTCAAAACTTGTTTGTTTTTCTCGTTTACCATCCCTAGATTTAATCAATAAATATATATCATTAACTTGTCCCATTTTTATGAATAATTGAATAGGCATATAGAAGAAATGTGTATATTATGTAATGTAACATCAAATCAAATATCCTGTATTCAGTGGCGGAGGAGGGTAGGGCCAGGGGACTGGACCACCCTGAGTTTTTATTTTATATGTGTTTTATATATTTTTAAGATAATTTTAAATGGGTCCATTATAATGAGTTAAATAAAATAAAATAAATTAGGTCAAAGAAGTTAGGTTCACTATTATTTTTTTGGCTTGTTAAGCTGTAAATTAGGTTACAAATTTTTGAAATTTTATTGGTCTCTTTTTATTGTTTTTGAAAATTGACCCCAAGTCTAACCCTTTCATGAAAATTAGTGTTTTTCTTTTTTTGTTCTTTTTTCTAAATCTGTTTAATTAGTATAGTAAAATGTGATTTATAATATTATTCATGTCTAAGTTAGGTTATTATTTTTAATTATTTTTTATTTGCATAGAATATATGTATCGACTTTTTTGTTTTTAATAAATCTTTAAATATTAAATATAATGTAAAATATATATATATATATATATATATATATATATATATCATATTACTTTTATCTGTTAAAAGACAAAGTAAAATTTTGAAATTAAAGTGCGTCTACCTTAGATCATATTTCTGGCTCTGCCAGAATTGCAATGGTGAATCTATTTTTTGACATTTATACACTACGTTTTTTTTTTTGAATATGTATTTATACACTACGTTGAATTTAGTTTTAATTGATGCAAAGACTTTATAGTAATTTTAGATCCTAACTCTAATAATGCAAATTTGGACCCTTTTAAAACCATTTCCAGTGGGTTTGCATAAACCCCAAAACACAACACACACACCATACAGACAAGTAATCTTAGATATCTTTTTCATGCACTTGCTTAATAAAATCATCTCCACCAACCATCCAACGCCACCCCTTTTCGTGCACACCAATGGGTCGTTTAGTTACGGTATTAAAGGGTGGATTACAGAGTCATAACAAATTAAGACTCCATAATCTAACTTTATACTACATTTAATTATAAAAAATACTAGACTCGTTTGGTAGACGTATTATGAGGGGATTAAATATTGGATTATACTATATTTTATTTAACGGGGTCTAATACTTTGTTTGGTAAGCAAATTTGATATCATATTAATTTCAAAAACGTATATTAATTGTATACTTATCGCATATTTTTTGTACGATAGACATGTATTATGAAAATATTTTAATACCACCAAGAGAGATAATATTATAATTCGACTCAAACGTATTATTCTACATAGTTACTATTATAACCCTTCAAAAGATAAAATTAAGTTATCATCACTGTAAAAAACACTGATTAAGGGTATTTTTGTTAATTTAGCATTAATACGATAAAATAATTTTCTAATTAAACAACCGATTGGATTAAATAATTATATATAGTCTTATTTTAAATACTTATCAAATAATATACTCTATTTGTATTATTGAGCCAATTATAATACTACCTGGGGAGGTGATATTACAATCCAATTCATTATAAATTTACTATTTTACCAACAGATAAACAACAACTTTAATAAGTGGATAAGATTGATTATTTTTTAGTCAATATGTAATTGTTGTTCTCTTATCCCACTCTTAACCTAGTGTCTTACCAAACATTGTATTACAATGCATAATATTTTTATCTCTTATTTAATCTTGTATTTTACCTGCTTATACAGAATTAGCCTATGCTACTTAATACAATTTATTCTTTTATAATACGAGAAGCAAATGAGCCCAAGTGCATGTTTGGTTTGGATATAAATAAAGGATGGAATAAGATAAATGATTCTTATCCAATCCCTACAAATGGTATCCATAAGGGTATAATTTTATCCTATTTTTGGTATGTAAAATTTGGATCTAGATTAGTATAAAATATAAATTTATACTTATAATACCAAATCATGTTTAGATTAGGTAATAGTGTATAGTATTAAATTAAAAAATAATACTGGGTCGCTATCAAGGGCGGAACCACCTTATGCTCAAGGAGGGCACATGCCTACCCTCTAAATATTTTTTTTTTAAATTGCCTATATATTTTAAGTATGTTTTTAATATTGTAAATTGTGCCCACCTTATTTTTTAGTCAAGAGCATAAAAGACATGATATATCCATAAGTTTACTTGTAATTTTGATATTTATTTTAATAATTATCATAGACATGATAGAGAACACATTTGATTGTATAATTGAATGAATGATAAATAATTAAGTAATAGTATGATTGTAGATGTAAAGAATAATAAAGTTAATGTAAGGCTTTCAAAGTATAAAAATTCGTCACAATTAATTCTAAATAATTTTGATTAGTCTTTGTTTCGTAAAAGGATATAATTAGTCTTTCTTTTTTAATTTTTTTCAATTGTATCTACCATGCTTACTAATTTTAGTCTTTTGAGTTTAATAAATTTTTAAGTATTAAATATAATTTAATTAAATATAAATGCAATATCCTATCTTTAATCAATTGCAAGAAAAAAATTAAACTTGTTAAAATATTTGGTGCCCACTTAGAAAAGATTTTCTAGCTCCGCCCCTGGTCGCTCTAACCCATCAAAACTTAATATATTATTATTATTGGATTAAATTAATTCAATGCACCCATTAATATCTAAATCAAACATGCCCCAAGTGATGAAAATATGAATTTGAAAATAAAAGAGTGAGGTTTGAATTAGTTCGCTCTTTTAGAACAATTCGCATCCTTTTATAAAATAAGCATAGTACCGTAGGTAATAATGTGTTGTCTCTAATATACAACAATCCAACCCAATTAATTATAGCTTCACTCCGATCTACATAATTAAATGAAGCAGAAACTTCATACAACACTATTCTATTTATTCCAAAGAATTTATGTAGTGAGAAAAGATTATAAAATTATCATAAACACTATTCTATTTTTTCGAAAGAAATTATGCGGTGAGAAAAGATTATAAAAAAACAAGAGTATATCTGTTTGGCTTGAAACAATTGATTATATGCCATAAAAGATGATTGTTGATATAATATATTTATTTCTAAAATAAATTTTAAAAAATAACTGTTGAGAAATAGTTGTTAGACCCTCCACTTTTTTCACCTCTACTCAATGTTTCATTCAACATAATGATTAGGTAGTACTAGTATAGTATATAAATTCAAGATTTTTTAGTAATTTAGTCGATGTATAAAATTAGTGAAGTACTCTTTTATTTATTATAATACTCTAACACCAAGTTAGCACCTCCACTCCAGAACCAACTACACCCCCGCCAACCCCAACATATATAAAGGTGTTGAATCATATTTGGATCAAATTTAGTATATGAAAGATTGAATTTCCCTCATAAAGGTATCGGTTCATATTTGAATCAAATTTTTAAAGATTCAAATAAGAATTCAACTTGCAAATTCAAATATTTATCAAAGTTCTATCCCAGCTCTTCTCATACGATTAGTTGGTTATTAACTTTGGTATGATTAGTTTGTTATCAAAATGGTAAAAACTTTATAATGACAGAATATTCTAGTACTTAATACAAAACAAACCTAGCTTTCATGAATAATTAAGAAATTCAAATTTGGGACCAACGAAAAAATTCAAATCCTAATAAGTGTAAAATTTAAATCCCAATAAACCAAAACTAACATGGTGAAAGAAATTAAAGACCCATTTAACAAATAACATTTATCCAAAAAAAAATATAAAATTTGACTACACTCACACCCAAGCTCGACCGGGACGACGATGCGGGCAGCCAAACGCTGCCATCCACAAAAGTAGAGTGCTTCTTGAGGTCCGACCCCAACCCCTAAAACAAACTAGAAATATATATGTTCAATTAAAATTTAAATAATGACACATTGAATTCACTGGTTGATCGCTATATTAGTTTAACTAAATTTGTTTCCTAAAAGAGTAACATACACGGTCATACGCCTCATGATCCCACCAATAAGGACTTATCGAGATGGTTTTTAGGCGCTCTTCTTTTCTTCAACTCTTTTTTTTCAATAGCAAAAAAAAATAAAAAATTAAGTATTGTGAAGTTGATNGTTAAATTTGTTTCCTAAAAGAGTAACATACACGGTCATACGCTTCATGATCCCACCAGTAAGGACTTATCGAGATGGTTTTTAAGCGCTCTTCTTTTCTGCAACTCTTTTTTTTCAATAGCAAAAAAAAATAAAAAATTAAGTATTGTGAAGTTGATGTTAAATTCCATATCTCAATTTCTATTTCCACATTTAAAATAAATTATATTAAAATCTATTCTCTCATTTATCTTTTATTGAATTTGACCAAAATTTAACCTGTCCCTTCATTTATTTTTAAGAGCTCGGGAAAAGAAGCATTCGATGACTGCCGGAGACTTTGGGCTTGGCTTGGAATGCCAATGGTTGCTTTGAATGAATGTGGAATGAAAATTTTACTAAAATTTCACTCTAATTTATAATCAAAGTTAATAAAAAAAAGAGGAATGCTATGCTGATCAAATTTTAGACCCAAATGATATGACAGTATATTATTTAGAATTTTTATTGGAACTCCAATGACATGACACCAAATAAAGAATTTCAAATCAACTATCATATAAGTTAGATTCCAANAATATGACAGTATATTATTTAGAGTTTTTATTGGGATTCAAATGACATAACACCAAATAAAGAATTTCAAATCAACTATCATATAAGTTAGATTCCAAATTTAATCTCAAAATACTGTAAAAAAAAAAAAATCAGTTTTGGGGTTCTTTGATCCAACAGCACTGTCTGGAACATGCAAGCCCTACCAACAGTTCACCACTACATAATCATCAAATCAAACCAAAAACAACAGCCGAGTCCATTGCATACAGGCACTTAACATGCAATGATCATACAATCAAAAAGGAACATANGATATGACAGTATATTATTTAGAATTTTTATTGGAACTCCAATGACATGACACCAAATAAAGAATTTCAAATCAACTATCATATAAGTTAGATTCCAAATTTAATCTCAAAATACTGTAAAAAAAAAAAAAATCAGTTTTGGGGTTCTTTGATCCAACAGCACTGTCTGGAACATGCAAGCCCTACCAACAGTTCACCACTACATAATCATCAAATCAAACCAAAAACAACAGCCGAGTCCATTGCATACAGGCACTTAACATGCAATGATCATACAATCAAAAAGGAACATATGCATGTTAGTTCTGTTTCTATGTGCAGTTTTCCTCCTACCATCTCTCTGGGAAACACATCCTATAAAAGCAGCAAGCAAAAAGAGTTAGTTCAAAACCCAACTAAGCCTACCCAGACAGATAGTATTTAAGAGCCTTGGCACCCTCAGAAATGGCATGGTTCCCAAGCTCTCCGGGCAAAACCAGCTTTACAGCTCCCTGAATCTCCCTCGACGACAGCGTCCTCCGATTGGTGTATTTCAGAAGCCTCGACGCCTCGTCGGCGAGTCTCTCGAACATATCATTCATCATGTTATTCAGTACAGTCATTGCCTTCGATGATATACTCATATCAAGGTGTACCTGTTTCATTACCTTGTATACGTACCTAGTGTACCCTACACCAGTGTCACTGCTTCTTCTCTTCCTTTTCCTCTTCCCTCTCTCTCCTCCTCCTCGTCGGGACTTTTTCTTATCTGTCTCCTTTCCTTCTTGGGTTCTCCGCTCCTCATTTTCTGTCACTTCTTGGGTTTTCTTTTCCTTCCTCAGTTCTTCTTCCTTAGGGGTTGGGGGTCCTTCAAATTCAATATTGGGGGGAGTTTCTCGAAGAGGAGTAGCTTCTATATCCTCAGAGATTTGCTCTTTTTGGGTTTGTTTTTCCTGTTCTTTTGCCTTGTCTTCAACAACAATATTGGTCTTCACAGGCTCTCTCGCTTTCTCTGCTGGCCCTTCTTGTTCTTGTTGTTCCTCTCCTTCAACAAAAATGACCTTCACATGCTCTTTCTCTTTGTCTCCTTCCCCTCCTTCAACAATAATGGTCTTCATAACCTCTCTTTCTTTGTCTCTTTGGCCTTCTTGTTCTGGTTCCTCGCCTTCAACAAAAATTATTTTCACAAGCTCTTTCTCTTTGTTTCCTTGGCCTTGCTCTTGTTCTGTTCCCTCGCCTTCAACCAAAATGATATCCACAAGTTCTTTCTCTTTTTGGTCTTGTTCCTTGTCTTCAACAACAATGGTCTTCACAAGCTATTAAATATATTAAATGATGTATATTTATCTGTTTAGTTAAGCTAGAATTAGTTTTATAATTAGTTAGCCAGCTGGATGCAAGGAGTTAGTTTGTTATGCAAGCAGTTAGTTTGTTATTCTAATTTGTATATAAGGTTTTTCCTTATACACGATTCTGTAACTGCTTATCATTTTTAATCAAAGAAGATTTTCTCTCTATTTTTAATACAAGCTCTCTACCTTTGTCTCCCTCGAGTGGCTTTTGCTGGTTTTCAACTAGAACTTGAACAGTCTCTTCCATAAATTTCTTGGTTTTCTTCACCACTGTGCTCACCACCTTCTGTAAACTCTTCTTCGGAGCCATTTTTCTTAGGGTTTGCTCTGGCTTTTTACCTCTTTGAAGCCGTTTTCAAAGTGTGTGCTGATAATCAGTAGGTGATTTCTTGTTTGGATTGCATAAATTACAGTGTTCAGGGCTCTAGAGGTTGGCACGTGGAGGACAGATGTCTAGAAACTTTCAAGTGAAACGGCTACGTGGGGGTTAAAAGTGAAAAAGGTCCGAGGTTTCTGGAGCGAAGATTAAAGATTTTGCTGAGAAAGGGGAAGAACTATCTGGCAAAATTTTGGGATGGGTAATGCTAACTCAAATTAGTATTTTGGTTCAATGTTTTTACCAAATTTTCGTCTCAAATGACGTGGTATAGTTTTTTACTATCAGACAAATGAGTCTTATTAATATTTAATAACAGAGATTGTGTCACATCATTTAGAATAAAAGATTTTATAAAAAATTTTGGAAAGTATAACATTTTACTTTTAAAATATGTGCAAAAAAGTTTTTCCAAATTAGTTACCCGAAAAAACTTATAAAGAAAATACTATTGGGACATACGAAATTGCTTATTAGACCATCTTTAATTTTGATTTAAATTTAAATTAATATTTAAGTATAAAACTTAGAGATTGTTTGATAATACCATTTATATCTTAAAACTGAATACTTTAAACACTTAATAAATTAAACATGTTTGATAACCTGAAACTCATACTACTTAATATTTTGAGTAGTTATTAAACATAGCCTAAAAATTTAAGTAGCAAGTTATCTATTTATCACTTAATGCTGAAAATGTTAGTCATTAAAGATTTTATCAATTTTTCATAATGGATAAATATAATATTACCACCATTGTGTCATCGCCACCATCATCACCGCTACCATTACAACTACCACCATTGTTCCACTGTTACCACCACTAACATCATTGTCGCCACCACCACTATTACTGTCACCACCTCCACCATCATCACCACAACCACCGTCACCATCATTGTGTCGTCGCCATCACTACTACCATTATGTCACCACTATTCTACCACCACCACCATCATTGTGTCACTGCCACCACCACTGCCATTACCATTGTCGTCGTCACCACCACCACCACCACCACCTTCACTACTACTACCACTATTGTGCCACCGCTACCTCCATCATCACTGCTGCCACCACCACTACTACCACTATTGTGTCACCGCCACCACTACTATCACTACCATTGCCACCACCACCATCCCTTGCTACCATTGTGTTGTCTCTGACACCACTATCACCGTCATCAACATTGTCGCCACCATGCTTGGTTATTTTCATTGTAGTATATCCTAACCTCCGAACATCATCCCTCAATGAGTATGGTCTATGTGTGGAGGGGAGTGTCACTCTCCCTTGAAATGATGTCAAAAGAAAGAGCAATGGAATGGTGGGTGAATGAAATGTGTGTGTGTGTGTGTGAACAAAAATGTTCCCAAAGTGCAGAGAGACTTTTGGTTGCCGTGTTTTAGTTGGAATCGTATTCCAAAGTTATCTCCTCAGGGAAGGAGGTGTATCATCATGAAGGTGATTTTTTGTAAAAATAAAGTGTAAAATATTTTTTTGGTTGAAGGTTGGTTGTGATGAAAATGAAATAGAATAAATGTTGGCTAATCCAAAGGGTTCACTCTAATGAGAATACCAAGTTAACTCGAATCTTTCCTCCAATAGAGCGTAGATATACAATTGATTTGTAGGAAACTAGAGATGAGATGGAAGTGAGAATCCAAGTATAACTTGTGACAAGTCTACAGGATATCAAAGACTAACAATNATAGATGTACAATTGATTTGTAGGAAGCTAGAGATGAAATGGAAGTGAGAATCCAAGTATAACATGTGACAAGTTTACAGGATATCAAAGACTAACAATCCCGTCCACCCTCTACTCAGTCAAACTGAACCATCGTACTCTGAGTGGAGGAAGAAAAATGAGTTGAAATGACATACCCAAGAGGAGGTCTCCCTTGAATTAGCCAACTTAAAGGCTTAGCTACTCATGCTTAAGCTAAAGACAACAATGTAATGAGAAAAAATTATGAAAAAAATGAAAATTGGAACTAAACTAATGCAAAGAAACATAAACTAAGAGAATTTAATACCCATTTTAAAAATAAGAAATTGAAAGAAAACGAAATGCATAAATATAACTTCTGGATGATTTATACATATCCATCACCTCTTTCTAAAGAGTGAATGAGAAACTACTCACTCTTCATGACTTTGGTAAAGCTAGAAAAGTGAGTGATGCTCATCCCTCAAAGTAAAAAAATTACAAGGTAAAACACATTACACAAGGAGCCGATCTTCAACAAAAAAATGAGTGAATTACGTTCTATCCTTACAACTTTGGCAAACTCTAGAAAAATGGAAGAATTTCACTCTTTTAAGGGAAGAAAGAAGCTTAAACAATGAAAGTGAAAGAAAATAATAATACAATAAAATAAAAGCAATACTTAAAGTAAAAGAAACAATAAATTAAAAGAAAGTAATAATATAATAAAAGAAAGCAATACTTAAAGTAAAAGAAAGCAATAAAGAAAACATTAATACTTTTGGAGGGTTTTTCACTACTAAAAGATGATACTTTATAAGTCCTAAGGGATGGTATTTATAGGCAACCAGGGAAGGTGAAAGTCTTGTTTGATTGCTTTGAATTACACTTTGATCCCCTTCTATTTTGAGCTTTGACAGTTGGCTCCCTTAATTTGTAACTTTGACAGTTGGNTCAATGATTAAGATGTGAAAACCTATGAAACCAATAGAAAACTTGAATTTTTAAGTTTGACGTTACATTTCTTTTTTTGGAGGAATGACATTTTCACCCCAAAAAATTTAAGAAATTTTATTTATAACTTCAAAGATTTGATTTCTTACATTGCACCTTAAATATATTAAAAATNCAATTTAACTTATTTTGACTTTTTTAACTTTGTTTAACTAACACAATTGACCTATCAATTTAATTGAATTATGCATTAATTAGGGTTAATCACACCACTACCATTGTACTACTGCCACCGCCACCGCCACCGCCACCGCCACCGCTGCCGTTACCACTACCACTATCACCACCATTGTTATGGTGGTAATAGGAATAAGGTAATTGCAGAGAGATGATTAACGCGAAATATTAAATTAGAATAATAATAATTTTCAGACTTCGACTCCTTATATTTGTCAAACAATTTGATTAAATACAATACTTAAATTTCAGTTGATACCAAACAGTTTGTTAATAAAAAAATTCAGCATTTGACACTTAAAATTCAAGATTCAGTTTTCAGTGTTCAACTTTCAGTTTTATTAAACACCACCTTAGTTTGACATAAAACATTTCAATGAGAAAATTCAAATGTAAATAAGGACAAACTCAAATCTGGTAAAATATAAATATTATATTTTTTTTTAAAAAAGATGAAATCTTACTATTAAAACCTTCAGTTTTCCTTAAGTTGTGGAGTGAAATACTGAAACTTATTTTTAACCTGTTTTTACTTAAATTAAAATTTGAGTCAAGTATAATTATATGAGTATATATGGAGAGCTTATTGAGCCGTAACAATATTACTCAAGCTATAACTATGAGTACTATTAGATAGACTTAAAATTTAGGTTTAAAATTCAAACTTGATAACATGGTTGCTGATTTGTACATACCACATCAGAGAAAATATTTATTATAAACGGTGATACCACGTGGTAAGGTGATGTAGTATTATCAACTAATAATATTAAAACAAATAAGCATATGAACCCTACAAAAATCAGTAACTAACATGTCATATAAACAAATAACTTTTCACTGTCCTGCCATGTAAGTTCAAGTGTGGTTCATATTTTCTATTTAGAGTTTTATTATTGATTGGTGATACAATATCATCAATAGTGACATGATATCACTTTTGCATTCAATATATTACTCTATCATGTCATTAGTTTCTTTCCTCACAAAAAAAATTCAAATTAAAGAGTCGGATTTACTCTCTCCATCGACAAACCCAAGACCTTCCATTCTCCCATCCCCTTCGTCTTTTCCCTTTCCCTTCTCTAAACCAAATGGAATCAAACCAGTGTGAAGCCGTCGGCAACAATCAAGATTTTCTTCTTCCCCATGTCACCATCGGCGTTGTCCTTCCCTCTTCATCTACCTTGACAGACCTAGCCTTTCTCCTTCCACTCTTCATTTTCGCTGGAATACACAGTCGTTGAGCTTCACAACTCCGGCAATCAATGTTGGCCACAGACCCAGGCGTTGCCTTTGAAAAACCCAGTTGCTCATATTTTTTCCTCCTTTCCTCCAAAGCCTATATAGGATTCCTCCCATATTCATCTCTTCGTCGAAGTCACAGTTGCCGTAAATTTTATTACGAGTGTCTCTCCAACGATTGTAATTCCAACGAATAAATGAATAGGGGAGTAGAATTGTTGGGAATTTGGGGAGAGGAGGGAAAAATTCGACTCTGTCCATCAATTTTTTGGACGTGTTTTGTGCGCGGGTTTGACTTCAATTGTGGAGAAAACCTAATTTTTTAGGTTTATTTTTTTAACAAAAAGGGGGCAGAGGACGAGCTGATGATGTGGGATGTACACATCAACAACCACATTAT
Organism: Ilex paraguariensis; assembly: GCA_963454935.2. Taxonomy (NCBI): domain Eukaryota; kingdom Viridiplantae; phylum Streptophyta; class Magnoliopsida; order Aquifoliales; family Aquifoliaceae; genus Ilex; species Ilex paraguariensis. The sequence goes on from CAUOFW020006403.1 coordinate 151,172, forward strand.
CAAGTATGAGTTTTAAGTTTGTCTGGGATTATGAGAGTATTTCAAATGAAAGTTCTTCCTCCACGATATTCCGATCAATTGGAAGGGTTTCAACAGTGATTAATTTGGAATTAGGCTTGTTATGTTGCGACAAAGGACTTACAATGAGATAAACACACATTATGTCATTAAAAATACTATTTAAATTTAATTTATTGACCTTATTTGTTGACGTAATGTACCATAATCATTAATTTGACATTGACTCCCAAGTAATCCTAGAGTTCACTATTAATTCAATAAAAAGGATTCTTTGAACCAATTGTTTAATCTTTTATCTTTCTATTCTTGCTCGTACCAGTGGCGGAGCCACTCAAGGACCAGGGTAGGCATGTGTTCACCCTCTATTTTTGTCTTATTATTAGATATTTTTTTTTAAGTATATCTAATTATGGCATCTTATTATTTTTTTTTAGAAAATGTTATTGAAATCTAATTTGAGAACTTAATCTAATATAACAATTGAATTAGAAGTGAGTTTCATATAACCTTACAATTCACAACTAATTCAATGACTATATTAAATTAAGTTTTTATAACATTATTTTATTTTCTTATCATATCAATGTGCATATATTCATATCTAAATGACGAATAGTGGACACACTCTGAACATATTTGAATTAATTTGGACATATTGAGTTCATTTTAAATTTTTTTGATCAACTTAACAATTTATTATTGATGTACACTTTAGTATTAAGTTTAAAAACCTACCATAGATTTGCGATATTACTTACAAAATTTTAAAATAAAAAATACATGGTATATCATTTAGTGTACATATATGTGATTTTGACATTAATTTTTTAGTCATTAATAATAAAGTCATCAAACAACACTATCAAATTATGAAATTTTTTTGGTTCAATTGTAACTAATTACAATTAACCTTATTTTCAATAAATGACTATAATTAATCTCTTTTATGTTGTACACATATATGTATAAAAAAATTTATGAATCATTGATGAAATGAATAATATGAATGTGTCATCTTGTTTTTATCGATTAAGATAAAACGTGTTAGAGTAACCATTTTGAAACATTTTTCTAGCTCTGCCACTAACCCATACCGATTCAATCTCTCATGAATAAACGTTTCTCTTAGTTAATGGGTTTTGTTTTTGAGAGTAAATCAACTATGGAAAATGCTATGTTGCCCAAAGTTTTAGTCCAAATCTTTTATCCCAAATTTAACTTTGTGGTGCACATGCATTTGAAGTATAAGATTTAGATTAAAACTTGGGCAGCAAAAAATAGTAGTGCTCATCCACTATATGTTTCCAGTGTTCATTCATTTATGACAATCGAGTTTGTGAAAGGTGGGTTTGGAAATATCGTCCGAATTGTTTGGAGGCTAATTCCCAAAGAGAAAGTCAGCTCTCCCTTCCCGTTAATAATAAGATAAGCTACATAACGGACGAAATCCCCAATCGTGTCTTACTTACAAGCAAGTCTAGAGCGGGAGAGGCTTTAATTTTATAGCAAATTCNATAGTGGACACACTCTGAACATATTTGAATTAATTTGGACATATTGAGTTCATTTTAAATTTTTTTGATCAACTTAACAATTTATTATTGATGTACACTTTAGTATTAAGTTTAAAAACCTACCATAGATTTGCGATATTACTTACAAAATTTTAAAATAAAAAATACATGGTATATCATTTAGTGTACATATATGTGATTTTGACATTAATTTTTTAGTCATTAATAATAAAGTCATCAAACAACACTATCAAATTATGAAATTTTTTTGGTTCAATTGTAACTAATTACAATTAACCTTATTTTCAATAAATGACTATAATTAATCTCTTTTATGTTGTACACATATATGTATAAAAAAATTTATGAATCATTGATGAAATGAATAATATGAATGTGTCATCTTGTTTTTATCGATTAAGATAAAACGTGTTAGAGTAACCATTTTGAAACATTTTTCTAGCTCTGCCACTAACCCATACCGATTCAATCTCTCATGAATAAACGTTTCTCTTAGTTAATGGGTTTTGTTTTTGAGAGTAAATCAACTATGGAAAATGCTATGTTGCCCAAAGTTTTAGTCCAAATCTTTTATCCCAAATTTAACTTTGTGGTGCACATGCATTTGAAGTATAAGATTTAGATTAAAACTTGGGCAGCAAAAAATAGTAGTGCTCATCCACTATATGTTTCCAGTGTTCATTCATTTATGACAATCGAGTTTGTGAAAGGTGGGTTTGGAAATATCGTCCGAATTGTTTGGAGGCTAATTCCCAAAGAGAAAGTCAGCTCTCCCTTCCCGTTAATAATAAGATAAGCTACATAACGGACGAAATCCCCAATCGTGTCTTACTTACAAGCAAGTCTAGAGCGGGAGAGGCTTTAATTTTATAGCAAATTCAAACTAAATACATTAAACGTGTGGAATTTGAAATTTGAGTATGAGGTGTGTGAATGTACCCAAGTTGTTTAGTAACAAGAAGTTCATCAACAATTTTGGTACAAGAAATTTTATTGTTATTTATAATCTTGGAATGACAAAATTACAAGATTCGTGTCATGACTAAAAAGACAAAGTTATTTAATGTTGTACTTGGTTGGAGCACTATTTTTTTCATTTCTCCTGGCTTAGTATGACTAAATGGCAAAAATTACGTTGGAGATTTACATGATTTGGACAGTAAACCAGGTCGAAGTGCATACCAAATCCCTGCAAAAGTTCTCTTTATTGTTTCCATATCCTCGAACTCGATTGAGCACACAGAGTTTCTAAGTGAGATTAGAAACACAATTTCATACAAAAGTTTTCAGCAAACTGATTTGTTTGACGAATATCATGAATATTATTAGACACCCCCTCCCAAAAAAATAAAAAGGATCTTATCACTTTAACAGAAAGGGATCAAAACATATGCATGAAATTGTTATTCCTCATACTTTTTCTCAACAAATGTTTCCTAAGATTCCTACATGATGTTCTATTTTTCCATAGAAAATCCATTTCACATTCAAGAAGGGCTCAGAAATATAATGATAGTACTAATTCAGAAGATTTATTATGGAGAAACAACTCAGTCTAGATTACTGTAAATAACTCGATTATAAATAATTCACTTGCTTAACGACTCATGCTATGGGTATGAGAGCATCAACTTACAGGTTTTTTGAGGAGAGGGAAAAATGGTTAGGACAATTATGAAAGATCTCGGAAGCCAGGATGCAAGCCAATTTCATCCGATTCCAATAGATAAATACTTAAATCATTAATATAGACGGTATAACAAAGGAGATTTTCTTCAAACCATGACCATTGCTATGAACTCGAAAATTATCAAGGGATATTAAATGTGCTTAGGAATAGTATATCATTGCCAATAACCCAGTTATGAAAGGGGTAAATAATTATATGACTTAAGAACAATAAAGAGAAGTAAAAACAATTCTACAATAATAGTCGGATTGTAGGCTGTACATACATAATAAGTGCCCCTAGTCAAAATAGCAGATAACATCCAATTTTTCCAATTCCACAATTCGATCTATGATTTATCATTCAGATGTACGTTGATACAGTGAAAGTTTTCATTGACTCGTATGCCTCTTTTTCAGGGAGCAAGGTGCAACCCTAGAAAGCTCGGGCGATGAACTTGATTGGAAGAACAACTCTACCTCCTCACCTCTGTCGACTTCAAAGAACTGCAACTCCGGAAACTTTCTCTTCTGGAAGATTACCTGCTTTCGCTTTCGCTTTCGCGGTGGCGGAGGGCAGCTTTGATCTATAGGAATCTTGGCTGCCTGAGAAGTTGGCGTTCGACACTCCTCATCACCATCTTCTTCTTTGTCAATCTGTGGCAAACTTAGCTTGAATATTTGATCTTTAGGCATGGTGAAGAATTACAAACCTAGGCTCCTGAGATACAAGAGATATAGAGAAATAGACGCAAAACGTGCACAAGGAAAGAGATAGAGAGAGAGAGAGAATTTTGTCTTGTATTATTTCTTATCTGATGAAATGTATATCTTCTCTCGTTCACACCTACTTTTGTTGTATTATTCATTTTTCCATCATACCATGTTTTTTTTTTAATTTCTAGTTTATTTTTTTTCTCTGTAATTTTCCATAATTTAGGCAGCGTGACAGTCCTTGCACAGAATTATTGAAAACCATAACTAAACATTGAATATTATATATATACATATATATTTGTGATCATATGTATGTTGAAACCAGATTACATTGTGAACGATGATTAAATCAGTCAAACCTTACAAGTATACGATGAGATATATTGGTTTAAATTATCCAACCACCCATTCAACTATCAACCCATTCAACTAATGATTAAGATGTGAAAACCTATGAAACCAATAGAAAACTTGAATTTTTAAGTTTGACGCTACATTTCTTTTTTTGGAGGAATGACATTTTCACCCCAAAAAATTTAAGAAATTTTATTTATAACTTCAAAGATTTGATTTCTTACATTGCACCTTAAATATATTAAAAATATTAAAATGTGACCTTTCCGCTAATTTTTGTTACTTATTCCGTAAAAAAACTCCCATAAATATTAATGTAATGAACAACGAAAACTAAATGAATTGTGACATTGTAACATTTTTAATAAGTTAATGGTATAATATGAAAGTTTTAATATTTGATAGTAAAAAAAAAAAGTTTTGAAATTTTTTGGAGTACAATTCGGCATCCTTTTTTCAACTTTTGATAATTGTAATTTTTACTTTTGCGTATTCTATGAGATTTTTACACACACTCGACAACACATTGGCGAGAGAGAGAGAGAGAGAGAGAGAGAGAGAGAGTGTGTTTTGAGGTAAACGGTTGAAAATGGCAATAGCAGAGGAGGCAGTGGTTTTAGTTTAGGTAGCTTCTAGTTAGGTTAGGCTTACGTCCTCCGCATGTAACGGGCACAGTGGCCTTACCGGCTCTCTCCTCCCCTGTCATGTCAATATCCCTCTCTTCCATGTCCGTATGTATACAAGCTGCATAGGATACCCTTTTCCACTTGGAATTTTAATCAACGGCTGATATAGACATTTTAAATTATTGGAATTTATACTGTGTTACGTACATTTTTTAACAGGCAAATTCTCTGGTGAAAAAAAATTTAATATCATATTAAAAATTATTGCTCAAGTTGTATTTGTTTGGATAATTATAATTTTAACATTTAAACGTTATTAACAATCACAATATTTTCAATAAATCATAGCTCTCATGAAGCTCCGTATGGATATTTGGTCCAAAATAAAATGTTGTGATTGGCTGCTGAAAGATTAAACCAAACACATCTACAGAAAATTTGAACCACATAGATTACTCTATGACGTCCCTAGGGGGACTTGTTGAGAGTATGAAGCAAGCAACTCAGCATGAACTGCGGGTCCGTCGCAATTTTTTTTTTTTTGGATTTACTTCGATGTCATATTCGAGTGATTCTTTGAACAATTCAGAAAGAATGTAGGCAGTATCAAACAAGTGAACATATGGAACTGGGTCCTTTGCAATTTCCTTTTTCTTGTCATTTTCTACTGTAAACTCCTAATTCCATTCTTTCAACAATTCAACAGTTAATTCTTTGGGTTCAACACATTCAGCGCTCCCGGTTCTTCTTTTTCCAATTTTGTTCGGTTTTAGCATGGTATCGTGTGAAGGATTAGGGTATCGTAGTTTGTTTGGTGAAATTGTAATCGACACTCGTTTTTAGTAAGGTGTAAACTTATGTATGCAAAGTTATTACCTGTCCTCATTATTGCGATTTGGAAGGAGCAAACTTTTGTGCGCAAAGTTATTACCCGTCCTCGTTATTGCTATTTGTGAGGAGCAAACTTCCTCAAGTTCAAATATACAAACCTCAAAGTTATCGGATAGAGTATTTAGTTAACTCTATATTGATATTCAGGAGAGCTACCAAGGCGAGGGAAGAAGATTGGTCTGTCCCTTCGATGTGGTTCTCTTTTTCTAAATCGAACCCTCTCTTGAAAAAAGGAAAAAAATAATAATCAGAAAATATGAACACCAATAGAAACTTTTAACTTCTTGGAGAAGGATAACACTTTTTTTTTGTTGGTAGCACTTTAGCAATGACTTGACTATGGGGTCCTCAAGTTCCACAACACTACCCAATTTCTGTTCAACTAGATGCGATTGCATGGTAATATCCTTGAATTAGCAATTGCTGGGAATGGAGCAAATATTCTGTTGGTAAAAATTGGATGCAAATAAAGTAAACAACAGGGTGAGGTGCGGACTAGGTCGCTCTCTTAAGAAGATTCGTGCCATTTTATGGAAGGATCACAGCACAGAAGATAGTAGCGCGTCGTTTCCAGGATACAACAACCCAGTCTATTGACTGTTGCTTCACTCAAATATGCACAATCGAATGAAGCAGAAGCTTCACACNGCCTAGGCTCTTGAGATACAAGAGATATAGAGAAATAGACGCAAAACGTGCACAAGGAAAGAGATAGAGAGAGAGAGAGTTTTGTCTTGTATTATTTCTTATCTGATGAAATGTATATCTTCTCTCGTTCACACCTACTTTTGTTGTATTATTCATTTTTCCATCATACCATGTTTTTTTTTTAATTTCTAGTTTATTTTTTTTCTCTGTAATTTTCCATAATTTAGGCAGNAGAGGTTTCTGGAGCGAAGATTAAAGATTTTGCTGAGAAAGGGGAAGAACTATCTGGCAAAATTTTGGGTTGGGTAATGCTAACTCAAATTAGTATTTTGGTTCAATGTTTTTACCAAATTTTCGTCTCAAATGACGTGGTATAATTTTTTTACTATCAGACAAATGAGTCTTATTAATATTCAATAACAGAGATTGTGTCACATCATTTAGAATAAAAGATTTTATAAAAAATTTTGGAAAGTATAACATTTTTCTTTTAAAATATGTGCAAAAAAGTTTTTCCAAATTAGTTACCCGAAAAAACTTATTAAGAAAATACTATTGGGACATACGACATTGCTTATTAGACCATCTTTAATTTTGATTTAAATTTAAATTAATATTTAAGTATAAAACTTAGAGATTGTTTGAAAATACCATTTATATCTTAAAACTGAATACTTTAAACACTTAATAAATTAAACATGTTTGATAACCTGAAACTCATACTACTTAATATTTTGAGTAGTTATTAAACATAGCCTAAAAATTTAAGTAGCAAGTTATCTATTTATCACTTAATGCTGAAAATATTAGTCATTAAAGATTTTATCAATTTTTCATAATGGATAAATATAATATTACCACCATTGTGTCATCGCCACCATCATCACCGCTACCATTACAACTACCACCATTGTTCCACTGTTACCACCACTAACATCATTGTCGTCACCACCACTATTACTGTCACCACCTCCACCATCATCACCACAACCACCGTCACCATCATTATGTCGTCGCCATCACTACTACCATTATGTCACCACTATTCTACCACCACCACCATCATTGTGTCACTGCCACCACCACTGCCATTACCATTGTCGTCGTCACCACCACCACCACCACCACCTTCACTACTACTACCACTATTGTGCCACCGCTACCTCCATCATCACTGCTGCCACCACCACTACTACCACTATTGTGTCACCGCCACCACTACTATCACTACCATTGCCACCACCACCATCCCTTGCTACCATTGTGTTGTCTCTGACACCACTATCACCGTCATCAACATTGTCACCACCATGCTTGGTTATTTTCATTGTAGTATATCCTAACCTCCGAACATCATCCCTCAATGAGTATGGTCTATGTGTGGAGGGGAGTGTCACTCTCCCTTGAAATGATGTCAAAAGAAAGAGCAATGGAATGGTGGGTGAATGAAATGTGTGTGTGTGTGTGTGAACAAAAATGTTCCCAAAGTGCAGAGAGACTTTTGGTTGCCGTGTTTTAGTTGGAATCGTATTCCAAAGTTATCTCCTCAGGGAAGGAGGTGTATCATCATGAAGGTGATTTTTTGTAAAAATAAAGTGTAAAATATTTTTTTGGTCGAAGGTTGGTTGTGATGAAAATGAAATAGAATAAATGTTGGCTAATCCAAAGGGTTCACTCTAATGAGAATACCAAGTTAACTCGAATCTTTCCTCCAATAGAGCGTAGATATACAATTGATTTGTAGGAAGCTAGAGATGAAATGGAAGTGAGAATCCAAGTATAACATGTGACAAGTTTACAGGATATCAAAGACTAACAATCCCGTCCACCCTCTACTCAGTCAAACTGAACCATCGTACTCTGAGTGGAGGAAGAAAAATGAGTTGAAATGACATACCCAAGAGGAGGTCTCCCTTGAATTAGCCAACTTAAAGGCTTAGCTACTCATGCTTAAGCTAAAGACAACAATGTAATGAGAAAAAATTATGAAAAAAATGAAAATTGGAACTAAACTAATGCAAAGAAACATAAACTAAGAGAATTTAATACCCATTTTAAAAATAAGAAATTGAAAGAAAACGAAATGCATAAATATAACTTCTGGATGATTTATACATATCCATCACCTCTTTCTAAAGAGTGAATGAGAAACTACTCACTCTTCATGACTTTGGTAAAGCTAGAAAAGTGAGTGATGCTCATCCCTCAAAGTAGAAAAATTACAAGGTAAAACACATTACACAAGGAGCCGATCTTCAACAAAAAAATGAGTGAATTACGTTCTATCCTTACAACTTTGGCAAACTCTAGAAAAATGGAAGAATTTCACTCTTTTAAGGGAAGAAAGAAGCTTAAACAATGAAAGTGAAAGAAAATAATAATACAATAAAATAAAAGCAATACTTAAAGTAAAAGAAACAATAAATTAAAAGAAAGTAATAATATAATAAAAGAAAGCAATACTTAAAGTAAAAGAAAGCAATAAAGAAAACATTAATACTTTTGGAGGGTTTTTCACTACTAAAAGATGATACTTTATAAGTCCTAAGGGATGGTATTTATAGGCAACCAGGGAAGGTGAAAGTCTTGTTTGATTGCTTTGAATTACACTTTGATCCCCTTCTATTTTGAGCTTTGACAGTTGGCTCCCTTAATTTGTAACTTTGACAGTTGGTACCCTTTAGTTTGTACCTTTGTCGCAGAAAAACTTTAAAAATAACAACAATTAATGAATTATCCCTAATTCACACATTAACCCCAATTTAACTTATTTTGACTTTTTTAACTTTGTTTAACTAACACAATTGACCTATCAATTTAATTGAATTATGCATTAATTAGGGTTAATCACACCACTACCATTGTACTACTGCCACCGCCACCGCCACCGCCACCGCCACCGCTGCCGTTACCACTACCACTATCACCACCATTGTTATGGTGGTAATAGGAATAAGGTAATTGCAGAGAGATGATTAACGCGAAATATTAAATTAGAATAATAATAATTTTCAGACTTCGACTCCTTATATTTGTCAAACAATTTGATTAAATACAATACTTAAATTTCAGTTGATACCAAACAGTTTGTTAATAAAAAAATTCAGCATTTGACACTTAAAATTCAAGATTCAGTTTTCAGTGTTCAACTTTCAGTTTTATTAAACACCACCTTAGTTTGACATAAAACATTTCAATGAGAAAATTCAAATGTAAATAAGGACAAACTCAAATCTGGTAAAATATAAATATTATATTTTTTTTTAAAAAAGATGAAATCTTACTATTAAAACCTTCAGTTTTCCTTAAGTTGTGGAGTGAAATACTGAAACTTATTTTTAACCTGTTTTTACTTAAATTAAAATTTGAGTCAAGTATAATTATATGAGTATATATGGAGAGCTTATTGAGCCGTAACAATATTACTCAAGCTATAACTATGAGTACTATTAGATAGACTTAAAATTTAGGTTTAAAATTCAAACTTGATAACATGGTTGCTGATTTGTACATACCACATCAGAGAAAATATTTATTATAAACGGTGATACCACGTGGTAAGGTGATGTAGTATTATCAACTAATAATATTAAAACAAATAAGCATATGAACCCTACAAAAATCAGTAACTAACATGTCATATAAACAAATAACTTTTCACTGTCCTGCCATGTAAGTTCAAGTGTGGTTCATATTTTCTATTTAGAGTTTTATTATTGATTGGTGATACAATATCATCAATAGTGACATGATATCACTTTTGCATTCAATATATTACTCTATCATGTCATTAGTTTCTTTCCTCACAAAAAAAATTCAAATTAAAGAGTCGGATTTACTCTCTCCATCGACAAACCCAAGACCTTCCATTCTCCCATCCCCTTCGTCTTTTCCCTTTCCCTTCTCTAAACCAAATGGAATCAAACCAGTGTGAAGCCGTCGGCAACAATCAAGATTTTCTTCTTCCCCATGTCACCATCGGCGTTGTCCTTCCCTCTTCATCTACCTTGACAGACCTAGCCTTTCTCCTTCCACTCTTCATTTTCGCTGGAATACACAGTCGTTGAGCTTCACAACTCCGGCAATCAATGTTGGCCACAGACCCAGGCGTTGCCTTTGAAAAACCCAGTTGCTCATATTTTTTCCTCCTTTCCTCCAAAGCCTATATAGGATTCCTCCCATATTCATCTCTTCGTCGAAGTCACAGTTGCCGTAAATTTTATTACGAGTGTCTCTCCAACGATTGTAATTCCAACGAATAAATGAATAGGGGAGTAGAATTGTTGGGAATTTGGGGAGAGGAGGGAAAAATTCGACTCTGTCCATCAATTTTTTGGACGTGTTTTGTGCGCGGGTTTGACTTCAATTGTGGAGAAAACCTAATTTTTTAGGTTTATTTTTTTAACAAAAAGGGGGCAGAGGACGAGCTGATGATGTGGGATGTACACATCAACAACCACATTATCAAGTATGAGTTTTAAGTTTGTCTGGGATTATGAGAGTATTTCAAATGAAAGTTCTTCCTCCACGATATTCCGATCAATTGGAAGGGTTTCAACAGTGATTAATTTGGAATTAGGCTTGTTATGTTGCGACAAAGGACTTACAATGAGATAAACACACATTATGTCATTAAAAATATTATTTAAATTTAATTTATTGACCTTATTTGTTGACGTAATGTACCATAATCATTAATTTGACATTGACTCCCAAGTAATCCTAGAGTTCACTATTAATTCAATAAAAAGGATTCTTTGAACCAATTGTTTAATCTTTTATCTTTCTATTCTTGCTCGTACCAGTGGCGAAGCCACTCAAGGACCAGGGTAGGCATGTGTTCACCCTCTATTTTTGTCTTATTATTAGATATTTTTTTTAAGTATATCTAATTATGGCATCTTATTATTTTTTTTTAGAAAATGTTATTGAAATCTAATTTGAGAACTTAATCTAATATAACAATTGAATTAGAAGTGAGTTTCATATAACCTTACAATTCACAACTAATTCAATGACTATATTAAATTAAGTTTTTATAACATTATTTTATTTTCTTATCATATCAATGTGCATATATTCATATCTAAATGACGAATAGTGGACACACTCTGAACATATTTGAATTAATTTGGACATATTGAGTTCATTTTAAATTTTTTTGATCAACTTAACAATTTATTATTGATGTACACTTTAGTATTAAGTTTAAAAACCTACCATAGATTTGCGATATTACTTACAAAATTTTAAAATAAAAAATACATGGTATATCATTTAGTGTACATATATGTGATTTTGACATTAATTTTTTAGTCATTAATAATAAAGTCATCAAACAACACTATCAAATTATGAAATTTTTTTGGTTCAATTGTAACTAATTACAATTAACCTTATTTTCAATAAATGACTATAATTAATCTCTTTTATGTTGTACACATATATGTATAAAAAAATTTATGAATCATTGATGAAATGAATAATATGAATGTGTCATCTTGTTTTTATCGATTAAGATAAAACGTGTTAGAGTAACCATTTTGAAACATTTTTCTAGCTCTGCCACTAACCCATACCGATTCAATCTCTCATGAATAAACGTTTCTCTTAGTTAATGGGTTTTGTTTTTGAGAGTAAATCAACTATGGAAAATGCTATGTTGCCCAAAGTTTTAGTCCAAATCTTTTATCCCAAATTTAACTTTGTGGTGCACATGCATTTGAAGTATAAGATTTAGATTAAAACTTGGGCAGCAAAAAATAGTAGTGCTCATCCACTATATGTTTCCAGTGTTCATTCATTTATGACAATCGAGTTTGTGAAAGGTGGGTTTGGAAATATCGTCCGAATTGTTTGGAGGCTAATTCCCAAAGAGAAAGTCAGCTCTCCCTTCCCGTTAATAATAAGATAAGCTACATAACGGACGAAATCCCCAATCGTGTCTTACTTACAAGCAAGTCTAGAGCGGGAGAGGCTTTAATTTTATAGCAAATTCAAACTAAATACATTAAACGTGTGGAATTTGAAATTTGAGTATGAGGTGTGTGAATGTACCCAAGTTGTTTAGTAACAAGAAGTTCATCAACAATTTTGGTACAAGAAATTTTATTGTTATTTATAATCTTGGAATGACAAAATTACAAGATTCGTGTCATGACTAAAAAGACAAAGTTATTTAATGTTGTACTTTGTTGGAGCACTATTTTTTTCATTTCTCCTGGCTTAGTATGACTAAATGGCAAAAATTACGTTGGAGATTTACATGATTTGGACAGTAAACCAGGTCGAAGTGCATACCAAATCCCTGCAAAAGTTCTCTTTATTGTTTCCATATCCTCGAACTCGATTGAGCACACAGAGTTTCTAAGTGAGATTAGAAACACAATTTCATACAAAAGTTTTCAGCAAACTGATTTGTTTGACGAATATCATGAATATTATTAGACACCCCCTCCCAAAAAAATAAAAAGGATCTTATCACTTTAACAGAAAGGGATCAAAACATATGCATGAAATTGTTATTCCTCATACTTTTTCTCAACAAATGTTTCCTAAGATTCCTACATGATGTTCTATTTTTCCATAGAAAATCCATTTCACATTCAAGAAGGGCTCAGAAATATAATGATAGTACTAATTCAGAAGATTTATTATGGAGAAACAACTCAGTCTAGATTACTGTAAATAACTCGATTATAAATAATTCACTTGCTTAACGACTCGTGCTATGGGTATGAGAGCATCAACTTACAGGTTTTTTGAGGAGAGGGAAAAATGGTTAGGACAATTATGAAAGATCTCGGAAGCCAGGATGCAAGCCAATTTCATCCGATTCCAATAGATAAATACTTAAATCATTAATATAGACGGTATAACAAAGGAGATTTTCTTCAAACCATGACCATTGCTATGAACTCGAAAATTATCAAGGGATATTAAATGTGCTTAGGAATAGTATATCATTGCCAATAACCCAGTTATGAAAGGGGTAAATAATTATATGACTTAAGAACAATAAAGAGAAGTAAAAACAATTCTACAATAATAGTCGGATTGTAGGCTGTACATACATAATAAGTGCTCCTAGTCAAAATAGCAGATAACATCCAATTTTTCCAATTCCACAATTCGATCTATGATTTATCATTCAGATGTACGTTGATACAGTGAAAGTTTTCATTGACTCGTATGCCTCTTTTTCAGGGAGCAAGGTGCAACCCTAGAAAGCTCGGGCGATGAACTTGATTGGAAGAACAACTCTACCTCCTCACCTCTGTCGACTTCAAAGAACTGCAACTCCGGAAACTTTCTCTTCTGGAAGATTACCTGCTTTCGCTTTCGCTTTCGCGGTGGCGGAGGGCAGCTTTGATCTATAGGAATCTTGGCTGCCTGAGAAGTTGGCGTTCGACACTCCTCATCACCATCTTCTTCTTTGTCAATCTGTGGCAAACTTAGCTTGAATATTTGATCTTTAGGCATGGTGAAGAATTACAAGCCTAGGCTCTTGAGATACAAGAGATATAGAGAAATAGACGCAAAACGTGCACAAGGAAAGAGATAGAGAGAGAGAGAGTTTTGTCTTGTATTATTTCTTATCTGATGAAATGTATATCTTCTCTCGTTCACACCTACTTTTGTTGTATTATTCATTTTTCCATCATACCATGTTTTTTTTTTAATTTCTAGTTTATTTTTTTTCTCTGTAATTTTCCATAATTTAGGCAGCGTGACAGTCCTTGCACAGAATTATTGAAAACCATAACTAAACATTGAATATTATATATATACATATATATTTGTGATCATATGTATGTTGAAACCAGATTACATTGTGAACGATGATTAAATCAGTCAAACCTTACAAGTATACGATGAGATATATTGGTTTAAATTATCCAACCACCCATTCAACTATCAACCCATTCAACTATCAATGATTAAGATGTGAAAACCTATGAAACCAATAGAAAACTTGAATTTTTAAGTTTGACGTTACATTTCTTTTTTTGGAGGAATGACATTTTCACCCCAAAAAATTTAAGAAATTTTATTTATAACTTCAAAGATTTGATTTCTTACATTGCACCTTAAATATATTAAAAATATTAAAATGTGACCTTTCCGCTAATTTTTGTTACTTATTCCGTAAAAAAACTCCCATAAATATTAATGTAATGAACAACGAAAACTAAATGAATTGTGACATTGTAACATTTTTAATAAGTTAATGGTATAATATGAAAGTTTTAATATTTGATAGTAAAAAAAAAAAGTTTTGAAATTTTTTGGAGTACAATTCGGCATCCTTTTTTTCAACTTTTGATAATTGTAATTTTTACTTTTGCGTATTCTATGAGATTTTTACACACACTCGACAACACATTGGCGAGAGAGAGAGAGAGAGAGAGAGAGAGAGAGAGAGAGAGAGTGTGTTTTGAGGTAAACGGTTGAAAATGGCAATAGCAGAGGAGGCAGTGGTTTTAGTTTAGGTAGCTTCTAGTTAGGTTAGGCTTACGTCCTCCGCATGTAACGGGCACAGTGGCCTTACCGGCTCTCTCCTCCCCTGTCATGTCAATATCCCTCTCTTCCATGTCCGTATGTATACAAGCTGCATAGGATACCCTTTTCCACTTGGAATTTTAATCAACGGCTGATATAGACATTTTAAATTATTGGAATTTATACTGTGTTACGTACATTTTTTAACAGGCAAATTCTCTGGTGAAAAAAAATTTAATATCATATTAAAAATTATTGCTCAAGTTGTATTTGTTTGGATAATTATAATTTTAACATTTAAACGTTATTAACAATCACAATATTTTCAATAAATCATAGCTCTCATGAAGCTCCGTATGGATATTTGGTCCAAAATAAAATGTTGTGATTGGCTGCTGAAAGATTAAACCAAACACATCTACAGAAAATTTGAACCACATAGATTACTCTATGACGTCCCTAGGGGGACTTGTTGAGAGTATGAAGCAAGCAACTCAGCATGAACTGCGGGTCCGTCGCAATTTTTTTTTTTTTGGATTTACTTCGATGTCATATTCGAGTGATTCTTTGAACAATTCAGAAAGAATGTAGGCAGTATCAAACAAGTGAACATATGGAACTGGGTCCTTTGCAATTTCCTTTTTCTTGTCATTTTCTACTGTAAACTCCTAATTCCATTCTTTCAACAATTCAACAGTTAATTCTTTGGGTTCAACACATTCAGCGCTCCCGGTTCTTCTTTTTCCAATTTTGTTCGGTTTTAGCATGGTATCGTGTGAAGGATTAGGGTATCGTAGTTTGTTTGGTGAAATTGTAATCGACACTCGTTTTTAGTAAGGTGTAAACTTATGTATGCAAAGTTATTACCTGTCCTCATTATTGCGATTTGGAAGGAGCAAACTTATGTGCGCAAAGTTATTACCCGTCCTCGTTATTGCTATTTGTGAGGAGCAAACTTCCTCAAGTTCAAATATACAAACCTCAAAGTTATCGGATAGAGTATTTAGTTAACTCTATATTGATATTCAGGAGAGCTACCAAGGCGAGGGAAGAAGATTGGTCTGTCCCTTCGATGTGGTTCTCTTTTTCTAAATCGAACCCTCTCTTGAAAAAAGGAAAAAAATAATAATCAGAAAATATGAACACCAATAGAAACTTTTAACTTCTTGGAGAAGGATAACTTTTTTTTTGTTGGTAGCACTTTAGCAATGACTTGACTATGGGGTCCTCAAGTTCCACAACACTACCCAATTTCTGTTCAACTAGATGCGATTGCATGGTAATATCCTTGAATTAGCAATTGCTGGGAATGGAGCAAATATTCTGTTGGTAAAAATTGGATGCAAATAAAGTAAACAACAGGGTGAGGTACGGATTAGGTCGCTTTCTTAAGAAGATTCGTGCCATTTTATGGAAGGATCACAGCACAGAAGATAGTAGCGCGTCGTTTCTAGGATACAACAGCCCAGCCTATTGACTGTTGCTTCACTCAAATATGCACAATCGAATGAAGCAGAAGCTTCACACACACCTTTTAATATTGCTCAGAAACTTATACAATAAGAAGTTAGTTGATATCAGATCATACATCTATACTGAAAATATGTATATATATAATATATATGTTTAATAATCTGTAATTACTTCTATACTTAATTGGATAATAACTCAAAATATGACTGTTGAAATATTAGCCGTTGGAGATTTTTGGTATTCAGCAACTGAAATTTTATAATAGAAGTAATGACAGAAAATAATTAAACAAAATATTAAAAAGTGGGTTTAATATTAGTTAATATTTTATTTTATTTAGGCGAGCTAGGGAGACCCATTACCCAGGTTGTGGACTAGGCACACCAGTATGGTTCGTAAATTTTAGAAATCCGTATCTCCTCTGCTAGTCTCACCCCTGCGCACGTGACAGTTCCAAGACTTCTCTTTGATTCAAATGTTAGATAACACTAGTACATATATGTACTCAAGTATCTTGAGATGTTTGTTGAGCTTTTTTTGTGGAATCTAGTTTTTTATGTTGATTCGGATGATGCCCCGACCCGAAAAATATTGCATGGTTTTTAATGAAAATTTTTCTGAGGCTTAGTCCATGGAGTAAAGGCTTGGGCCTGTTTGTTTGTAGCCCGGTNCTACCACCATTGTTCCACTGTTACCACCACTAACATCATTGTCGTCACCACCACTATTACTGTCACCACCTCCACCATCATCACCACAACCACCGTCACCATCATTATGTCGTCGCCATCACTACTACCATTATGTCACCACTATTCTACCACCACCACCATCANGGCTTTTTTTGTGGAATCTAGTTTTTTATGTTGATTCGGATGATGCCCCGACCTGAAAAATATTGCATGGTTTTTAATGAAAAATTTTCTGAGGCTTAGTCCATGGAGTAAAGGCTTGGGCCTGTTTGTTTGTAGCCCGGTGAAAGCCATATAAAACCTGTTTCTTTTGGGTGATTAGGGTTGATTTGATTTTATACGGCCGCCGTCCTCTTTGTAGTCGTTCTTGAGAATAGTGAAACACCTGCAGCTTCGTGGACGTAGGAAAATTACCGAACCATGTAAATATTATCTTGTGCGTGTGATTATTATTTTTTTTGGGTGTGTTTTCTCTATTGTTGATTCTAACAGATTTGAGAATTTCATGTGAATTTCCTANGTAGATATACAATTGATTTGTAGGAAACTAGAGATGAGATGGAAGTGAGAATCCAAGTATAACTTGTGACAAGTCTACAGGATATCAAAGACTAACAATCCCGTCCACCCTCTACCCAGTCAAACTGAACCATCGTACTCTGAGTGGAGAAAGAAAAATAAGTTGAAATGACATACCCAAGTGGAGGTCTCCCTTGAATTAGCCAACTTAAAGGCTTAGCTACTCATGCTTAAGCTAAAGACAACAATGTAATGAGAAAAATTTATGAAAAAATGAAAATTGGAACTAAACTAATGCAAAGAAACATAAACTAAGAGAATTTAATACCCATTTTAAAAATAAGAAATTGAAAGAAAACGAAATGCATAAATATAACTTCTGGATGATTTATACATGTCCATCACCTCTTTCTAAAGAGTGAATGAGAAACTACTCACTCTTCATGACTTTGGTAAAGCTAGAAAAGTGAGTGATGCTCATCCCTCAAAGTAAAAAAATTACAAGGTAAAACACATTACACAAGGAGCCGATCTTCAACAAAAAAATGAGTGAATTACGTTCTACCCTTACAACTTTGGCAAACTCTAGAAAAATGGAAGAATTTCACTCTTCTAAGGGAAGAAAGAAGCTTAAACAATGAAAGTGAAAGAAAATAATAATACAATAAAATAAAAGCAATACTTAAAGTAAAAGAAACAATAAATTAAAAGAAAGTAATAATATAATAAAAGAAAGCAATACTTAAAGTAAAAGAAAGCAATAAAGAAAACATTAATACTTTTGGAGGGTTTTCCACTACTAAAAGATGATACTTTACAAGTCCTAAGAGATGGTATTTATAGGCAACCAGGGAAGGTGAAAGTCTTGTTTGATTGCTTTGAATTACACTTTGATCCCCTTCTATTTTGAGCTTTGACAGTTGGCTCCCTTAATTTGTAACTTTGACAGTTGGTACCCTTTAGTTTGTACCTTTGTCGCAGAAAAACTTTAAAAATAACAACAATTAATGAATTATCCCTAATTCACACATTAACCCTAATTTAACTTATTTTGATTTTTTTAACTTTGTTTAACTAACACAATTGACCTATCAATTTAATTGAATTATGCATTAATTAGGGTTAATCACACTGTTACCATTGTACTACTGCCACCACCACCGCCACCGCTGCCGTTACCACTACCACTATCACCACCATTGTTATGGTGGTAATAGGAATAAGGTAATTGCAGAGAGATGGTTAACGCGAAATATTAAATTAGAATAATAATAATTTTCAGACTTCGACTCCTTATATTTGTCAAACAGTTTGATTAAATACAATACTTAAATTTCAGTTGATACCAAATAGTTTGTTAATAAAAAAATTCAGCATTTGACACTTAAAATTCAACATTCAGTTTTCAGTGTTCAACTTTCAGTTTTATTAAACACCACCTTAGTTTGACATAAAACATTTTAATGTGAAAATTCAAATGTAAATAAGGACAAACTCAAATCTGGTAAAATATAAATATTAGATTTTTTTAAAAAAAAAGATGAAATCTTACTATTAAAACCTTCAGTTTTCCTTAAGTTGTGGAGTGAAATACTGAAACTTATTTTTAACCTATTTTTACTTAAATTAAAATTTGAGTCAAGTATAATAATATGAGTATATATGGAGAGCTTATTGAGCCGTAACAATATTACTCAAGCTATAACTATGAGTACTGTTAGATAGACTTAAAATTTAGATTTAAAATTCAAACTTGATAACATGGTTGCTGATTTGTACATACCACATCAGAGAAAATATTTATTATAAACGGTGATACCACGTGGTAAGGTGATGTAGTATTACCAACTAATAATATTAAAACAAATAAGCATATGAACCCTACAAAAATCAGTAACTAACATGTCATATAAACAAATAACTTTTCACTGTCCTGCCATGTAAGTTCAAGTGTGGTTCATATTTTTTATTTAGAGTTTTATTATTGATTGATAATACAATATCATCAATAGTGACATGATATCCCTTTTGCATTCAATATATTACTCTACCATGTCATTAGTTTCTTTCCCCCCAAAAAAAATTCAAATTAAAGAGTCGGATTTACTCTCTCCATCGACAAACCCAAGGCCTTCCATTCTCCCCTCCCCTTCGTCTTTTCCCTTTCCCTTCTCTAAACCAAATGGAATCAAACTAGTGTGAAGCCGTCGACAACAATCAAGATTTTCTTCTTCCCCATGTCACCATCAGCGTTGTCCTTCCCTCTTCATCTCCCTTGACAGACTTAGCCTTTCTCCTTCCACTCTTCATTTTCGCTGGAATACACAGTCGTTGAGCTTCAAAAATCCGGCAATCAATGTTGGCCACAGACCCAGGCGTTGCCTTTGAAAAACCCAGTTGCTCATATTTTTTCCTCCTTTCCTCCAAAGCCTATATAGGGTTCCTCCCATATTCATCTCTTCGTCGAAGTCACAGTTGCCGTAAATTTTATTACAAGTGTCTCTCCAACGATTGTAATTCCAACGAATAGATGAATAGGGGAGTAGAATTGTTGGGAATTTGGGGAGAGGAGGGAAAAATTTGACTCTGTCCATCAATTTTTTGGACGTGTTTTGTGCGCGGGTTTGACTTCAATTGTGGAGAAAACCTAATTTTTTAGGTTTATTTTTTTGACAAAAAGGGGGCAGAGGACGAGCTGATGATGTGGCATGTACACATCAACAACCACATTATCAAGTATGAGTTTTAAGTTTGTCTGGGATTATGAGAGTATTTCAAATGAAAGTTCTTCCTCCACGATATTCCGATCAATTGGAAGGGTTTCAACAGTGATTAATTTGGAATTAGGCTTGTTATGTTGCGACAAAGGACTTACAATGAGATAAACACACATTATGTCATTAAAAATACTATTTAAATTTAATTTATTGACCTTATTTGTTGACGTAATGTACCATAATCATTAATTTGACATTGACTCCCAAGTAATCCTAGAGTTCACTATTAATTCAATAAAAAGGATTCTTTGAACCAATTGTTTAATCTTTTATCTTTCTATTCTTGCTCGTACCAGTGGCGAAGCCACTCAAGGACCAGGGTAGGCATGTGTTCACCCTCTATTTTTGTCTTATTATTAGATATTTTTTTTAAGTATATCTAATTATGGCATCTTATTATTTTTTTTTAGAAAATGTTATTGAAATCTAATTTGAGAACTTAATCTAATATAACCATTGAATTAGAAGTGAGTTTCATATAACCTTACAATTCACAACTAATTCAATGACTATATTAAATTAGGTTTTTATAGCATTATTTTATTTTCTTATCATATCAATGTGCATATATTCATATCTAAATGACGAATAGTGGACACACTCTGAACATATTTGAATTAATTTGGACATATTGAGTTCATTTTAAATTTTTTTGATCAACTTAACAATTTATTATTGATGTACACTTTAGTATTAAGTTTAAAAACCTACCATAGATTTGCGATATTACTTACAAAATTTTAAAATAAAAAATACATGGTATATCATTTAGTGTACATATATGTGATTTTGACATTAATTTTTTAGTCATTAATAATAAAGTCATCAAACAACACTATCAAATTATGAAATTTTTTTGGTTCAATTGTAACTAATTACAATTAACCTTATTTTCAATAAATGACTATAATTAATCTCTTTTATGTTGTACACATATATGTATAAAAAAATTTATGAATCATTGATGAAATGAATAATATGAATGTGTCATCTTGTTTTTATCGATTAAGATAAAACGTGTTAGAGTAACCATTTTGAAACATTTTTCTAGCTCTGCCACTAACCCATACCGATTCAATCTCTCATGAATAAACGTTTCTCTTAGTTAATGGGTTTTGTTTTTGAGAGTAAATCAACTATGGAAAATGCTATGTTGCCCAAAGTTTTAGTCCAAATCTTTTATCCCAAATTTAACTTTGTGGTGCACATGCATTTGAAGTATAAGATTTAGATTAAAACTTGGGCAGCAAAAAATAGTAGTGCTCATCCACTATATGTTTCCAGTGTTCATTCATTTATGACAATCGAGTTTGTGAAAGGTGGGTTTGGAAATATCGTCCGAATTGTTTGGAGGCTAATTCCCAAAGAGAAAGTCAGCTCTCCCTTCCCGTTAATAATAAGATAAGCTACATAACTGACGAAATCCCCAATCGTGTCTTTCTTACAAGCAAGTCTAGAGCGGGAGAGGCTTTAATTTTATAGCAAATTCAAACTAAATACATTAAACGTGTGGAATTTGAAATTTGAGTATGAGGTGTGTGAATGTACCCAAGTTGTTTAGTAACAAGAAGTTCATCAACAATTTTGGTACAAGAAATTTTATTGTTATTTATAATCTTGGAATGACAAAATTACAAGATTCGTGTCATGACTAAAAAGACAAAGTTATTTAATGTTGTACTTTGTTGGAGCACTATTTTTTTCATTTCTCCTGGCTTAGTATGACTAAATGGCAAAAATTACGTTGGAGATTTACATGATTTGGACAGTAAACCAGGTCGAAGTGCATACCAAATCCCTGCAAAAGTTCTCTTTATTGTTTCCATATCCTCGAACTCGATTGAGCACACAGAGTTTCTAAGTGAGATTAGAAACACAAATTCATACAAAAGTTTTCAGCAAACGGATTTGTTTGACGAATATCATGAATATTATTAGACACCCCCTCCCAAAAAAATAAAAAGGATCTTATCACTTTAACAGAAAGGGATCAAAACATATGCATGAAATTGTTATTCCTCATACTTTTTCTCAACAAATGTTTCCTAAGATTCCTACATGATGTTCTATTTTTCCATAGAAAATCCATTTCACATTCAAGAAGGGCTCAGAAATATAATGATAGTACTAATTCAGAAGATTTATTATGGAGAAACAACTCAGTCTAGATTACTGTAAATAACTCGATTATAAATAATTCACTTGCTTAACGACTCGTGCTATGGGTATGAGAGCATCAACTTACAGGTTTTTTGAGGAGAGGGAAAAATGGTTAGGACAATTATGAAAGATCTCGGAAGCCAGGATGCAAGCCAATTTCATCCGATTCCAATAGATAAATACTTAAATCATTAATATAGACGGTATAACAAAGGAGATTTTCTTCAAACCATGACCATTGCTATGAACTCGAAAATTATCAAGGGATATTAAATGTGCTTAGGAATAGTATATCATTGCCAATAACCCAGTTATGAAAGGGGTAAATAATTATATGACTTAAGAACAATAAAGAGAAGTAAAAACAATTCTACAATAATAGTCGGATTGTAGGCTGTACATACATAATAAGTGCCCCTAGTCAAAATAGCAGATAACATCCAATTTTTCCAATTCCACAATTCGATCTATGATTTATCATTCAGATGTACGTTGATACAGTGAAAGTTTTCATTGACTCGTATGCCTCTTTTTCAGGGAGCAAGGTGCAACCCTAGAAAGCTCGGGCGATGAACTTGATTGGAAGAACAACTCTACCTCCTCACCTCTGTCGACTTCAAAGAACTGCAACTCCGGAAACTTTCTCTTCTGGAAGATTACCTGCTTTCGCTTTCGCTTTCGCGGTGGCGGAGGGCAGCTTTGATCTATAGGAATCTTGGCTGCCTGAGAAGTTGGCGTTCGACACTCCTCATCACCATCTTCTTCTTTGTCAATCTGTGGCAAACTTAGCTTGAATATTTGATCTTTAGGCATGGTGAAGAATTACAAGCCTAGGCTCTTGAGATACAAGAGATATAGAGAAATAGACGCAAAACGTGCACAAGGAAAGAGATAGAGAGAGAGAGAGTTTTGTCTTGTATTATTTCTTATCTGATGAAATGTATATCTTCTCTCGTTCACACCTACTTTTGTTGTATTATTCATTTTTCCATCATACCATGTTTTTTTTTTAATTTCTAGTTTATTTTTTTTCTCTGTAATTTTCCATAATTTAGGCAGCGTGACAGTCCTTGCACAGAATTATTGAAAACCATAACTAAACATTGAATATTATATATATACATATATATTTGTGATCATATGTATGTTGAAACCAGATTACATTGTGAACGATGATTAAATCAGTCAAACCTTACAAGTATACGATGAGATATATTGGTTTAAATTATCCAACCACCCATTCAACTATCAACCCATTCAACTATCAATGATTAAGATGTGAAAACCTATGAAACCAATAGAAAACTTGAATTTTTAAGTTTGACGTTACATTTCTTTTTTTGGAGGAATGACATTTTCACCCCAAAAAATTTAAGAAATTTTATTTATAACTTCAAAGATTTGATTTCTTACATTGCACCTTAAATATATTAAAAATATTAAAATGTGACCTTTCCGCTAATTTTTGTTACTTATTCCGTAAAAAAACTCCCATAAATATTAATGTAATGAACAACGAAAACTAAATGAATTGTGACATTGTAACATTTTTAATAAGTTAATGGTATAATATGAAAGTTTTAATATTTGATAGTAAAAAAAAAAAGTTTTGAAATTTTTTGGAGTACAATTCGGCATCCTTTTTTTCAACTTTTGATAATTGTAATTTTTACTTTTGCGTATTCTATGAGATTTTTACACACACTCGACAACACATTGGCGAGAGAGAGAGAGAGAGAGAGAGAGAGAGAGAGAGAGAGAGTGTGTTTTGAGGTAAACGGTTGAAAATGGCAATAGCAGAGGAGGCAGTGGTTTTAGTTTAGGTAGCTTCTAGTTAGGTTAGGCTTACGTCCTCCGCATGTAACGGGCACAGTGGCCTTACCGGCTCTCTCCTCCCCTGTCATGTCAATATCCCTCTCTTCCATGTCCGTATGTATACAAGCTGCATAGGATACCCTTTTCCACTTGGAATTTTAATCAACGGCTGATATAGACATTTTAAATTATTGGAATTTATACTGTGTTACGTACATTTTTTAACAGGCAAATTCTCTGGTGAAAAAAAATTTAATATCATATTAAAAATTATTGCTCAAGTTGTATTTGTTTGGATAATTATAATTTTAACATTTAAACGTTATTAACAATCACAATATTTTCAATAAATCATAGCTCTCATGAAGCTCCGTATGGATATTTGGTCCAAAATAAAATGTTGTGATTGGCTGCTGAAAGATTAAACCAAACACATCTACAGAAAATTTGAACCACATAGATTACTCTATGAGGTCCCTAGGGGGACTTGTTGAGAGTATGAAGCAAGCAACTCAGCATGAACTGCGGGTCCGTCGCAATTTTTTTTTTTTTGGATTTACTTCGATGTCATATTCGAGTGATTCTTTGAACAATTCAGAAAGAATGTAGGCAGTATCAAACAAGTGAACATATGGAACTGGGTCCTTTGCAATTTCCTTTTTCTTGTCATTTTCTACTGTAAACTCCTAATTCCATTCTTTCAACAATTCAACAGTTAATTCTTTGGGTTCAACACATTCAGCGCTCCCGGTTCTTCTTTTTCCAATTTTGTTCGGTTTTAGCATGGTATCGTGTGAAGGATTAGGGTATCGTAGTTTGTTTGGTGAAATTGTAATCGACACTCGTTTTTAGTAAGGTGTAAACTTATGTATGCAAAGTTATTACCTGTCCTCATTATTGCGATTTGGAAGGAGCAAACTTTTGTGCGCAAAGTTATTACCCGTCCTCGTTATTGCTATTTGTGAGGAGCAAACTTCCTCAAGTTCAAATATACAAACCTCAAAGTTATCGGATAGAGTATTTAGTTAACTCTATATTGATATTCAGGAGAGCTACCAAGGCGAGGGAAGAAGATTGGTCTGTCCCTTCGATGTGGTTCTCTTTTTCTAAATCGAACCCTCTCTTGAAAAAAGGAAAAAAATAATAATCAGAAAATATGAACACCAATAGAAACTTTTAACTTCTTGGAGAAGGATAACTTTTTTTTTGTTGGTAGCACTTTAGCAATGACTTGACTATGGGGTCCTCAAGTTCCACAACACTACCCAATTTCTGTTCAACTAGATGCGATTGCATGGTAATATCCTTGAATTAGCAATTGCTGGGAATGGAGCAAATATTCTGTTGGTAAAAATTGGATGCAAATAAAGTAAACAACAGGGTGAGGTACGGATTAGGTCGCTTTCTTAAGAAGATTCGTGCCA
Organism: Ilex paraguariensis; assembly: GCA_963454935.2. Taxonomy (NCBI): domain Eukaryota; kingdom Viridiplantae; phylum Streptophyta; class Magnoliopsida; order Aquifoliales; family Aquifoliaceae; genus Ilex; species Ilex paraguariensis. The sequence continues at coordinate 176,994 of CAUOFW020006403.1, forward strand.
TTTTATGGAAGGATCACAGCACAGAAGATAGTAGCGCGTCGTTTCTAGGATACAACAGCCCAGCCTATTGACTGTTGCTTCACTCAAATATGCACAATCGAATGAAGCAGAAGCTTCACACACACCTTTTAATATTGCTCAGAAACTTATACAATAAGAAGTTAGTTGATATCAGATCATACATCTATACTGAAAATATGTATATATATAATATATATGTTTAATAATCTGTAATTACTTCTATACTTAATTGGATAATAACTCAAAATATGACTGTTGGAATATTAGCCGTTGGAGGTTTTTGGTATTCAGCAACTGAAATTTTATAATAGAAGTAATGACAGAAAATAATTAAACAAAATATTAAAAAGTGGGTTTAATACTAGTTAATATTTTATTTTATTTAGGCGAGCCAGGGAGACCCATTACCCAGGTTGTGGACTAGGCACACCAGTATGGTTCGTAAATTTTAGAAATCCGTATCTCCTCTGCTAGTCTCACCCCTGCGCACGTGACAGTTCCAAGACTTCTCTTTGATTCAAATGTTAGATAACACTAGTACATATATGTACTCAAGTATCTTGAGATGTTTGTTGGGCTTTTTTTGTGGAATCTAGTTTTTTATGTTGATTCGGATGATGCCCCGACCCGAAAAATATTGCATGGTTTTTAATGAAAAATTTTCTGAGGCTTAGTCCATGGAGTAAAGGCTTGGGCCTGTTTGTTTGTAGCCCGGTGAAAGCCATATAAAACCTGTTTCTTTTGGGTGATTAGGGTTGATTTGATTTTATACGGCCGCCGTCCTCTTTGTAGTCGTTCTTGAGAATAGTGAAACACCTGCAGCTTCGTGGACGTAGGAAAATTACCGAACCATGTAAATATTATCTTGTGCGTGTGATTATTATTTTTTTTGGGTGTGTTTTCTCTATTGTTGATTCTAACAGATTTGAGAATTTCATGTGAATTTCCTAACAATGTTTAGTCGATGTGGGATTGAGTTCCCACATAAAAAAAATAATCTTTTAGTTAAAATACTCTAACATATTCAATATAAATGTTACACAACGTTAACAATGTCATGCGGTATAATCATTTAATAAGATGTAAGAAAGTATAGAATTGGAGAGGAAAAGAAATAGAACAAGAAGAAGAAGACGAGAGAGAGAGAGAACATAGTATGTAGAACTTGAAAGTGTAATCTTATTCTCATTGAATGAATCCATTTATAGCAAACAGTACCCACATACACTAGTATGAAAGCTTTGACAATCTAACAAACTAACTTTCCTAACAAACTAATCAACACTAACAACACAACAATATAATAGTAATCTAACTAACTAACTTTCCTAACAAACTAATCAACACTTACAACACATAAAATAGTAATCTAACTAACTAACTAAATTAGCCACTATCCAGCTCTGCCTCATAGCTCTGCTTCTGTGGAGATGAGGTGTATGCAACTACTGTGAACTGATACAGCTTTGNAAAAAATTACAAGGTAAAACACATTACACAAGGAGCCGATCTTCAACAAAAAAATGAGTGAATTACGTTCTACCCTTACAACTTTGGCAAACTCTAGAAAAATGGAAGAATTTCACTCTTCTAAGGGAAGAAAGAAGCTTAAACAATGAAAGTGAAAGAAAATAATAATACAATAAAATAAAAGCAATACTTAAAGTAAAAGAAACAATAAATTAAAAGAAAGTAATAATATAATAAAAGAAAGCAATACTTAAAGTAAAAGAAAGCAATAAAGAAAACATTAATACTTTTGGAGGGTTTTCCACTACTAAAAGATGATACTTTACAAGTCCTAAGAGATGGTATTTATAGGCAACCAGGGAAGGTGAAAGTCTTGTTTGATTGCTTTGAATTACACTTTGATCCCCTTCTATTTTGAGCTTTGACAGTTGGCTCCCTTAATTTGTAACTTTGACAGTTGGTACCCTTTAGTTTGTACCTTTGTCGCAGAAAAACTTTAAAAATAACAACAATTAATGAATTATCCCTAATTCACACATTAACCCTAATTTAACTTATTTTGATTTTTTTAACTTTGTTTAACTAACACAATTGACCTATCAATTTAATTGAATTATGCATTAATTAGGGTTAATCACACTGTTACCATTGTACTACTGCCACCACCACCGCCACCGCTGCCGTTACCACTACCACTATCACCACCATTGTTATGGTGGTAATAGGAATAAGGTAATTGCAGAGAGATGGTTAACGCGAAATATTAAATTAGAATAATAATAATTTTCAGACTTCGACTCCTTATATTTGTCAAACAGTTTGATTAAATACAATACTTAAATTTCAGTTGATACCAAATAGTTTGTTAATAAAAAAATTCAGCATTTGACACTTAAAATTCAACATTCAGTTTTCAGTGTTCAACTTTCAGTTTTATTAAACACCACCTTAGTTTGACATAAAACATTTTAATGTGAAAATTCAAATGTAAATAAGGACAAACTCAAATCTGGTAAAATATAAATATTAGATTTTTTTAAAAAAAAAGATGAAATCTTACTATTAAAACCTTCAGTTTTCCTTAAGTTGTGGAGTGAAATACTGAAACTTATTTTTAACCTATTTTTACTTAAATTAAAATTTGAGTCAAGTATAATAATATGAGTATATATGGAGAGCTTATTGAGCCGTAACAATATTACTCAAGCTATAACTATGAGTACTGTTAGATAGACTTAAAATTTAGATTTAAAATTCAAACTTGATAACATGGTTGCTGATTTGTACATACCACATCAGAGAAAATATTTATTATAAACGGTGATACCACGTGGTAAGGTGATGTAGTATTACCAACTAATAATATTAAAACAAATAAGCATATGAACCCTACAAAAATCAGTAACTAACATGTCATATAAACAAATAACTTTTCACTGTCCTGCCATGTAAGTTCAAGTGTGGTTCATATTTTCTATTTAGAGTTTTATTATTGATTGGTGATACAATATCATCAATAGTGACATGATATCACTTTTGCATTCAATATATTACTCTATCATGTCATTAGTTTCTTTCCTCACAAAAAAAATTCAAATTAAAGAGTCGGATTTACTCTCTCCATCGACAAACCCAAGACCTTCCATTCTCCCATCCCCTTCGTCTTTTCCCTTTCCCTTCTCTAAACCAAATGGAATCAAACCAGTGTGAAGCCGTCGGCAACAATCAAGATTTTCTTCTTCCCCATGTCACCATCGGCGTTGTCCTTCCCTCTTCATCTACCTTGACAGACCTAGCCTTTCTCCTTCCACTCTTCATTTTCGCTGGAATACACAGTCGTTGAGCTTCACAACTCCGGCAATCAATGTTGGCCACAGACCCAGGCGTTGCCTTTGAAAAACCCAGTTGCTCATATTTTTTCCTCCTTTCCTCCAAAGCCTATATAGGATTCCTCCCATATTCATCTCTTCGTCGAAGTCACAGTTGCCGTAAATTTTATTACGAGTGTCTCTCCAACGATTGTAATTCCAACGAATAAATGAATAGGGGAGTAGAATTGTTGGGAATTTGGGGAGAGGAGGGAAAAATTCGACTCTGTCCATCAATTTTTTGGACGTGTTTTGTGCGCGGGTTTGACTTCAATTGTGGAGAAAACCTAATTTTTTAGGTTTATTTTTTTAACAAAAAGGGGGCAGAGGACGAGCTGATGATGTGGGATGTACACATCAACAACCACATTATCAAGTATGAGTTTTAAGTTTGTCTGGGATTATGAGAGTATTTCAAATGAAAGTTCTTCCTCCACGATATTCCGATCAATTGGAAGGGTTTCAACAGTGATTAATTTGGAATTAGGCTTGTTATGTTGCGACAAAGGACTTACAATGAGATAAACACACATTATGTCATTAAAAATATTATTTAAATTTAATTTATTGACCTTATTTGTTGACGTAATGTACCATAATCATTAATTTGACATTGACTCCCAAGTAATCCTAGAGTTCACTATTAATTCAATAAAAAGGATTCTTTGAACCAATTGTTTAATCTTTTATCTTTCTATTCTTGCTCGTACCAGTGGCGAAGCCACTCAAGGACCAGGGTAGGCATGTGTTCACCCTCTATTTTTGTCTTATTATTAGATATTTTTTTTAAGTATATCTAATTATGGCATCTTATTATTTTTTTTTAGAAAATGTTATTGAAATCTAATTTGAGAACTTAATCTAATATAACCATTGAATTAGAAGTGAGTTTCATATAACCTTACAATTCACAACTAATTCAATGACTATATTAAATTAGGTTTTTATAGCATTATTTTATTTTCTTATCATATCAATGTGCATATATTCATATCTAAATGACGAATAGTGGACACACTCTGAACATATTTGAATTAATTTGGACATATTGAGTTCATTTTAAATTTTTTTGATCAACTTAACAATTTATTATTGATGTACACTTTAGTATTAAGTTTAAAAACCTACCATAGATTTGCGATATTACTTACAAAATTTTAAAATAAAAAATACATGGTATATCATTTAGTGTACATATATGTGATTTTGACATTAATTTTTTAGTCATTAATAATAAAGTCATCAAACAACACTATCAAATTATGAAATTTTTTTGGTTCAATTGTAACTAATTACAATTAACCTTATTTTCAATAAATGACTATAATTAATCTCTTTTATGTTGTACACATATATGTATAAAAAAATTTATGAATCATTGATGAAATGAATAATATGAATGTGTCATCTTGTTTTTATCGATTAAGATAAAACGTGTTAGAGTAACCATTTTGAAACATTTTTCTAGCTCTGCCACTAACCCATACCGATTCAATCTCTCATGAATAAACGTTTCTCTTAGTTAATGGGTTTTGTTTTTGAGAGTAAATCAACTATGGAAAATGCTATGTTGCCCAAAGTTTTAGTCCAAATCTTTTATCCCAAATTTAACTTTGTGGTGCACATGCATTTGAAGTATAAGATTTAGATTAAAACTTGGGCAGCAAAAAATAGTAGTGCTCATCCACTATATGTTTCCAGTGTTCATTCATTTATGACAATCGAGTTTGTGAAAGGTGGGTTTGGAAATATCGTCCGAATTGTTTGGAGGCTAATTCCCAAAGAGAAAGTCAGCTCTCCCTTCCCGTTAATAATAAGATAAGCTACATAACNAAGCACTTATATATACTTGTATGAAAGCTTTAACAATATAACTCACTTTCCTAACAAACTAATCAACACTTACAACACAGCAATACAATGGTAATCTAACTGCCTAACTAAATTAGCCACTATCCAGCTCTGTCTCATAGCTCTGCTTTTGTGGAGATGAAGTGTATGCAACTCTTTGTGGACTGATACAGCTTTGCCTCAGAGTTCTGCAGTTGTGATGGTAAAGTATATGAAGCTATTGTAGGCTGCAATATCCCCCACAAGATGGAGAATAGAGATTGACTATTCCCATCTTGGACAAATGAGCACCAAGAATGTAAGAAGGAAGAGCTTTAGTAAAAATATCAGCTAACTGAAACTGAGTGGCCACGTGAGTAGTTTGAATGCTGCCTTCGTCAATCTTATCCCTAATCAAATGAAAATTCAACTCTATATGTTTAGTATGTTGTTGAAACACAAGATTAGCTGCAATATGTAAGGCTGCTTGATTGTCACAAAAAAGGGAAGCTACTTAAGAATGAGGATGTCAAACGTAGCTTTCTTTCATATCAATTCCATAAAGCTGAGTACAAGATATAGAGATACAAGAAACTATTTTTGGAAGCTATTCTATGTCTGTACAATATTTACGGCTACAATCATGTTTGACCCTTGAATGAAGGGATTCCTAAATCTAAGATTTTCATAGTTGGCTAATTGCGGGACTCATGCCAACACACCCCCCTCAAGTTGGTGTGTAGATATCTCTAACACCTAACTTGTCAAGTGAGTCATTGAAGTTTTTGCTGGAAATTGCCTTGGTAAGAATGTCAGCTAACTGATCTTCAGATTTAACGAAAGGGAACTGAATGATCTTCTCTTCCAGGTTTTGTTTGATGAAATGTCAGTCTATCTCCATGTGCTTGGTGTGGTCGTGTTGAATTGTGTTGTGAGATATGTTGATGGCAGCTTTGTTATCACATAATAAATTCATTGCAGAGTTAGGAGGAAAATCGACTTCTGTTAGCAAACCTCTAAGCCAAAGAAGCTCACATAATCCTTTCGCCATGCCTCAGAACTCAGCTTCAGTGCTGGATAGTGCTACCACCTTTTGTTTTTTACTCCTCCATGTAACTAAGTTTCCTCCCACAAATGTAAAGTAGCTTGAAGTAGACTTTCTATCCAAGATATTCCTAGCGCAGTCCGCATTCGTGTACCCTTCAATATTCAGATGATCATTCTTGGAGAACATTAGTCCTTTTCCTGGTGATGACTTTACATAGCAGAGAATTCGAATTGCGACACCCATATAGTCTTCACTCGGATTATGCATAAATTGGCTTACCACGCTTATGGTGTAAGCAATATCTAGACGAGTGTGAGATAAGTAAATGAGCTTCCCCACTAATCTTTGATACCTCACCTTATCGACTGGCACCTAATCCAAATATTCTCCAAGCCTATGGTTTTGCACAATCGGCGTATCCACAGGTTTACACTCTAGTAATCCCACTTCCATCAATAAGTCTAGTACGTATTTTTGCTGAGAGAGGAATATGCCTTTTCTTGACCTCGCCACCTCTATTCCCAGAAAATACTTAAGCCCTCCCAATTTTTTCATTTCAAGCCTATCCGAATATTCTCCAAGCCTATTGTTCTTGTAGCATCGAGATCTCATCAACGTCATCCCCTGTAATTATCATATTGTCCACATAGACTATTAATGTTGTCACCATGCGTTGTCGGTGTTTCAGGAAGAGAGTATGGTCAGAGTTACTTTGGCGATAGCCATACTTCCTCATAACTGAACTAAGTCGGCCAAACCATGCTCACAGTGACTGTTTTAGTCCATACAATGCCCTCTCCAATTTACAAACAATTTTGTTCCCAGCCGACCCTATATATCTTGGCGGAATATCCATGTATACCTCCTCGTCAAGGTTGTCGTGTAGGAAAGTATTCTTCACGTCGAGTTGATGTAGTGGCCAGTCCAAATTTGCTGCAAGAGATAGTAAGACTCTAACGGTATTCAATTTAGCTACTGGTGAGAAGGTCTCTGAGTAGTCTATGCCATACGTTTGGGTAAAACCCTTTGCCACAAGTCTCGCCTTGTTTCGGTCAATTGATCCATCAGCCTTGTATTTTATAGAGAACACCCATTTGCATCCCATTATTTTTTTTCTTTTCGGTAATGGAACCAACTTCTAGGTATTATTTTTCTTTAAGACTTCTAGTTCTTCTTGCATTGCTTGCGCCCACTCCGGATCATATAACGCCTCTTCAACACTACTGGGAATATGGCAGGAGGATAGTGTTTGAGTGAAAGTTTTGAGCGGCTTGGACAGACCTTGAGTAGATACATAATTTGCAATTGGGTACTTGGACTTCCTTCCTTCTTCATCTGGGTTGTACTTGTTTGGTGGTTTCCCACAATTGTGTCTAAAAGGCAACACATAACCAGTAGAGGAATCCAAAATATTAGCATGTAAAGGTGCAGTAGGAGTACTCACCTCAGGGACATTCTCAGGAGGATGAGGGTCTTCAGGTATTGAGGAGTGAGGGGACTGAGGCTACTCTGTATTTTCTGCTTCTTTATTTTCGACTTCTTCATTTCTAGGGTCTTCGGCTTTTTCATTCCTCAATTCGACATATTCAATCTCTAGTGGTCCCTCATGCGGTCCAACCTCTCTATTTCCAGTTCCATGCTCACCCACGGGTGATTAACCAATTCATCTCTTCTACTTGAGTCTCCCCCTAAAGGGAAGAATTGGGTACCGATGAAGGATAGAAGTTCTCGGACTCAAGAAATGTAACGTCCATGGTGATATAAGTTCGATTGGTAGTGGGGTCATAGCACCGAAAGCTTTTTTTATGTAAACCATATCCCAAAAATAAGCACCGAATGGCACATGGGTCCAATTTGGTACGTTGATTCTTGTGAAGGTGGACAAAAGCAACACACCTGAAAATTCTAGGAGGAAACATCAATATTGAAGGAAGGGATATATGAGTAGAGAGGATTTGTAAGGGGGTTTTAAATTGTAAAATTTTAGATGGCATACGGTTGATGAAGTACACGGCAGTAGCCATAGCATCCCCCTAATGGTAACTCGGCACCAGTGCTCCAATGAGTAGGGCACGAGATGTTTCTAAAATATGCCGATTTTTTCTCTCGGCAACACCATTTTATTGTGGTGTTTGAGAGCATGAGGTCTCATGGAGGAGGCCATGTTGTTGGAAATAGGCCTGGAATCTTTGGTTGATGAATTCACCACCATTATCGGAACGAAGAATTTTTATCTTGGAAAAGAATTGAGTATGAACCATGGCATGAAATGCTTGAAAAATGGTGAAAACTTCATCTTTGGTTTTTAGCTGATGGAGCCATGTCATTCAAGTACAATCGTCGACAAAACTTACAAACCAACGGTGACCAGAGGAAGTAGATATCGGGTATTGTCTCCACACATCAGAGTGTATCAATGCAAATGAAGTATTAGTTTTATTCAAGCTAACTGAATAAGAAACTCGTTGGCTTTTAGCCTTGATACATGTATCACATTGAAAGTTCACATTCTGGAAACGGAAAAATAAAGATGGGAGTAGATGTCGGAGATAGCCAAATGATGGGTGCCCCAAGTCCTAAGCACCAATGCCATAGCCAAATCTACTGTTCATGGCTACTGGTTTGATGGTGCGTGTGACTTGCTTTGCCTGGGCTGAAGTTATCAAGGTAGTACAGTCCCCCCCTTCTTAGTACCATGCCCAATAATCTCCTTGCTGAGAACATCCTGAAGAAGACAAAAAGTGGAGTATATTAGCACAATACAATTAAGCTTTTCAATAACTTGACTTACAAACATCAACTTGTTGGAGAGAGATGGAACAAGAAGTGTGTGAGCTAGGGAGAGAGAGGGAGACAAGGGCAGGGTTCCAGCCCCTGTGACAGGATAAGTGGCCCTATTGGCTGGATAAGTGGTCCCATTGGCATTAGCAATGTAAGTCCTCTGTGGTTGAGTTGTGTTGGAGAAGTCATTTGGATCAAATGTCATATGATCCGTCGTTTCGGAGTTGATAATACATGCACCATCATTCCGAGTAGTAGAGCTGCAAAAAACTTGACCACAATTACCTTGATCTGGGGTGGAGGTAGAAAGTTCAGCCACGGGAATAAAGAGAGTTGAGATCCAGCCGTGGCCACCGTTGCTCGACCTGGGACGTCTTCAGTTGTAGGAGCATCTCGTTTCTTTCGGGCTTGTAATTCATGCCACCAGTCTAGGTAACAATGTAATTTGAAACAGGTTTCCCGAGTATGTTTTGTACTCCCACACTGAGTGTACTTATTCCCATCAGAATGACCTTTGAATCGTGAGGAGGACCCAAACTTTTGTGACTAGCCAGATTTCACTCCTTTGATGGCCATAATAGCACCACTAGCCACTGCTTTTGCTACCGATATCATCACAGATTGTCAGAGATCTTCCCTTCGAACGTGAGCATATGCCTGCTCAATTGAAGGGAAAGGTTGTAGGCGAAGAACATCGCTCCGAACAAGATCCAATCGATCATCTAGTCCATCAAGAAAAGTGTATACTCGCTCGTCCTGTAAAATGGAGTTGTAGCTTTGTATGTCAATTGCACATTTCATTGGATTCAGTAGACGAAAATCGATCTCTCGCCACAAACCTTGTAGATCGTTATAGTATTTTTCTATAGATCTACCTGCTTGTGTTCATTTGAGATACACGACGTCTGAGCTCATATACCTGCGAGGTGTCAGTTCCATCAAAGTATGTTTTGGCAGCAGAAACCCATATCTGCTTAGCCGTTGGGTAGCAAATAAAGTTCACGACCAAGGAATGGTCCANTTTGCTTTGCCTGGGCTGAAGTTATCAAGGTAGTACAGTCCCCCCCTTCTTAGTACCATGCCCAATAATCTCCTTGTTGAGAACATCCTGAAGAAGACAAAAAAGTGGAGTATATTAGCACAATACAATTAAGCTTTTCAGTAACTTGACTTACAAACGTCAACTTGTTGGAGAGAGATGGAACAAGAAGTGTGTGAGCTAGGGAGAGAGAGGGAGACAAGGGCAAGGTTCCAGCCCCTGTGACAGGATAAGTGGCCCCATTGGCTGGATAAGTGGTCCCATTGGCATTAGCAATGTAAGTCCTCTGTGGTTGAGTTGTGTTGGAGAAGTCATTTGGATCAAATGTCATATGATCCGTCGTTTCGGAGTTGATAATACATGCACCATCATTCCGAGTAGTAGAGCTGCAAAAAACTTGACCACAATTACCTTGATCTGGGGTGGAGGTAGAAAGTTCAGCCACGGGAATAAAGAGAGTTGAGATCCAGCCGTGGCCACCGTTGCTCGACCTGGGACGTCTTCAGTTGCAGGAGCATCTCGTTTCTTTCGGGCTTGTAATTCATGCCACCAGTCTAGGTAACAATGTAATTTGAAACAGGTTTCCCGAGTATGTTTTGTACTCCCACACTGAGTGTACTTATTCCCATCAGAATGACCTTTGAATCGTGAGGAGGACCCAAACTTTTGTGACTAGCCAGATTTCACTCCTTTGATGGCCATAATAGCACCACTAGCCACTGCTT
>CAUOFW020006403.1:188027-219576 GCA_963454935.2 Ilex paraguariensis
AAAATCGCCCCCCCCCCCCCCCCCCAAAAAAAAAAAAAAAAAAAAAAAGAAAACAAAGATGGAGAATAGAGATTTACTATTCCCATCTTGGACAAATGAGCACCAAGAATGTAAGAAGGAAGAGCTTTAGTAAAAATATCAGCTAACTGAAACTGAGTGGCCACGTGAGTAGTTTGAATGCTGCCTTCGTCAATCTTATCCCTAATCAAATGAAAATTCAACTCTATATGTTTAGTATGTTGTTGAAACACAAGATTAGCTGCAATATGTAAGGCTGCTTGATTGTCACAAAAAAGGGAAGCTACTTAAGAATGAGGATGTCAAACGTAGCTTTCTTTCATATCAATTCCATAAAGCTGAGTACAAGATATAGAGATACAAGAAACTATTTTTGGAAGCTATTCTATGTCTGTACAATATTTACGGCTACAATCATGTTTGACCCTTGAATGAAGGGATTCCTAAATCTAAGATTTTCATAGTTGGCTAATTGCGGGACTCATGCCAACACACCCCCCTCAAGTTGGTGTGTAGATATCTCTAACACCTAACTTGTCAAGTGAGTCATTGAAGTTTTTGCTGGAAATTGCCTTGGTAAGAATGTCAGCTAACTGATCTTCAGATTTAACGAAAGGGAACTGAATGATCTTCTCTTCCAGGTTTTGTTTGATGAAATGTCAGTCTATCTCCATGTGCTTGGTGCGGTCGTGTTGAATTGTGTTGTGAGATATGTCGATGGCAGCTTTGTTGTCACAGAATAAATTCATTGCAGAGTTAGGAGGAAAATCGACTTCTGTTAGCAAACCTCTAAGCCAAAGAAGCTCACATAATCCTTTNTGGTCGTGTTGAATTGTGTTGTGAGATATGTTGATGGCAGCTTTGTTATCACATAATAAATTCATTGCAGAGTTAGGAGGAAAATCGACTTCTGTTAGCAAACCTCTAAGCNATTAAATGTTTGGATGAGTACAAGGGCCCGTGAATAGCAACCACCTCTAATGAGGTGTGAAAATAAACCTCAAAGTTCACATACAAAAATAAACTTTGATACATACATAAGTATAACAAATTGTACCCCATCTCTCTCACATAATCATTTAAACAAAATGATTTCATGATCNGCCAAAGAAGCTCACATAATCCTTTCGCCATGCCTCAGAACTCAGCTTCAGTGCTGGATAGTGCTACCACCTTTTGTTTTTTACTCCTCCATGTAACTAAGTTTCCTCCCACAAATGTAAAGTAGCTTGAAGTAGACTTTCTATCCAAGATATTCCTAGCCCAGTCCGCATTCGTGTACCCTTCAATATTCAGATGATCATTCTTGGAGAACATTAGTCCTTTTCCTGGTGATGACTTTACATAGCAGAGAATTCGAATTGCGGCACCCATATAGTCTTCACTCGGATTATGCATAAATTGGCTTACCACGCTTATGGTGTAAGCAATATCTAGACGAGTGTGAGATAAGTAAATGAGCTTCCCCACTAATCTTTGATACCTCACCTTATCGACTGGCACCTAATCCAAATATTCTCCAAGCCTATGGTTTTGCACAATCGGCGTATCCACAGGTTTACACTCTAGTAATCCCACTTCCATCAATAAGTCTAGTACGTATTTTTGCTGAGAGAGGAATATGCCTTTTCTTGACCTCGCCACCTCTATTCCCAAAAAATACTTAAGCCCTCCCAATTTTTTCATTTCAAGCCTATCCGAATATTCTCCAAGCCTATTGTTCTTGTAGCTTTGAGATCTCATCAACGTCATCCCCTGTAATTATCATATTGTCCACATAGACTATTAATGTTGTCACCATGCGTTGTTGGTGTTTCAGGAAGAGAGTATGGTCAGAGTTACTTTGGCGATAGCCATACTTCCTCATAACTGAACTAAGTCGGCCAAACCATGCTCACAGTGACTGTTTTAGTCCATACAATGCCCTCTCCAATTTACAAACAATTTTGTTCCCAGCCGACCCTATATATCTTGGCGGAATATCCATGTATACCTCCTCGTCAAGGTTGTCGTGAAGGAAAGTATTCTTCACGTCGAGTTGATGTAGTGGCCAGTCCAAATTTGCTGCAAGAGATAGTAAGACTCTAACGGTATTCAATTTAGCTACTGGTGAGAAGGTCTCTGAGTAGTCTATGCCATACGTTTGGGTAAAACCCTTTGCCACAAGTCTCGCCTTGTTTCGGTCAATTGATCCATCAGCCTTGTATTTTATAGAGAACACCCATTTGCATCCCATTATTTTTTTTCTTTTCGGTAATGGAACCAACTTCTAGGTATTATTTTTCTTTAAGACTTCTAGTTCTTCTTGCATTGCTTGCGCCCACTCCGGATCATATAACGCCTCTTCAACACTACTGGGAATATGGCAGGAGGATAGTGTTTGAGTGAAAGTTTTGAGCGGCTTGGACAGACCTTGAGTAGATACATAATTTGCAATTGGGTACTTGGACTTCCTTCCTTCTTCATCTGGGTTGTACTTGTTTGGTGGTTTCCCACAATTGTGTCTAAAAGGCAACACATAACCAGTAGAGGAATCCAAAATATTAGCATGTAAAGGTGCAGTAGGAGTACTCACCTCAGGGACATTCTCAGGAGGATGAGGGTCTTCAGGTATTGAGGAGTGAGGGGACTGAGGCTACTCTGTATTTTCTGCTTCTTTATTTTCGACTTCTTCATTTCTAGGGTCTTCGGCTTTTTCATTCCTCAATTCGACATATTCAATCTCTAGTGGTCCCTCATGCGGTCCAACCTCTCTATTTCCAGTTCCATGCTCACCCACGGGTGATTAACCAATTCATCTCTTCTACTTGAGTCTCCCCCTAAAGGTAAGAATTGGGTACCGATGAAGGATAGAAGTTCTCGGACTCAAGAAATGTAACGTCCATGGTGATATAGGTTCGATTGGTAGTGGGGTCATAGCACCGAAAGCTTTTTTTATGTAAACCATATCCCAAAAATAAGCACCGAATGGCACATGGGTCCAGTTTGGTACGTTGATTCTTGTGAAGGTGGACAAAAGCAACACACCTGAAAATTCTAGGAGGAAACATCAATATTGAAGGAAGGGATATATGAGTAGAGAGGATTTGTAAGGGGGTTTTAAAGTGTAAAATTTTAGATGGCATACGGTTGATGAAGTACACGGCAGTAGCCATAGCATCCCCCTAATGGTAACTCGGCACCAGTGCTCCAATGAGTAGGGCACGAGATGTTTCTAAAATATGCCAATTTTTTCTCTCGGCAACACCATTTTATTGTGGTGTTTGAGAGCATGAGGTCTCATGGAGGAGGCCATGTTGTTGGAAATAGGCCTGGAATCTTTGGTTGATGAATTCACCACCATTATCGGAACGAAGAATTTTTATCTTGGAAAAGAATTGAGTATGAACCATGGCATGAAATGCTTGAAAAATGGTGAAAACTTCATCTTTGGTTTTTAGCTGATGGAGCCATGTCATTCAAGTACAATCGTCGACAAAACTTACAAACCAACGGTGACCAGAGGAAGTAGATATCGGGTATTGTCTCCACACATCAGAGTGTATCAATGCAAATGAAGTATTAGTTTTATTCAAGCTAACTGAATAAGAAACTCGTTGGCTTTTAGCCTTGATACATGTATCACATTGAAAGTTCACATTCTGGAAACGGAAAAATAAAGATGGGAGTAGATGTCGGAGATAGCCAAATGATGGGTGCCCCAAGTCCTAAGCACCAATGCCATAGCCAAATCTACTGTTCATGGCTACTGGTTTGATGGTGCGTGTGACTTGCTTTGCCTGGGCTGAAGTTATCAAGGTAGTACAGTCCCCCCCTTCTTAGTACCATGCCCAATAATCTCCTTGCTGAGAACATCCTGAAGAAGACAAAAAGTGGAGTATATTAGCACAATACAATTAAGCTTTTCAATAACTTGACTTACAAACATCAACTTGTTGGAGAGAGATGGAACAAGAAGTGTGTGAGCTAGGGAGAGAGAGGGAGACAAGGGCAGGGTTCCAGCCCCTGTGACAGGATAAGTGGCCCTATTGGCTGGATAAGTGGTCCCATTGGCATTAGCAATGTAAGTCCTCTGTGGTTGAGTTGTGTTGGAGAAGTCATTTGGATCAAATGTCATATGATCCGTCGTTTCAGAGTTGATAATACATGCACCATCATTCCGAGTAGTAGAGCTGCAAAAAACTTGACCACAATTACCTTGATCTGGGGTGGAGGTAGAAAGTTCAGCCACGGGAATAAAGAGAGTTGAGATCCAGCCGTGGCCACCGTTGCTCGACCTGGGACGTCTTCAGTTGTAGGAGCATCTCGTTTCTTTCGGGCTTGTAATTCATGCCACCAGTCTAGGTAACAATGTAATTTGAAACAGGTTTCCCGAGTATGTTTTGTACTCCCACACTGAGTGTACTTATTCCCATCAGAATGACCTTTGAATCGTGAGGAGGACCCAAACTTTTGTGACTAGCCAGATTTCACTCCTTTGATGGCCATAATAGCACCACTAGCCACTGCTTTTGCTACCGATATCATCACAGATTGTCAGAGATTTTCCCTTCGAACGTGAGCATATGCCTGCTCAATTGAAGGGAAAGGTTGTAGGCGAAGAACATTGCTCCGAACAAGATCCAATCGATCATCTAGTCCATCAAGAAAAGTGTATACTCGCTCCTCCTGTAAAATGGAGTTGTAGCTTTGTATGTCAATTGCACATTTCATTGGATTTAGTAGACAAAAATCGATCTCTCGCCACAAACCCTGTAGATCGTTATAGTATTTTTCTATAGATCTGCCTACTTGTTTCATTTGAGATACACGATGTCTGAGCTCATATACCTGCGAGGTGTCAGTTCCATCAAAGTATGTTTTGGCAGCAGAAGCCCATATCTGCTTAGCCGTTGGGTAGCAAATAAAGTTCACGACCAAGGAATGGTCCATAGAGTTGATCAACCAGCCTTTCACTATGGCATTCTCAGTGCACCACTTACAAAAGGAGGGGTCAATTTATGGTGGTTGGGGTAGTCTCCATTGATGTATCCCAGTTTTTCTTTTCCTGAGATGTACATCTCAACAACCTGGGACCATAATCCATAGTTGGAACCATCCAACTTGGTGCTGATTGGAACCATCGGGGAATCAGTGATGGGAGAGGAAGAGGTCTGGACCCTTGACAAAACCTTCGTCATTTTTGATGTTAGATTATCAAGGATGTTTTCAATGGAGTCAGCCATGACGGCCGAGCAAAATCTTGACCCTCGCCTGATCAAAAAACACGGAACCCAAGATCATGCTCTGATACCATGTCAAACGTAACTTTATTTCATATCAATTCCATAAAACTGAGTGCAAGATATAGAGATACAAGAAACTATTTTAGGAAGCTATTCTATGTCTGTACAATATTTACGGCTACAATCATGTTTGACCCTTGAATGAAGGGATTCCTAAATCTAAGATTTTCATAGCTGGCTAATTGTGGGACTCATACCAATAGAGGTACCTGGAAATCAGTGAGAATATAACGCAACCAAGTAAGTTCAGAGCAGGTAGTAGTCATAGCTCTATACTCTACCTCAACAGAAGATCTAGATACCACATATTATTTCTTGAATTTCCAGGAAATGAGAGAACTACCCAGAAACACAAAATAACCAATCACATATCTTTGTGTATTAGGACAAGAAGCCCAATCAAAATTACAGTAGCCTTGTAGCTGCAATTGAGAAGAGGAAAAAAGCAAAATGCTTTGACCAGGTTCGATTTTAAGATACTTCAGAATCTTGTGAGCTACTGCTAGATGAGCATCAGTAGGCTTTTCCATAAACTGACTCAATGTGTGAACTGAGTAACTAATATCAGGTCTAGTAATTGTCAAACACAATAGTCTGGCAATAAGCCTTCGATAGATGCTAGGATCAAGAAGAAGCTGACCTTTGTCTTTGCCGAATTTAAGATTTTGATCCATAGGAACTTTTAGAGGGTTAGAACCAAGGTTGCCTGAAGCAGCTAAGATGTCCAAAGCATACTTCATTTGATAGAGATGAATACCTTGAGAAGACCTTGCAACCTCTATGTGTCACACCCCACCCCAGATCACATAGCGTGGGAGGTGGACTGGTCACCAAGGCCTTAACCAACTAACCCTGTGTATAATAAATGTAAAATACAGTGGAAGAAAAATAATAAAGTGATCCAATCCATCGACCTAATGAATACCAAATGAATAAACTAAACATCACCGATGTAATTATTAAACTCATATAAAACAATAATTAAACCATAAGGTTCATTACACTAAGCATAAGCAACATCATTCTCAAAACAAATGAATATTTGTCTCAAAACTATGAAAGACATTTATTCTTGAAGACCTACAATAAAATAAATCTTTAATTTTTCTAATTCCTTGTTTATCCGTGGACTTACTAGCCCCCCTGATCCTCACCTGAAAAATATTAAATGTTTGGATGAGTACAAGGGCCCGTGAATAGCAACCACCTCTAATGAGGTGTGAAAATAAACCTCAAAGTTCACATACAAAAATAAACTTTGATACATACATAAGTATAACAAATTGTACCCCATCTCTCTCACATAATCATTTAAACAAAATGATTTCATGATCACAAATAACTTTATAAATTAAAAGATATTTATAACTCAAAACACTCACACACACATTTAGTTCTAAATACATTTGTTAAATCATGTTTGTTAACACTAGCCTGATAACTGACTCAGTCTCTTGTTACCACTAGCCTGATAATTGACTCAGTCCCTTGTCATCACTAGCTTGATGATTAGCATGGTTTCTTATTACCACTAGTCTGGTAACTGACCCTGTCTTTTGTCATCACTAGCCTGATGACTGAACCAGTCTTTTGTTACCACTTAGACCTGGTAATCCCAGTTCTCGTCTTATAAACATGATTTTCACACATACCAAAACTGTAGTTTTAGTCCCAACGCACACAAAATTTCCATTTCATTACAAAACCAATAATATAAAATCATCCTACAAGTTTTTCAAAATTCACATATAGAACAATTTACAATTTTAAAATATTTAATTGTAACCTCAAACGTCAACACACATATCATATATATGAAAAATTCACACGCACACATTGAATATAGAAAATTCTCCCAAAAGAAGTAGTAAACTACTCACGTTGATTTTCAAAATTTAATTCAAAGCACTCTTTCCTAACCCCCAATGCATTCACCACCTAATCCAAAATAACATATAACAATTAATCCCTTTTTTTAACTTCTTCGTTTTGCGATTTTATATTTAATTTTTATACTTCCCACCCATTTATATGTACTTAATGTATTTTTCACATATAAATATCTTTTATAATAAGAAGTAATAGGGTATGAAATTATTCTGGGCTGATTGAAAATTTTCTAAAAGTTTGGGGTCAAATCATAATTTTTGAAACTTTTGGGGTCAACATGTAATTTCCTTAAAAACGAATTTTCTGTTTTTGGGATTGCCATAAATTTTCTAGAATAGTATTTAAGGTTCTAGAGACCCATTTTTCGAGAATACAACCACAATTTGATTTATTAGAGTAACTATTAGTTTTTAAACACTTAATCAAAACTTTTAAGAGTTGTTTTAAAATTTCAAAAAATTTTCAAGACTCGGGGGCTATTTTGAAATGACCATATTTGTTTCAAATTTATTGGGTCAGTTCTATAAATTATCAAGTTTCATGGTATNTATTAGTTTTTAAACACTTAATCGAAACTTTTAAGATTTGTTTTAAAATTTCAAAAATTTTTCAAGACTAGGGGGCTGTTTTGAAATGACCATATTTGTTTCAAATTTATTGGGTCAGTTCTATAAATTATCAAGTTTCATGGTATTCAAAATTGAGTTTATAAAAATATAAGGGTCCAGAACAAAGCTATTAAAATTAAAGGGGAGGTTTCCAAAATTTCAAAATTATTATCTTCTTCAACCTTATGTCCAGAAGCTTTGTCTGTAACTTTTCTTTCTTTCACCTTTTTCCGGTATCTTCTTAACACAAATACTACCCTATTATATTTGAATTCACATATTTTAATTCTATAAACCTACCCATATGAATTACTTGCAATATTATATCAAACTACAACCTTGTATATGTATACATATAATGATTAAATACAAAAATTAAATTTTAATATGAAGACTAACCTTGATAATCAAATCTTTTAATTTTCTTCATTCTTCTCTAAATCCAATTCTTTCTTTCTCTTCCTTTTTCTTTACTCAAAATCCTAGCCTCTCATCTCCTTTCTCTTATTCTAACATATGTGTAATGTTGGGAAGATAATATATATTTTTATATGTCAATAGACTTCTAGGGCAATAAGAGAACTCATTTAATCACACTTTTATCCTTTTTTTTTTGTTATTATTATTCTTATTTTATAGTTACCCTTGGTACCCAATACACTAAATATATATATATATATATATATATATACATATNCTTGCTTTGCCTGGGCTGAAGTTATCAAGGTAGTACAGTCCCCCCCTTCTTAGTACCATGCCCAATAATCTCCTTGCTGAGAACATCCTGAAGAAGACAAAAAGTGGAGTATATTAGCACAATACAATTAAGCTTTTCAATAACTTGACTTACAAACATCAACTTGTTGGAGAGAGATGGAACAAGAAGTGTGTGAGCTAGGGAGAGAGAGGGAGACAAGGGCAGGGTTCCAGCCCCTGTGACAGGATAAGTGGCCCTATTGGCTGGATAAGTGGTCCCATTGGCATTAGCAATGTAAGTCCTCTGTGGTTGAGTTGTGTTGGAGAAGTCATTTGGATCAAATGTCATATGATCCGTCGTTTCAGAGTTGATAATACATGCACCATCATTCCGAGTAGTAGAGCTGCAAAAAACTTGACCACAATTACCTTGATCTGGGGTGGAGGTAGAAAGTTCAGCCACGGGAATAAAGAGAGTTGAGATCCAGCCGTGGCCACCGTTGCTCGACCTGGGACGTCTTCAGTTGTAGGAGCATCTCGTTTCTTTCGGGCTTGTAATTCATGCCACCAGTCTAGGTAACANAGTTCCAAATCTGATAATTCAGCCTCCATGGCTTGGCACCAGTTACGATCCTTGACTGCTTGAGAATAGGTACTAGATTCAATGTGAGAAGAAATAGAAGATTAAAAAGCCTGAAAAGTGGGGGAAAATTTATGATAGGATAAAGAAGCAGACAAAAGAAATGGCTTACCTGAAGAAATCTTGTCCAAGGATGGATCTGGTGAAGTAAAGTTGACTGGATGATAGTGAAAATCCTGTAAATACTGAGGGGACCTCTTAAGTCTAGTAGACCTTCGAGGAGAGAGAACAAGAGAAGAATTCTCCGGAGACTCTGAAGATGAAAGCTCCGTAGGAATAACAGGATTAGGAATAGAATCAATAAAGATAGATAGAAGTAGGTAATGTAGGAGAAAAAGAATCATTATGGACAAAAAGATTATGGGAAGAAGAATAAGGAAAAGCAGAACTATTTAGCATAGGAAAAGAAAATATAAAATCTGAGGTAGAAGAGGATCTGTCATGAAAATGAAAAACTGATTCATGAAAAACAAAATCCCTAGACAAAAATATAGCTTGACTATCAAGATCTATTAGTTTATAGCCTTTGAATCCAAAAGGATATCCACAAAAAACACATCTGTGACCTCTAGGATTAAATTTCTTTCTGCCATGAGACAAAGTTGATGCAAAACATAAGCAGCCAAAAACTCTCAGGTGAGTATAGGTAGGTTTAGTATTGAAGAGAAGTTCATAAGGAGTTTTATTATATAACAAAGAAGTTGGGGTTCTATTGATAAGGCAAACAACAGTTAAGATGTAATCATTCCAGTATTGCAAGGGAATTCCTGCTTGAAATCTCAAAACTTGAGCTACATTTAACAAATGTTGATGTTTCCTTTCTACAACACCATTTTTTTGAGAAGTTTCAACACAATTTCTTTGTTGAATGATGACCTTTTTGTTAAAAAAATCTCGCATGTGAAATTTAGTTCCATTATCACTCCTCAAAATTTTCACCTTAACTCCAAATTGAGTTTCAACCAAGTTATAAAAGGACTTTAAACAAAACATAGTGTCATATTTTTGTTTGAGAAGATACACCCAAGTATTTCTGGAATAATCATCTACTATAGTTAGAAAATACTTGGATCCATCATGAGCAGTGACTATATAGGGACCCCAAATATCACTATAAATCAATTCAAACAACATAGAAGACTTACGAAGACTAATAGATAAGGCCAATCTATATTGTTTAGCTATAAGACAAATAGAACAAGGAAGTTTATTTCTAGAAGAAGCAATTATTTCTACAGAAGAATTATCAATCAATGCTAGTCTGGAAAAAGAAATATGACCAAGTCTATAATGCCAAAGGTCAAACATAAAAGTAGAAGTATTGCTAATTGAAGAAGTATAAGCAAAAACATTTTTAGACATAAACTTTGAAAATACAGTAACCAATGCTGAGGAAGAAATTGCAAGCTCAGTAGATGATAAAGGCCATTCTTCACTTCACCTATCCCAATTGTTGTCCAAGATACAAGGTGCTGAATAAAACAAGAGTTTTGGAAGAAAACAAGACAAGTGAGTGATGTACCATTCTTTTTGCATACAGTAAATTGAAGGAGAAGTAAGGAACACATAGAAGTTCCTTAAGTAATATAATATCAGTNCTTGGAAGAAAACAAGACAAGTGAGTGATGTACCATTCTTTTTGCATACAATAAATTGAAGGAGAAGTAAGGAACACATAGAAGTTCCTTAAGTAATATAATATCAGTAATTTTGACAGTGCCTATGTGAGTTACTAGAACTTGACTTCCTTTTGGTAACTTGACAACATAGGGAACCTCAACTAAATCATTGGTAAAGAAGGAAGGGTTACAAACCATGTGGTCTGTTGCACCTGTATCAATTATCCAAGGAATATCCTCTAAAACAGAAGATTTATGTGTATAAGTTGAGAGACAAAAGAAACACCAGACATCTTGGAACCTTTTGGTTCATATGGAACAGGATTGTGTCTGATTAGCAGAATAAATGATTGTTGAAGAATCCCTGTGTTACGGTAAATTTAGAAGTTGTTGATATTGACCCTTAGTCAATGCAACTTTGTCATTAATTTCCTCCTCTTGATCAATGACCATTGAAGTGCTAGACGGATTAGCAGATGCAATAGAACCCTTTGACTTGTTAAAAAACTTATGGCCTGGTGGATAGCCATGAAGTTTATACTATTTTTCTACTGTGTGACCTATCATATTGCAATGTGTACAGGTAGGAACCTCTACATTCTCAGCCTTAAAACAATTCTCCAACATATGGCTTGAACTTGACAATGAGTATAATAAGGTCTTTCTTTTTTTCTGATTAGCTGTTGTTTAATTCCAAACCTAGACTTTGTAAAAAAAACTTCCTTGTGGCAAATGCCATAGACTCGAATGATGGGGAAGAATCATGAATACCATTTGGTGTTGCGTTTCTTGATGTTGAACTAATGAAAAAGCTTTATTAGCGGGAGGTAAAGGATCTAAGAGCATTATCTGATCTTTGATAATGGAATATGAATTTTTAACCCCATGAAAAATTGTATAACACAATCTTTTTGATATCTATCTAGCAATATTTTCAACTAACTACAATTGCAATTAAGAATAGGATCATAAACAGAAAGTTCATCCCATACGGTTTTGAGTTTCCCATAGTATATACTCACAGATTCTTGTTCGTGTAAGAAACTTGCCATATCTGTCTTAAATTGAAAAATTCGTGGACCATTCTGTTGCGAAAATTTGTCCTCGAGTTCCTTCCAGATTTCACAAGCATTTCAACAAATGCAACACTTGACTCTAGTGAATTACTAATCGAATTCTAAGTTCACGAAACTACCATATCATTACATTGCTCCCAGGCTTCCAGTAAGGGACCATTAGAACTTGCTGGTTTTGTAAGGACTCCATTGATGGAACCTAGCTTGTTCTTAGCCGTAAGTGCTCGATGCATTGCCCTGGAATAGTATTGGAATGATCATTGAAATTCAAGAATCGTGACAGATTTTCTTCATCTGTTGTTGAAGAATTTTTTGTGTTAGCTGCTAGATTTTCCATGAGTCTTCTTCTTCAAAGCTCTGATACCATGTAAGAAAGTGTAGAATTGGAGAAGAAAAGAAGTAAAACATGAAGAAGACGAGAGAGAGAGAGAACATAGTATCTAGAACTTGAAAGTGTACTCTTATTTTCATTGAATGAATCCATTTACAACAAAAAAGTACTTATATACACTTGTATGAAAGTACTAACTAACTAACCTTCCTAACAAACTAATCAACACTTACGACACATCAATATATCAGTAATCTAACTAACTAACTAAATTCATAGCTCTGCTTCTATGGAGATGAGGTGTATGCAGCTACTGTAGATTGATCATGCTTAATTTGCTTCAGAGTTCATTTTCTATGATGGTGAAATATATGCAGCTAATGTAGGTTGCAATATAAGAAAGCTAGAAAATGAATAAAGTGAACCATATTTCTTTATATGAAGGTGATTATACATTAAGTGGATAAATGATTATTAATTTTTTTGGGGCTTAGTTGTCACTTGTTTATTTGTAAGCAGACAGTCAGAGACGAAAGTACATGGAAACTAAGGAGGGCCATGGCTTCCCCTCATATTTTCAAAACTATCTTATTTCCTTTTTAGGTTTTTAAGAATTCTAATATGTCCTCATAGGTTTTCAAAAACTTCTTTTTATATAAAAGATGTTGAATTAGTGTATTAAAAAAGAATATAGCATCATATTAAACATTTAATAACTAAATGGGTGTTCATATGGACGAGTGAGTTCTTACATAATAAAATATTTGTTTAGGCAAACTTGATGACCAACAAGAAAAAGAAGGAAATATGCTACAAAATCATGGTATAAAGAACTTGACTTTATATCATCAATAATGCACTAATTCACAACTAACATTTACAATGATATCAAGTGAATATTTATGATGATATTTAATTCAAAATTTGTGTTTCATGTCATAAATAAGGGAATAAGTGGTAATGAAGTTGTCACAAATTAAATTTCCTAATCATACGTATGAAATAGTTCTTCATTTTTACAAACTAATCATACAGTGATAGAGTCTTCATAATTAAAAATATAATGCTAATAGTAACTCGTTGGATGATCTCATTTCATTAAATCCTTAATTGTGCAACTATTTTTATTTGACCCACTCATAATAAAATCTTGGTTCCGTCCTTGCAGACAACTACATTACGTGGTATTGTTGAGGTGGTGTAACAACACTCAATATTTTCTTTTGAGGAGAATAATGTTTATTTATTTCCTTGTTTCTCTCTCCCTATCTCCAAAGTTTTATGTCTGCAATCAAGGTACAAAAAACGATAGGATTTTTTGGGTGTGGGTACAATTTTTTAGACTTATTTGAGCAAAAATGTATGAATAAATTTTTTATTCTATTAAGTNATGTCTGCAATCAAGGTACAAAAAACGATAGGATATTTTGGGTGTGGGTATAATTTTTTAGACTTATTTGAGCAAAAATGTATGAATAAATTTTTTATTCTATTAAGTACAATTTTTATAAAACTTTTTGTGTTTAGGTATAAATTTCAATTGAATTAAATTTTTTTTTACTTAAACACTCTTCTTTAATTTATGCAGTCATTATTGACAATTATTTGAGGAAACAAATATTACATATTTGTTATCATTCATTTTTAAATTTTGAATGAGCAGTTTTTGTGGTATATCTGCAGTAAAAGTGTCTTCAATGGATGAGAATTTTTTTCGATATATTTTTGCAGTAAAAATCTTCTTCAATGGCCGGTTTCATTGTGATTCCGTTCAACGTACGGCTTGACAATTTACTTCTCCGGTTGAGATATATTATTAGTTTATNCTTCAATGGATGAGAATTTTTTTCGATATATTTTTGCAGTAAAAATCTTCTTCAATGGCCGGTTTCATTGTGATTTCGTTCAACGTACGGCTTGACAATTTACTTCTCCGGTTGAGATATATTATTAGTTTATTTTCATTTGCTTCCAAAATCTATTTTTCTTAATGAATAGAGGATTTCTTCGAAAAAATGAATTTCAAATACCGATCACCATCATCGCCTTGAAGGTAACAATTATATTTCTTCTTTTATTCGGTAATTTTTTTTGGGAAATTCCTGTGGTTGATTTTGTTTTATGTTTGTTCGTTGTTGAGATGAAAGGAAAATAAACTGTTTTAGTTTTTAATGGTTGTAACTATTTTTAATGGGTGTAACTATTTTTTTNCGATTTTGTTTTATGTTTGTTCGTTGTTGGGATGAAAGGAAAAAAAAACTGTTTTAGTTTTTAATGGTTGTAACTATTTTTAATGGGTGTAACTATTTTTTTTCGTATAGATAGTAATGTATGTTTTTTTTAAACTGTATTTCTGTATGTGTATAAAATTATATTAGTGTTTGGTTGTATATACTTATTTTTTTTTAATATTAGTGTTGATTCTGCCACGTGTCTTCTGATTTTTTGCTTTGTGTAACTATGTTGATAAAAACTGAGTTGCGTTTTAGTATAATTGTTATTGTATGCAAGTTTTTAGCCAATATCTATTTTGGTAGATATTGTATTTTATAACTATTTTTTGTTTTATGTTTTTCTCTTAGTATGTGAGTAATTTAATTCAGTCATTTGTATTAATGTTTTTTTATGCTGTTTTGTGTAACTTTTTTTCTTTTCTTTTTGAATTGATACAATGTCATTCATTTTTTTAATGTCTTAATCAGGAATGGAGGGAATATTGCCACTTGTATGCAAATATGATGTTGACACCTTTATTATCAGATATTCTGTTCATTAAACATTTGATTTCATTTATGGTAGACTTTTCGAAAAATGGGAGGAATTGGAGAATTTGTCTGTTGTCGTGTCCTATTCGATTTCAGATCACCCAAAATGTTGTTTGCAAAATGATGAGGACTTGCACAATATGTTTGATATAATGCGTTTGATAAATGTCAGTCATGCTGAGGTCATTGTAACTAGGCAAGATAAAGAGTCACGTGTGGTGGTTGATGATAATTTGCTTTAAGATGTTCATATTTGTGATGTTGGTGTCGAGTCTAATGATTATTTATTCCCTCGCTTTTGCACACACACTGAAAAAGTATTGTTGACAGCAAGGTGATCAAATGAAATACGACATGTAGACCAAAAGTTTGAAGGTGGTGTCACATAATTCCGGAAAGCTCTATGCAAATACTCAATTGAGTTTGGGTTCAAGTTTAATTATGTGAGGAATTATAGGGATAAGGTTATTGCTGAGTGCGCGTCGAAGTATGATAAAAGGTGTGGATGACATGTCAATGCTACTATTCAGAATCTTAATAATTTTTTTACATACAAAAAAATGAATAATGAACACACATGTGGAGTAGCATTGCATACCACAAAAATAAGAGATTATCTTACAATATGATTGCAAATTTGATTGTTGATAATGTTTGTGAGCAAACATCCACTCGTCCAGTTGANAATTTCTTTTACATACGAAAAAATGAATAATGAACACACATGTGGAGTAGCATTGCATACCACAAAAATAAGAGATTATCTTACAATATGATTGCAAATTTGATTGTTGATAATGTTTGTGAGCAAACATCCACTCGTCCAGTTGACGTGGTTAGTGATTTCCTTACATCTTATGGTATTGACATATCTTATCACCAAGTATGGATGGGGGTGAAAAAAGCAAAGGGTATGCTTTTTGGGGATTATACGTTGTTGTACAAACAGTTACATTGATATGTGAATGCTGCGAACAATACAAACCCCAGAAGCCATATAGTTTTGCATTGTGATGATGAGACTAACCGCTTTAATAGATTGTTTGTGTCCTTCAAGGCTTGTATCAAAGGTTTCAATTATTGTCGCCCAATTTTATTCATTGATGGGACATTCATTAAAGGGAAGTGCANCAATAGATTGTTTGTGTCCTTCGAGGCTTGTATCAAAGGTTTCAATTATTGTCGCCCAATTTTATTCATTGATGGGACATTCAGTAAAGGGAAGTGCAAAGGAAGCATTCTTTCGGCAATTGGGAAGGATGGTAATTAAGGCATAAGTCTTTTATCACCGTTTTATATGTGTGTGTTGATTTTGTATTTTCTTTGTCGTATTTGGTCATTTTAATTTTTGTTAGTGTTTAATTTTTCATAAGTAATTTATGTTGTGGTTTGTATTTTCATTTTCATGCTAAATGAAAATGGTGTTTATGCATATTTTTTTTTTAACTGTAGACTGTCTCTATTATGTGATACTTAAGTAGTGCAATTGAATGTGTTTATTGTAACTATCTTAATATAACAGTATGTTGCTTTATTTTTGTTATGATGTGAATCTGTAGGCTATTATTTTAATATTTTACTTAACTATATACATACATTTACCTTTTTGTTTCAGGATTATATCTACTAGCGTTTGCGATTGTTGACTGGAAAAATGAGGCAAATTGGTTATGATTCTTACAATAACTGTCCGAGATTTTGGATCTGAATAGTCAAATTACATTTGTCTGTGATCGTAATGTTGGTTTGTTGGAAGCCATGCTAAAGATTTTTCTAAGGTGTGACCACGCTTTCTATTTATAGCACCTGAAGGCGAACTTGAGGGACAAGTTTAGCGGTAGTCGGCATTCAAATGGATTTAAGGAGCATATGGTGGTGCTATTGTGTGAGTGTGCTTATGCCCCCACCATTCCACTGTTTACCCAAAAAATTGAAGCTTTTCGACGTGAGGGTGGATACATTGTTGAACATTTTTTGAATAATCTTCCATACAAGCATTGAACAAATTCACTTTAGAGGTAGACGTTACGATGAGATGAACTCTAACGCAGTAGAGTCGTTCAATGCGTGGATTATGAAAGCACGACATTTATCCATTACGACCATGGTTAACACTATCAGGTGTCCAATTATGAATCAAATGAGTGCTAGGATGAACACAACGTGTACATGTAATGAAAATTTATGTCCTGAGATGAATTCAAGATTACAAGTTGCATTTGCTAAAATCAGGTCTTGGTTTGTTAGTGTTTCGAACAATGATGTGTATGAAGTTAATTCAAATCCTTCTGTTTCAGTCGACATTCAAAATAGCACGTGTTCATGTTTTCAATGGCAGATTAATGGGTGTCCTTGTTCTCATGCAATAGTGACGATATGTAAGAGTGAGAGAAATGTGAACGAGTTTGTTGATTATTATTATTATTATGTTAGTTCATACAAGAAATCATATGCTCAATCTATACTCCCATTTCTGACTCTTGGTCTTTCGGACTTCAATATTGACAAAGCTGAGATTTTGCCATCATCAACAAAGAAGCAGCCGGGCTGACCCAAAAAATGTAGAATTAGGTCAAGGGGAGAACTTATTAGACAAATTCGATGTGGTCGTTGTGGACGGTTAGGTAGTCACAACAAGAAAACTTGTAAAGAACCCTTGTGATTGGATTATTATTTTTAATTAATAAATTTATTTACCTTTTCATGTTATAATCATTTGAATTTTATTTTTTTGTCATTTGTTGTTTTATTTAGTAGTCGTTCTTTTATGGATATGTTAATATGGAGGTTATAATATGGGTGCAACTTTATGTAGGATGAGTAATTTTTGGGGATGAGTGAACATTTTGGCAAAACATGAACACATCCATAATTTTGGGCTATACAATTGGGGTGAAGGGAAAAATAATAATATTGAAAATCAGTTAAATGTAATATTAAAACTTTCTTAATGTCATGTTAATGTCCAAAATCAAAACTAGAAAGAGTTACACAAAATCTATAGAATTAATTGTAAGAACAAAATAGTTAAGATTTCATCATGATGCATAAACAATTTGACACCATTTCTCGTAAATAAATATAGTTACACGCCTATGCCAAATTTCTATTACTCAAAGTTGCTAAATAAACAATATCGCCAAATTCCATTTCAGGAGGAAATGACCTTATTCAGACTTGGTAAGTTCCATTTCAGGAACCGAGGAAATGGTCTTTTAGTGCTGGGAGTTATCATGGAGGTGTGTTCATACAACCAGTATTGCAATATACAAGCTTACGATAATCAGAGCATATTGAGTTTTAGTAAAGTAATTTCAATTCTCAAATTAACAATTTTCTTTTATTAAAACACTAATCAATATTAGGAGCACGGATCCATTGATAGCCGTCGGCATTTCCTTCTTCTTCAAGGATGAAAACAGATTATCAGTTATAGCTTTAGACCAATTGTATTTTTTACATGCATCCAAATTTTCAATATATGGTACAAACACCCAACTCATTGTGTTTCCCATTACTGGGAAAAAAAGTGTTGCCAACAGATATATACACAATAATGTAGCCAAGTTATCATAACCAGTATCATTGTCCCCTTCTGTCGCTTGTTTTAGCTTATTTCTTATCAATGTTGTTGTCAACCTTTGATTCTTTTTGAACCAGTGTTCAGTAAAGGGTGTAAACGATTTTTCATGTATTGTACAACCAATCTTTTCACATCCATCTTGGATCCCAAAAATCAGAGTCACATCACTAGGCCTCGACCTCTGTTTTTTGCTTCCGATATTAAATCTTGATGTATCGGAATTGAAACATAATAGTATTTCAAGAATGCTACTGTCACTTTTACTACACCATGTTTTGTCCATAGTTTAGTCAATGATACATTCAAAAAGCAACCAGAACAAAGTCTTTTTCAATGTTGTCTTGTGATACTCATTCAACTGAAGTTGTTCAATTGCCTTGATAATGGCTAGCATATTTGATACATATTGAGGCTTGTACCTTGCACCAGTGATGTATTATTCACTTTTATTGTCTTTTATCTCAACATTTGTCTTTGTTTCTTGTGACTCCTGACGTAGAATTTTTTTGCTACACCTTATAGCAGGTCTTTTTTTTTTTTTTTGAAGATTGTTTCTTCGCCATGACTTGTTTAATGCATCAACTATGCTAGGGTATCATACAGTAATATATGGTGTATCTATATTAACCTAACCATTAGTCCACACATTGGTAATTGTTTAATTCGTTAGAGTAGGATTGATCTAAATTTTTAGGAGCATTGTAACTCAATTGCACATAGTAACTATTTTTAGGGACACAAATATTGGCTATGAATCACTGTAGGATATAACCAAGTTTCATACCATGAATATATACATGTAACATACCATTCGACTTAACAGATACTCAACACAATTACTCAATAGATACTCAATACAGTTACCAATAATAGATATAAGAATAGAATACTAAAAATCACAAAATAGTTACCCAATACAGTTACAACTACTAATTTTTGAATATTAATTGTTTATAATTTGTGATCAAATAATTCCAACTCTTGAAGTATTCATTCAATACAAAAAGACTTCAAGTTATTTAGTTTCATTCCTGAAATTAAGGTTTTATAATTATGTTTTTGGTTTTACAAACTACAATAATATAATAAATGGTGTATATATATTAACCTAATTGTAGTCCAGACATTGATAACTGTTTAATTCATTAGAGTGGGATTCGTCTAAATTTTTAGGAGCATTGTAACTCAATTGCACAAAATAACTATTTTTAGGGACACAAGTAATGGTTATAAATCACTGTAGGCTATAACTAAGTTTTATATCATGAATACATTCATGTAACATACCATTCGACTTAACAGATATTCAACACAATTACAATTATTTAGTAACATATACTCAACACAGCTAATCACCAGATACACAATACAGTTACCAATAACATATATAAGAATAGAATACTTAAAATCACAAAATAGTGACGAAACACAGTTAAACCCATTAATTTTTGAATATGAATTATTTATAATTTGAATCACAAATAGTTACTTAAAACAATTACGTAAATAATTTTAATCAAAAAATTCTTGTTCCAAAGTGTTTTTTCATCTGCATATTCTTTAACTTTTGTGATTAGATTACTTAGTCGTTAATTACAAACCTGCAATTTTTTACTATCATATCATAAAAATAGGGTTTTATGATTTTTTTTTCAAAATCAAATTACATAGTTTTGTGGGAAAAAAAAACTAAATAATTAATGAATGACAAAAAATGAAACATGAATGTCAACCGCAATTTTCAGTTAAGAAGTTGTTGGCGACGATGAATAATTGGATGGTAACTATTGTATTCCTCTTTTTTTTGGGGCAAATTCCGTGTTTATTCACATATAAACAATTATGGAATTTAATCGAATCCCATGATCATAGAATCCCTTTTGCCAAAGAAGAGGGGATTAGATAATTAAAGCCCCTATTTTTTAACTCTCATTTGATTGTAGCCAAAAGTTTTGAAAGGAATACAAATGGTTTCTACCCATCGGCTATTTACCGAATGACAATAGTGTCATTTTTTTAAAATATGCACTTTATCCTAAAAAAGTTTTTGTGTTGTATTTTTTCTTAAATAAATCTAAAAAATTGTATCAACTTCCAAACCCCCCAAAACAATAACGTTGTGTTTCTAAATGCACCCATAAGCTGGACTGAAATTATAGGCCTTATCTTATCAAAGCCCATCTCACATTTGTGCAGGACCTGAATCCGGATTGAATGTGCTTAATCCATATACGACAAACGAAAGTTTTTAGGATTTTTTTGGTGTGAGTACAATTTTTTAGATTTATTTGAGCAAAAATATATGGATAAATTATTTATTCTATTAAGTACCATTTTTATAAAATTTTTTGTGTTTAAGTACAAAATTCAAATGAATTAAAAATTTTTTTACCTAAACACTCTCTCTTAAATTATGCAGTCATCATTGACAATTATTTGAGGAAATAAATATGTAAAGATTAACAATAATAATGAGAGGTAAAATAGGGACATTAATGATCAAAACCCTTTTTTTTCGGCAACAGGATTCTATGACAATGAGATTTGATTAGAATGTCACAAATTATATGTGAATAAATACTGAATTTTTCCCAAAAAAAAAAAAAAAAGAATTGGCCAAGATGTATTTGTTAGATATTATGTATTATTCGTTGTTGGGATGTAGGAAAAAAAGAACTTCTTTATTTTTTTTTTAATGGTTGTAACTATTGTTTTAATAAGTGTGACTATTTTTTAATGGATGTAACTATTTTTTTAATAACTATAAACTGTTTTTTAATATGTTTAACTATTTTTTAATGAGTGTAATTATTTTTTTAATGGGTGTAACTATTTTTTTTATTGGGTATAACAATCACAATCTCATGCAATTGTTAAGACATGATGGTGTAATGATGTCGCGATACTAAATGGTGAAACTGTTTAATTTGTTTTTACAAACTACAATAATATAATATATGGTGTATCTATATTAACCTAATCGTTAGTCCAGACATTGGTAACTATTTAATTCATTGGAGTGGGATTCGTCTAAATTTTTAGGAACATTGTAACTCAATTGCACATAATAACTATTTTTAGGGACACAAGTAATGATTATGAATCACTGTAGGTTATAACTAAGTTTCATACCATGAATATATACACGTAACATACCATTCGACTTAACAGATACTCAACACAGTTATAACTATTTAGTAACATATACTCAACACAGTTAATTAACAGATTCTCAACACAGTTACAACCATTTAGTAACATATACTCAACACAACTAATCAACAGATACTCAATATAATTAACAATAACATATATAAGAATGGAATACTTAAAATCACAAAATAGTTACGCAACACAGTTAAACTTATTAATTTTTAAATATGAACTGTTTATAATTTGAATCACAAATAGTTACTTACGTAAATATTTTTAATCAAAAAATTCTTGTTCTAAAGTGTTTTTTCATTTGCATATGCTTTAACTTTTATAATTAGGTTACTCAGTCGTTAATTACAAACTTGCAATTTTTTACTATCATATCATGAAAATAGGGTTTTAAGATTTTTCTTTTCAAAATCAAATTACACAGTTTTGTGGGAAAAAAAACTAAATAATTAATGAATGACAAATAATGAAATATGAATATCACCTGCAATTTTCGGTGAAGAAGTGGTTGGCGACGATGAACAGTTGGATAGTAACTATCGTATTCCTCTTTTTTTTTTTTTGGGCAAATTCCGTGTTTATTCACATATAAACAGTTATGGAATTTAACCAAATCCCATGACCATAGAATCCCTTTTGCCGAAGAAGAAGGGATTAGATATTTAAAGCCCGTATTTTTTAACTCCCATTACTTGATTGTAGCCAAAAATTTTGAAAAGAATACAAATGGTTTCTACCCATCGGCTATTTACCGAATCGCAACAGTGCCAATTTTTAAAAATATGCACTTATCCTAAATAAGTTTTTATGTTGGATTTTTCTTTAAAAAAATCTAAAAAATTGTACCAACTTCCAAACCCCCCAAAGCAATAACGTTGTGTTTCTAAATGCACCCATAAGCTGGACTGAAATTATAGGCCTTATCAAAGCCCATCTCACATTTGTGCCGGACCTGAATCCGGATTGAATGTGCTTAATCCATATCCAACAAACAAAAGTTTTTAGGGTTTTTTGGATGTGAGTATAATTTTTTAGATTTATTTGAACAAATGTATATGGATCAGTTGTTTACTCTATTAAGTACAATTTTTATAAAATTTTTTGTGTTTAGGTACAAAATTCAAATGAATTAAAAACTTGTTTTACTTAAACACTCTCTCTTAAATTATGCAATCATCATTAACAGTTTTTAAGGAAACAAATATGTAAAAATTAACAATAGTAATGAGAGGTAAAATAAGGGCATTAATGATCAAAACCCTTTTTCTTCGGCAACAGGATTCTATGGCAATGAGATTTGATTAGAATGTCACAAATTATATGTAAATAAATACTGAATTTTTCCCCCCCAAAAAAAAAAGAATTGGCTAAGATGTTTTGTTAGATATTATGTATTGTTCGTTGTTGGGATGTAGGAAAAAAAAACTTATTTATTTTTTTTAATGGGTGCAACTATTTTTTTAATAGGCGTAACTGTTTTTTAATGGATGTAATTGTTTTTTAATGTGTTTAACTATTTTTTAATGAGTGTAACTATTTTTTTTAATGGGTGCAACAATCACAATCTCATGCAATTGTTAAGGCATGATGGTGTAACGATGTCGCGATACTAAATGGTGCAATTATTTAATTTATGTAAACAACTAAATGACATATTGGGTTAGTGTCAAAATTTTGTGTAATTGTTTTTATAACTGTTTGGTTTATTAGAACGCATGAGTAACTATTTTGTGTATTATAGGATAATTGTAACTGATTAGTGTAATTGTGTTGTTATAATATTAATAAAAATAGAGTAAAAGAAAATAGGGAGAGAGAGAAAAAAAATTGTTAGAGAAAATATGTCTCTATTTTATCTCTCATTGCTTGATTATAGCCAAAATATATAGACGGAATATAAAGGGTTTCAAACCATCAATTATTTGTTATTTTTTAAAAATATGCACTTTAACCCAAAGAAAATTTTGTGTTCAAATAAATCTAAAAAATTATACCGGCTTCCAAATCACATAAGTTTTTAGTTTGGTTTATATTATGGACAACCGGTTCGAATTGACTTGTTTAGGCGGATATGGTCAATCAACCCAATTATAACACTAACCCATTAAGAAGTTTTTTTTTGGGAAATTTGGAGGCTGGTCCCCCTATATGAACTTGTTTGGATTTAAGTCCGTCAAGGAAATTTATTTGTTATGAAGTCTTTTTTTTGTCAATTTTACCATACTATCCATTCCCTTTAAAAGTGAAATAAAACTAAAAATTAAAAACTCCTAAATCTTAGAAGTTTGACTAACATTAAAATATTTTCTCTCTCATATCTATCTATATCCGTATATAGGTTAAGAGTTTGACTAATGTTAAAGTTTTCTCTTTTATATATATAATAACATTAAAAATAAAAAATAGTAACATTCAAATACGAAAAAAAAGTTATCATTTGGACATAAAAAATAATACATTTAAACACAAAAAAAATGTAACATTTAAACATAAAAAAAATTGAAACATTCAACATTAATATTTTTAAAAAATAAGAACAGTAACATGTTCAACAAAAATATTAACATGTTCAACAAAAATAGTAACATGCTTAACAAAAACTGTAATATACTTAACAATAATTATTTCTCTCAAATTCAAACGCAAAAAATAGTACCATTCAATTACAAAAAATAATAATATTAAAAAAAATAGAAACATTGAATATTAATATTTAGGAAAATAATAATAGTAACATGATCAACAAAAATAATAACATGCTAAAAAATAATAGCACATAAATAATAATATACTCAACAAAAACAGAAACATGAATTTGAATTTTACTATTCAAATTCATAGTAATTTTTTTTTTGTATTTGAATGTTACTATTTTTTTTTAATGTTACTATATATATATATATATACACCTAACCTATATATGAATAGAAATAGATAAGAGAGAGGAAAAATTATAATGTTAGTCAAACTCTTAACCTATATATGGATATAGATAGATATGAGAGAGAAAAAATTAATTTCCTTTCAAGGAAGAGTATTTTTGAGATAAAAAAAAAAGTGGACTTAAGTCATTACATATAATTTTAAACACGGACTTAGCCCCTTATAAGTTTTCTTATAGGACTTATCTCCAAACAAGTATATCTAAAGGGACTTACTTCCAATTTTCACTTATTTTCCCCTTAATTATGTTTCTTTTATTATTTCTGTTGCCATGGATGCATTTCAGGCCATGGTCCTTGCTTCTTGCCACTACCCAAGTTCCGGGCCTCATGATGCTGATCCATAGTTTCAATAAAATTGATCACTATATCCTAAACTATTTTATTTTTGTAATAATAATTTAAGAAAAAATTGAGTTTCAGTATATTTTTTAAGACTTATTTGAGAAAAAGTTCATCAATTCAATTTACCTTTTTTCTGTATTACTTAATTACACTTCCTTAAATAATGTATAAGTGATAGACAATTTATTTCCTTTCAAATATGTAAATATTTAATTTGATTTATCATTTATTTAAATTTTGAATATTTATTTTTATTCTTTCACTCTCTCTCCCTATTTTCTCTCAGTGTTACTCTCTCTCCCCTATTCTCTCTCTCTCTCTCCCTCCCTCCCCTCCCCCTCCCATATTTTCTCTTTCTATCCCCCCTTATTTTTTCTCAATGTTATTCACTCTCCTTATTTTTTTTCTCTCATATTGATAATTTATTTTCTTTTCAAATATATAGATTAATTTTAATTTTAATTTTTTTCATTCGTTTAAATTTTGAACATTTATTCTTAAATTAATTCACAGTATATTCTTCAACCGTTGTCATCAAAGGTTGCTATGTGCCATATTCTCTAGATGTGAAATTTTTGATTTGATTCCAAACTAGTTGAAGGTATTACGATACGACTCCAAACATGGCTTTCTGATTCAGTTCCAAACGTTTCTTTTTCCAAAGCAATACAATAGTTGCACCGGTTATTCACTGGACACAATGATTACAAAGAGATACAACAAATGGATACACCTAATAGAGTACCAAAGAGATGCAACTAATAGATGCACCAAAGAGATACAAGTGAAATTCAAAGAGAAACATTGAAATGATACACTTAATTGATGCACAAAATTAATATAAAAAAGTGTTGCACGAAAGAGATATATCAAACAGATATACCATAACAGAAATATAAAAATAATACCCCTAATTGATGAACAAAATTGATACACGAAAGTGATATATCAAAAAGATACATTAAACAGATACAACAATAAAGTGTATTGCAAAAAATTAAAATTTTTTAAATTCAAATAAAATAATTAAATCAAATTTTTACATAAGAAAATAAATTATTAATGGGAGAGATAAAATAGGGGGGAAAGAGTGAGAGAGTAACAGAGAGAGGGAGGAAAGGAGAGAGAGAAAATAGGGGAGACAAAATGACAAAGTGAGAGAGGAGGAGGGGCGAGAGAGAAAATAGGAAGG
Source organism: Ilex paraguariensis (assembly GCA_963454935.2). Lineage (NCBI taxonomy): Eukaryota > Viridiplantae > Streptophyta > Magnoliopsida > Aquifoliales > Aquifoliaceae > Ilex > Ilex paraguariensis. Next base: position 214,183 of record CAUOFW020006403.1, read on the forward strand.
AATTGTGATATAATTATTTCTAAAAACCGGTTGTTGCGAGAGTTAGTCTTCTAGATGGGTTTTTGGTCTTTTTCCATCAAAATGCACTTATGCCCAATAAGTTTTTATTAGTACTCTTTTACTCAAATAAGTCTATATATGTGTATGAACTTCTTTTTCCCATAATTTAATCAAATCATGGCCCAAAAAGGCTTATTATTAAAGTTTTATACAGAATAATAAAATTTATTTTATTTCAAAAATGATTATCCTAAATTTTTAAAATTTATTGATTGTTGAGTCAACATTCAGGCTCAAGAATGGATTCATGAATTTTCATTTTTAGTAAAAAGAAATCATCTTAAACATGTCTCCTTTAAACTCATGAGGGTGATGTAAATCTCGAATGCATATAATCACTTGCAAATCATGTGCATCAACATTCAAGTCAATGCATTCTCTTGTTCAACTTCTGAATTAATCTATGCAGATTGAATCGGTGATTGAGATCCCAATTCATAATTTATCACATTCTCTCTCTCTCTCTCTCTTATATATATATAATTATTTATTTATATACTAGTTATTACTTATACCTGAAGGTACGAAGTAACAAAAAAAATTGTCAATCATAATAATATTTATATTCATACCCAAATTTAAATCACAAACATAGAGGAGAGAAAGAAATTTAAACATCGGTTATAATGGGGTGAGCAGTGATGGTGGTGGTGGAGGTGGGCAGCAATGGTGGTGATAGGAGACGGTGATGGTTCACGGGCGGCGATGACTATGGTGGTGGTTGTAGCCGTGGGTGATAACGGTAACAATGAGGGTGATGGTGGATTTTGTGTAATGATGGTTATAGTGGTAGCTATAAGTGACGATGGTGATGATGGTAGGTGTCGTTGGTTGTGGGCAATGGTGATGGTGGTTGGTAGTGGTGGTGGTGGGGCGACGACGGTGGCGGTGACGAGTTGCGTTGGTGGGTGACAACAGTTACTCATAGGTGACGGTGGTGGTTGTAGGTGTTGTGGGGGTGGGTGATAGTGGGTGACGACGGTGGTGGGAAATAGTAGATAGTGACGATGGTGGGCGATGACAAATGGTGGTGGTTGGTATGTTAAGGGTGGGTGACAGTGGGTGGCAACGTTGATGGACAACGATGAGTTATGGTGGGTTGTAGTAAAAGGTGGCGGTGGGCAACGATGATGGTGGTGGGATGGCGACAACAACGATGGTGGTGATGATAGTCGTGATAGGGGTGGTGCTGTGATCGTGCAACAATTATGGTGAATAGTAAAGAATCAAACAATTAAGAAAACAGGAGAAAATAACACACAGAGATTTACGTGGTTCGGCAATGTGCCTACATCCACGAGAGCGAGCGGCCGTTCTTTTCCATTATAGAATAGGGTTACATCTTAAGTATTTATATAACCCTAATATGGACGTATTTACAAAAATACCCCTGTACCGTACCGCGGGGGCGTTGCCCCCGCACCCCCAACTAATCAGCGTCCCCTTTATTTAAATCCCGCAAGGCAGATGCCATCGCGGGCTCCGCTTCGCTCCACTCCGCCCCGCTCCCCGCATCTGCCTCCATGCCATTATGCACACAGCAAATATGAGCCACAACATACTCTAACAATCTCCACCTTGGCAAAGATTCACCCCTTAGAAGAAAAAAAAAAAGAACATGTATTCGAGAACTCCACCGGGGACGCTGAGTTGAGGCATCTCCCATCTAGCAACTAGAAACATTAATCAAGTCCAAGCAGTGCTTGAACTTGTCTGTAGTAACAGGTTTTGTCAACATATATCCTGCATTCTCAAAAGTGTGAACTTTCTCAAGTAATAGTTCACCAGAAGAAACCAGTTCCCTGATCTTATGAAACCTCACATCTATATGTTTGGTCCTCGCATGATACACCTGGTTCTTTGCCAAATAAATGGCACTCTGACTATCACAATGCAATTGAACTCCACCTTGCTGGGCACCCAGCTCCTTGACTAAACCTGTAAGCCACAAAGCCTCTTTGGCAGCCTCAGCTACTGCCATATACTCTGACTCAGTAGTAGATAGTGCAATTATAGGTTGTACCATGGACTTCCAACAAATAGGTCCTCCCACAAGAGTAAACACATAACCTGTGGTAGACCTCCTGTCATCCAAGTCNTCATCAAATTAGCACCAGATTAATATTAAATTTTATCAAATTAACATTAAATTTGCCAAATTTACATTCACATTCATCAAATTATGATTCCATTCATCCAATTAACATTCAATTTTATTAAACTAGTACCAAATTAATATTTAATTTTATAAAATTAACACCAAATTAACATTCAATTTTATCAAAATCACATTAAACTTCATCAAATTAATATTCAATTTGATCTAATTAACATTAAATTTATCAAATTAATACAAGATTTTACCAAATTAAAGTGAACTTGAACTTAAATTTTATAAAATTATTATTTTATTTCAACAAACTAATATTCAATCTCATCAAATCGATATTCAATTTTATAAAATTAACACGAAGTTAATTTTCAATTTCATCAAGTTAATCTCAAATTAATATTTAATTTCATTAATTTAACATCCAATATTTAAATTTAATATTTAGTTTTATCAAATTAATATTATTTTTTAAATTAACACCAAATTAATATGTTGTTTGATCCATTTTTGTTTAGGAAACATTCTATTTAATCCAATTAATATTTAATTTAATTAAATTAATACTAAAATGATATTTGCTTCTAGTTTAAGCTTGTTTTATATGACCAGGGGTAAATTTGATAATTCATAGAAGAATAAATCATCACACTACACATTTTTGCCTTGTCACTAACGACATTAGATAGTAGGGATAAATTATAGAACGTGTATATAAACTATAGGGATGTGTAATGATATTTTAAAATCAAAGGGAATGTTAATGACATATAACTTAAATCCAAAGAGTGTGAGTAAAATTTACCTTTCAATAAATAATTCGAGTTTATTTGTCCTCATTAAAGTGTTTATTTGTCCCCCCTTAATATCACTGTTTGGCCCACAAGAGATGAGACCACGTCGAACAATCCATCAAGCTGGTCTTCCTTTTGCCAAAAAAGTATGGAATGATGGCAATCAGCATCATCTTCTTTGCTATTTCTGTTTGTATTGCAGCACATGATGGAATCATTGCTTTTGATCATTAAATCCCAATTTTGTGCTAAAAAATTAAAGAAATTAAAATAAAAAAAGCATAGCTTAATTTGTACATTTTTTTCGCATTTATCTTAAAGTTAGTCGGTGGCCTAATAATTACTGTTAAACTTTAAGAACACAAGTTTTATCCTTGTTGTCTTCTTCTTCTTCTTAGTACCTGATCAAATAAAAAATTAATAAAAGTCATCTTCAAACGTTCTTTTTATTTATTTTTAATAAAACTACAAACTTTTTTTTTGTTGGAGAGGGGAGGGGGAGGGGGGACGGCGACTTGAACCCTTTATCTCAAGAAGGTAAACCCTTCATAAGGTAAGGAGTACCATTAGACCAAATATCCATTTGTACAAACTTACTATCCTAAGATGGGAGTGAAAACTTGACATAGAACAAGAATTATTAATTTCTTTATTTTTTTATTTTATAATTTTGAGATTTTAGTTAGAAATATTCTAGAGTGATTCACTGCCCAAATAATGTCAATTTTTCTAATACAAGAGGTTTATGTACGTAAAACTTAAGTTTGGGGATGTTTATAAATTACTTATGTACTACAAATTTTAATCCATCAATTCAATAACATATATTTTCAGAAAGTTTCTCTAATTTTTCTTGTGAATTGAGGTTTCTGTATGTTCTATACACTTAAAAAAACGGTGATTTTTTTTTTATCTCCCCTATTTATCACTGCGTCAAATCCCTGAGATGGTAATGTTATGTTGAAACCCATCGAATAAGCTTACGTATTGAATAGTACATTGGGTTTTCCAAATGGTGAGGGTATAACTAAGGAGCAAATATGAGAGCAATAATGGGTCTAGAGGGATGAGCACGGGAATCGTACTCCTAAGTAGGTCCGATAATCATGTCGGATGGAATAGTTTTGTATTTGAGTGAAATAAGTTCGTATCACATTTGTTTACATAAATGAGTCTACCTATCACATGTATACGACTCATTTATTAGATAGGTTACCTAACACAACTCGTGTGTCACCCGTTAAATAAAAGAATCGGTTAGAATATTTCAAGTCCATACGAAAAATCATCAACTCGACACATTACATATTTTACCTGTTTATTATAACAACAAATCATGGTTTGACAAAAAAGTAAAGACAAAAAATAAAATATTGAATTACTATCAAATTCGAATGAGTGTGAGAGGTGGGAGGAGTGAGATAAGGCAAAAGCTGAGAGACTTATTTTTTTTGGAATTTATAGTACCAATGTTAACGAGATAAACGGGTTGAAATGAGTTTACGGGTTAAACACGAAACTAATTTGTTTATTTCACAAATCTACCGAATTAACACGTTAACCACCTAAATCTGTTAATACTAGATCTAAACTCGCTAAATTCATGTTAGGTTCGTGTTAGTTTCCTGAATTATGTCTGGGATTCCTAGACCTACTCCCAAGATTCAAAAAATTATGTAGAAATGGTTTCTATCCAGTTAAGGTACCAGTGGATAATGCCTTTGTGAATAATTTTTATTTTTTATGTTTTTTTTTCAATTATTGTTTATTTTGTTCGTGTTTACTTCAGCTCTCGAAATCTAATTGATGATACACAAAAATGGTTTTGAACACCACCTGTCAAGTATAGATAATAAATGCAATGAAATCAACGAAAAAATTAGAGAAGACACAATCTATAGTGGTTCGGTCAATTCGACCTACGTCCACTCTTCAATGACTTCAGTCGCCGGGTATTTTATTGATTCAAAGGTATGGAGAATGGAGATACAAGCTTTGAGAGGGAGAATGGAGAATCAAAGAAAATAGTAATCTTCGGAAGTCGATTCGTCTTCGGTAAGTCTCTGATGGAGCATCTTCCTCTCCTCTCCCAGATTAGAGCCATTTTATAGTAGCTAAGAGATCATTCTTGTGGAGATCATGACATATCCTCAAGGCTTCTTTATCGCAGCTTAGAGATTATCTTTGGTGGAGATCGCGACTTATCCTCCACGGAAGGAAGAGGTTGGGGAGCTCTTCATGAAACGTGGTCAATGATTGGACCGTTTTCTTCCTTCGGTAGTGCAGATAAACTTCCCGTGCTCTCCTCTTGGTGACGTGCTAAGCAAGAAGTCTAGCCGGCCTTGGGCTCCTTAAGGAGGTGCAGATAAACTTCCCGTGCTCCCCTCTTGGTGACGTGCTAAGCAAGAAGTCTAACCGGCCTTGGGCTGT
>CAUOFW020006403.1:220296-367729 GCA_963454935.2 Ilex paraguariensis
CTGTTTGAGAACAGTGCAGAGGCCAAGTTTTATTTTGTTTTTTTTTTTTTTTTTGCCGATCCATGAGAGATCCGTTAAACTGGAGATAGGCTGCCTGTTTGAAAACAGTGCAGAGACCAAGTTTTTTGGCGATCCGTGAGAGAACCGCTAAATTGGAGATAGGCTGCTTGTTTGAGAACAGTGCAGAGGCTGCTTGTTTATGCTTCTATATGCTATTTTATATATGAAGATGCATACAGATTCCTGCAAAAATAATAAAGCAAAGTTTTCTTTTGCCAAAAATTAGTTTTTACTTAAAATTTTTTAAGTAAAACAATACCCACCAATGACCAATGTATTGATGATTATTAGGTTTATTTGTGAACTCCCTTATCTGTCGGGTAAGAGCCAACCACATTATTGCCATATCATTTAAACGGCCAATTTGATCCCACATGATAATCAGATTAGCATTGCTGGTTTTATAATCATACAACAATATGACACCNTTCAGATCTGCTGCGCTGGGCGGCTTTAGAACGCTGGGTAGCAGCATTTTTTCATCAAGGGGCGCTGAAAATCAGTCCGAGGTTCGTCAGGGAGAGCTAGGCAGTGGCTTGGGAGCATGGGCTGATCCGATTCCCACTCGAGGTGCTGATTTGGGCGTCTTAGGTGCTGATTTTTACGCCGAAAATTCTGCTTTTTGCAATTTTGAAANATCATTAAGTCAATTTTATAAGTTATAATAACATTACTCGTTATGTTTACGGCTTTTCTATAATGTGGACAGACTTTATCCCATACCTTCCAAGTGGACCGTGGCCCCACATGAGTTANTTGCAATTTTGAAAGGCCAGACAGCCTTCAAGCTATTGGGCAACTTTGTTTTGACGAGCAACAGCAGTCAGGCACACTTCTAGGCATTGGGCTAGACATTGCAAGTAGTAAGGAACCTTTGGGTGCTGCTCTTGATGATCAAGCCCTTCTCCAGGTGTNAGTTACTATTAGCCTGGCACACCCCCACATTAAAATAATTTATTGTTTTGCAAGCTTCTCACCCACCAGCAATCATACACACAAACATACAAATGTGTATATATATATAGTATAGTTTTGATTAAAGATAAAAATAGTGTTCTAAAAATCACCAATTGATTTAAATTATCAATAAGCATAAAAGTAATAAGAATACAAATTTCTTGGTTACATACAAAAATATTAGAGAGTTTAAAATTTATATTTAATTTTGAACCATCAGCAGTACTTACTGACTGAGTAATTTTATTAAAATATTTAGTCGGAATTAATTTTGTCTTTATGTAATTCATATCTGCTCCACTGTCAATTAAAATAATAGTTTCGACAGTAAACTCATAATTTATAACTAATATCATTTTAACATATCATTTCTGATAAGTTATTTTTTTCACTACATTTAAATATTCATTATTTGAAGAANGAATTTATAAATAATATCATTTTAACATATCATTTCTGATAAGTTATTTTTTCCACTACATTTAAATATTCATTATTTGAAGAATTAGATGGTGACGTTTTATCATCCTTAATGTCACTTTATTTAGTGACATTTTTTCTAAAGCTAAAAGCCTAGCTTTTATGACCTTTATGTCTTCTTTGACATTATGAACTTCTTTCTTTAAATCTTAAACCGTAGTAGACAAAACTTCCTTTATTTGGAATGGATTTTCAAGCATGTCACTTTCGATTCTATNGAACTGTAGTAGACAAAACTTCCTTTATTTGGAATGGATTTTCAAGCATGTCACTTTCGGTTCTATTATTGACTTCTTTTAAAGAATATAGTAGAGATAAATTAGTTCTCTTTTCTTCTGAATTTGTTTCTAAATATTGTTTAATAACTTTTCTTTTAGACTCTGAATTTTGAAATTTATTTATAAGATAAAGAATAAATATTTGTGACTTAGTCAAAGTATTTATACTTAATCCATTCATGGCTAAAATTGTTTTATAATAATCATTCTCTGCCTTACATTGTAAAGAGCAAACTTTATCTTGTTTTACAAATTCTTTATATGAAGACGAATCACTAATTTCATTAATATTGTTATCTTCAGAAGAGAAACTATCAGGATAGTCATCTAACTCACTTTCTTAGTTTAATACAAGTTTAAAGATTTTTTCTTTAAGGTCTTCATCATTAATTAATTCATTAAGCTATTGTTTAGTTGAACATTTAGAGGCAATATGACCTTTTTTTCTACAGTTAAAACATTTAAGAAGATGCTTCTTATCCTTTTCTTTGATCTTTTTAGTGGGTATGTTAGCTTTTTCTTGTTCTTTAGCATAACTCTTCTTATAGAATTTTCGATCTTTTTTTATAAGGCTTAGAATAAGTTTTTCTAGAAACTTTATCTTTTGGGATATCAAGATTATAGGCATTTTGATTACAAAATTCTCCAAGTTTTTTTCTGCCAGTTAATCTTTGTCTCTTAAGTTGAGCTTTAAGATTTAAATCATTACAGAGAGCTAAACCTTCATAAATACATTCAGATATTAGTTCTCCATAAGTATAATTCTTATAAGGGATTTTAAATCCTCCATGTCTTTGCTTTAGACGAATCCTTATTTTTTCAGCAAATAAACTGGACAATCCTGATATAAATTTTTCTTTCCAAAATTCATTGTTAGCATCTGGATGTAATAAAACTTTAGCTAAACATACATCTNGCAATCCTGATATAAATTTTTCTTTCCAAAATTCATTGTTAGCATCTGGACGTAATAAAACTTTAGCTAAACATACATCTTTATACCACCTAAAATGTGTTAAGGTGGAGTATCTTAAATTCATTAAAATTTCCTTACTTTTATTAGTACTTTGAAAGCTAGTTCCAACAAAATATTTTAATATAGATTGTATTAATGTATATACAACATCTTCTTGAGTATTTATACTCCCATCTTCTGCATGTATTATCTTGACTGCATTTAAAATTTCATTTCTTTGAATTTGATTTAAATAATTATCCCACCAACCTCTTAATTGGCCAATAAATCCTGTTGCGATAAAATTAGTAGTAGCGTGATTAGAATTACGGTTAGCTTTGCATATTGATGCATATATTAAAATTTTATGTAAAACTTGATGAATTACATATTCAGACATTCCATCAATATTCCATGTATAAATTGAAGAAGCATCACATCCTTGTTAATCAATAAAAAAGTTTTCTTCATATAAAATATCTTGAGGTGTTGTCCTCTGATAATAAGTTCTCATAGAAGGAGCTTGTGCATAGATATTAGTTTGAGGTTTTAATTTGGAAAACCTAATTTTATTTATTTTTTCAGACTGCATTTGGTATAAATAATCTTCAAATTGTTGAATTTCAGTTTCAGATTGCTCTACACCTTTTGTCTTAGAAATTACATTTAATGATAATCCTTTTAATTTATCTTTGAGTGCATTTATGAACTCATCTTTAAATTTATTATGAAGATTAAAGTTAGAAGTGTCAATTGGTGATTTTATATTGACTTGTTCAAAATCATTATCCTTGACAGATTGTGAAGATGAAACTTGCTGGGTATTTATTAAGTTCTCAATTTTAGTCAAATGTTGACCTATAGTCTAGAGACAAACATTAGTATAATTATTTTGTTTTATAGAAACAATGTTGCCTGTATAACAAGCATTTATAAAAAAAATTTCAGAGTTATTCAAATGTAACTTTATCGGTTCAGTTGTTGGAGGATAAAAATTATTTATAGTTTTTTCATCTAATGTTTCCCATTTATGTTGATAGATCTCTAAAACATTTAAATGTTCTATAGTAGGAGGAACATAATAAGTCAAAAATCAATTAACAAAAGGAATTATTCTTTTTTTCCTTTTTATATAAAGGTAAAATATTTCTTTATAATTCTTAAATTCTTCTAAACTCATAGTTTTAAAATACCAATTTTGAAATTCTTCATATTTAGGAAGATAAAATTTTTTATTACAAGTTTCTTTTATTAACTGTAATTCTCTTGAGTGTAAATTCATAGAAACTATAGTTGGAATCCAATTTCAGAAAGGGTTGGATCAAAGTCTTCTTGCTGTAAAGAGGAAGATTCATTAGCTGGGCGATATATACCATGTAGAATATTATTTCTCAAAAATTTAATTTATTCAATTATGAGTTTTTTATCTCTTCTTTGATTTTGGACCGTGGAAGTAGAATTTTTTAAGGGTGAAAAATAATCTGATGAAGTTTCTGATTTATCAAAAGAGTTTTAAATAATTTTTAGAATTTATCCCAGCAAATTTTATTGTAACATCACCCTGGGATGATTGGGCGATCTGTGTTATTTCTTCATTTATCGCTAGTTTTTTAGAGACTACAGACTCCAATTGCCAGGTTTCTGAAAATTGAATTTCTGACCATTTAATGGTTTTAGGGACTTCAATTTTATTTTTAACCGTGTTGGTTTCAATTAAAGTGGTTTGACCTTTAAAGTTCAAAAGTTTAGCTTCAGCACATAAATTATTCATGACTTTATAATATACTCTATAAGCAAACACAATTATATTTGTGCCCTCTTTATAATTGTAACCATAGGTTTTGATATTACATGTTAAAATATCTAAAATATTTTTATCTGTCAAAGATACAGAAAGATTAGGAAAATAATTAAAATAAACAGGGCCAGTACTTAAGCTGGATTACATAACTCTCATTAAAGATTGATCAAAATTAAGACATCTANTACCTTGTAGAAACACCTGCTTGTTTGTGGATGGGTTGAGTCTCAACACAGACAATTCTTGGAAACTTTTACAAAGACATCAGAACCATACTATTAATTCTCATAGTCCATCTTTATCTTCCAATTAACTTCATGTTGACACGGTGGTTAATAATGTTCCCAAGCACAAGTATAATAAATTGGATGCTTGACTACATGTCTAGATTGTCGANTCTTTATCTTCCAATTAACTTCATGTTGACACGGTGGTTAATAATGTTCCCAAGCACAAGTATAATAAATTGGATGCTTGACTACATGTCTAGATTGTCAAAGTAAAGGGTGAATTTTTACTTTTAAAATTATCTTATATTTTGCCTAGAAAATTCTCTTGGAAAGAATTGTATATTCGACCCAGGAAAAATCCGTAAAGATTATCACTTTAAATCTCAAGGGTTCCAGTCACTTTAGTCTCTGTCGCTACTTACTTTAAAACACCAACAAAAGATTTTACACTTTTTTTTTTACAAAAATCACCTTCATGATGATACACCTCCTTCCCTGAGGAGACGACCTTGGAATACGATTTCAAGTAAAACACGATAAGCAAAAGTCTCTCTGCGCTTGGGGAGCATTTTTGTTCACACACACACACACACACACATTTCATACATTTCATTCACCTACCATTATGTTGCCCTTTCTTTTGACATCATTCCAAGTGAGAGTGACACTCCCCTCCACACATAGACTATACGCATTGAGGAATGACGTTCGGAGGTTAGGATATATAATTCACACTATTTCGTGATCTAATTTATATTATATTATACACCCAAGTATAAGTGGTCGAATTGTAATTTTCTTAGTTTAAGTCCAAGTATTGATCCCATGAAGTGTTTTAGTAATTTAGATTTCAAAATAAAAATAGTAAAGTTGTTGTTTGAAGTAGTGTATCATTTGATGTGAGCTTAGATTAACAACTAGTTTAATTAAATAAAGTATGCAAGTAAGCGTAGTTTAGGTATTCCATATGCTTTATATTGGTTAAGTACTGAAAATGCTACTGATTAGTACTTAAATTTACATATTACTATGCCTTTTATCATCTTGTACCTTAAGCATATGATTGGTTTGACACCTCAGCTTAGCAACCAAGACTTGAAACCACATTTCTTAGAAAACTGGTATTATCTCTATGCTTAAATTGTCGAATGCACATTAATATTTGTCATTCTTAAGGTACAAGATGATAAGACTCAAAAATGGAATCGCTATATAACCAACATACCTTGAAACACCCAACATAACCAGTGGAGATGACAGAGAATACCATGGTAAGTTTTGAGCTTTGTGATGCTTTTTGAAAGGATATCCATAATTACTCAAAGTAAGCTCTTTCACTTTCATTTTTTTCAATAATCTTATTAACCTTGCTTTGATTGATGCAACTAAAAGTGATCTATTTACATATCCCACAAGGAACTTTTGTATATGACACATACATGTGCGCATAGTTGAGAAAGGATCTTAGGTCATCTTTGATTTTACTTTGACCCTTAGACATTTCTTTCACAAAATATATCCCTAGTTGGCCTTGCTTAGCCTTCAATGAATGAGTTCTTTTTCGAAAAACCCATATAATAACCAAGCCACAAGAAAATATACTGGACATACCTTGCTATCTAATTTTCTTACACCCTTTTATAAATCAATATGATATAGAAAGCAAGAGAAAGAGAAAATACAATGGTGGCTACTATTCAATGAAAGAAAAGTCGGTGGAAACAACCGAAAAGGAAAAGAGACAAGATAAATAGGGAATCGCCAAGAAAGTGAAAAATGAGAAAAGTGAAAGAAAGAAATACAAGTTCTTGGAAAAAGACCAAAAAGTAAGAAAGAGACGTGCTACAATACATAAGGAAAAGATAACTTTTTGAATACCATTAACGTCATTTCATTAGCCACTGACCTCTGGCCACGTTACAACCTACAAAAAGCCCTAAATGATTTCAAGTCTGATGCATGTATAGGTTGTCAACTACATGTGGGATATGTCAAATAGTATTTCTTTATTCGCATCAATTTTCCTCCATGAGATTATGCCAAAACATGATTAGTTTGTTTCCTTAAACTTCACTCCTTTACTAATTGCGCATGTGATTTTTTCGACTGGCCATCTTCTGATTACATGCCCTGTGAGGAACAAGTCACTATAATTGGAGCGAATTTTTGCTGAGAACACTCTAAGAGAGGTTTTTGAACTCAAAGCTATCCATGGAAGGTGGTAAAACAGAATTTTTGTTATATAACAACTCTTGTTTTTAGAATGACCATTCCTACTACTCAGGGAATCTCAAATGCCAATGTGACTGATGCTAATTTTTCCATAGAATAAATACTTATGACCGAGGAGCATGTAGGATGTAAGTCGAAATTGAGGGTTGGGTGTCTCAACGACCACAATGCTAACTTATTTCAACTAGCAACCTCAAATACACATTTGTTCGACTCAAGTTTGTGGGTAGCTTCACTGAAAACCCTCACGAGACAACACTCGTCCAGTAGGGTAAATCTAGTGGTTCAACAACTTGTTGCATATGCTAAATGCAACTAGATTGTGACGCCCCTAAAATCCAGGAGTCCCGTTGACCATTCGTCAATCCGCGGAAATGCCCCGTGAGTGCTGTTGGATCCGACAGCACGCTACTATTATTCCATTATCGAAATTTCAAACTCACATGTAACACCTGTGTTTCATTAGTCATTTAGTCCTACTGAGGTTCAATGTACCCCAATATATCACATTCAAGGTCCATTTGTATCATTAGAACTAAAGGATGCTTAGCCCAAGACCCTGGAAGAAAAATAAAAAAAATTTTAAAATCTGCCAAAGTGTACCGGTACGTATGGTTCACTGGACCTCACTGTACCGGTAAGCGTATCGGTGCGCTGAACTCTTTGGACCTTGCCGTACCGGTAAGTTGAGTCCATTTTTCCCTATTTCATCAGTTTTTGATTTTCAATCCAATCAAAACCTTTCCAAATTCATCCCAAACATGTATAAAGATATTTTCTTCATTATACATGATTCATACAAGTCTATTACAACCCATTTCATACAATTTACATGTTAAAATGGAATTAAACCAAAAGTTTTACATAAAATTCGGTTCAAGAGCCACAACCTGGCTATTCTTCACTCTCGAGGCCCCGAATGTGTGTCATCCACCATAATATGCCCCTTACCTAAAATGTTTCCTGTATAGGGTGAGCCAACACCTAGTAGAATATTCCCTACAGAGGCTACTGCCCACCTAAGTGCATATGAATGTGCACATGCAACCAATCACAACCAAAATCCATTCCAATGCAAGAATATGTAATTTGTGTTGGAATCTATCGTGTCATGCCATGAATGAAATGAGATTCACTCATGCACATCAACCCGAGCCCTCACCGGCTCTTACCACACTATGCAATGCAAGTGTAAAACCCTTGTCATTGATGAAATACATCCAATGATCATCTTTGAAGATAAAAATCAAGTGTTTATAAAACCAATTCATTTCTAGATGTTTCCCATCAAATGAATCATTTATATAACCAAAAACCATGTGTCTTTATTTGGGTAGTGGACTTTTGGTGTTGCACCGACGGCTCCACATACCGATACACTTTTGTTAGACTTGCACCGTCGAAAGTGTATAAACCAGTAGCCGGGCCTTGCACCCGAGGGGGAATCTATCCCTTCTTGCTATACCCGACACAAGTTTTCCATGTATGCAACTGTGCGACTCAGTAGGATATTCAACCCCACTTTTTCGAGCCCACTCATCAAACACCAAGTATGGTGATTGATTCAACCATGCACTCACACACCCGTACTCATGGTCATGGATGTGTATTTCCCGTGCAAATGCAATGTAGTGCACCATTGTAATGTCATTTTAACCAAATCTCACATACAACATGGCAATTAATATCAATTGCATATAATTACCAAGAATCAACATGTTGCTAAAATATTAACAACATATACTATCAATCAACAATTCACAAGCTTGTTATACATAATTCATGCTATAACAACTTAATTTTTACTTCGGCATTCTTTGCAAAATACCATAAAAGTACAATATTTCCCACATCATTCACAAGGCATAATATTAAACATATAGCATGCCCTTAAAATCACTTTTTTCATGGAATTACCAACCAAGTAATTACCACATCCCAAATTCAATTTAGAAAATCTATTCTAACCCATATCAATACTCCTTTTTTCATACCCATTTCATCTATTTCATATGCATAGTTAAGTGACCTATGTATATTCTCATAACCTACACATTACATATTGCATTCTAAGTAGGAAATGAACCAAAGTAGGAGAACCCCTACCTCTTGGAGCGTAAAAGAAATGGAGAAAGCTTCAAGAACACTCTCAAGCCCCAAACCTTTGATTTTCACAAATCCCCTCTTTGGATCTTCAGTGAAATCTCTCGTTCTCGATACGGATGTATAGCCCTTATCATGTAGACCAACTTTAGTTCTTGGTCCAAGCAATTCCGATCGACGAAACTTCTTAGATCGCAAAAGAAAGGTAGAAAATGAATTTCTCTCTTCTCTCTCTTTTCTCTCTTCACTGCCTGAGCTTAGCCGACCAAATGGTGAGAAAAATATCTGGTTTTTCCGATATTAAACCCTATTTATATTTTTTAATTGCATAGTCCACATTGTCCCGCACATTTATCACTTTCAGGTCCGTTTTTAACCCAAAATAACTTAATTAAATTCCAGTTTCAGTTCAAATTAATTTTATTTGAAATTGTATTCAATTATAAGGAAATTTTATAATTTCTATTTTTGGGGACGTTTAAAAGTTCATTTGTCACCCAGGCATCTCGTAAAACATGCAAAAAATTGACTATCTCAAAATTCGACAAAAATTGACGTGGCAGCTCGATTTCACAATGCAAATCCAACAGNTCATTTGTCACCCAGGCATCTCGTAAAACATGCAAAAAATTGACTATCTCAAAATTCGACAAAAATTGACGTGGCAGCTCGATTTCACAATGCAAATCCAACAGTGAAGTCCGTTGTTCCATCGGAGCTCTATAACAATATATATTTTAAACCCGCATAATACTGGTAAATTACCATTTTTCCCTTTTTTCGAAAAAATTTAAATTTACCCAAGTTTTTACACAGATGACCTACAAAAAAGGCATTAGAAATAGATTTGCATTCAATTGTTGTATTACTAGAGACTAGAAATATTTAGGTTGGGGGGGTGTGATTAGTATTTAAATTTACATATTACTATGCCTTTTTAGGACGAATAATACTTTGATGGAGTTTAAGTGATGACATTTTAGGTCCTAAAGTGAATAAGAGCTCAATGACAACAAATATCACACTTGGATGTAACACTAGTGAATTAAGGGGCAAAATTGGAAAAGCTTGGAACAAAGGAAAAATGTTCAAACGTGGATCAACGTTCGAACGTTCCCTTGAAGTGATTGAAGACCAGGCTGGTGAGACATGACGTGTTGCAGTCAAAAAGGGAAAATGCTGAGGTGCTTGAGTACCATGTTCGAACGCCAACTTACATTCGAACGTTCTCTGGAATCATTAGAAGAATAGATTACTGAGACCTGGCGTGTTGTAGCAAAGAAAGAAGAACCACAGAAGTATTTGAGTACAACGTTCAAATGCAAATCCACGTTCGAACATTGTCTTGAGTTACTGACGACCAAGTTGCTGAATGCAGGGTCAAAGTTGTTTAAGACGTATGGAAGTAACCATCATAGAGACCACAGGCCACTTGAGTAGGGGGTTTAGACCCCATCTGGCATTCGAACTACAGATCACGTTCGAACACCTTTAAAGCAAAAATAGACACAACGTTTGAATGACCGATCATGTTCCAACGACCCCCACTGACTGGCTACAGAGTTGTTGGCTTTTCACTTGGACTTGGGCGGTAAACACTATTCCTTCACCCCCTCCTCTTCCTTGCCTATAAATACCCCCATTCTAGGAGCTTCAAAGGAAGGGAAGAAATCTTTTCTCTTGTAAAGTAAAGAGCTAGTTTTTGTACATTTCTTGTTTATGTTTTCATTTTGCATTTGTATCAACCATGATGGAGGCTAAGACTTCCCTTGTAGTTAAAGACTTTTATTTACTTGAGCTAAGTTTTTACATTCATGTTGTGACAACCATGATGGAGGCTTAGACTCTCCTTGTATTTGTACTTGCTTTTATTTACAAGTATCAAGAGAGATAGCTCATCTTTTGGTTGTGGTGGAAACCCTCCAAAAGTAACTAGTTTTCTTCTACTTTCTTTATTTCTTTCACTTCCACCGCTTGAGCTTCCTTCTTCCTTAGAGAAGTGAAACTCTTCCACTTTTCTAGAGCTTTACCAAAGCCGTGAAGGATGGAATGTGATTCACTTATTCTTTGGTGAAGATCGGTTATTGCACTTTACCTTGTAAGTTCTCTACTTGGAGGGATGAATATCACTCATTTTTCTAGTTTTACTCAAACCATAAAGAGTGAATAGTTCCTCATTCACTCTTTAGTAAAAGGTAATGAACATGTATTGATTATCCAGAAGCTATACTTGTGCATTTCCTTTATGCTTTAATGTTTTATATTTCATTTATTGAAGGATTGAATGTATCTAGCAAAGCTAAGGTACTTTGTATAACTATGGGTTCTTTCTATGTCACAGATGACTCTTGCATGGAAAAACCTGTTGATTCAAGGCAAGTACCTAGGCTAGATCTTCATGATACATTTCAATCTTCACTGTTACCGTGTTTTATCTAAAGAATGGAACATTAATGTCATGGTTGGATGCCTTGTAGAAACACTAGCTTGTTTGTAGACGGGTTAAATCTTGGCACATGCAATTCTTGTCCACTTCTAGAAAGGCATCAGAATCATGTGCTTAATTCTCACAGTCCATCTTTATCTTCCAATTAACTTGTTGTTGACATGGGAGTTAATTGAGTTATAAAATACAAGTATAATAAATTGGATGATTAACTACATGTTCTGATCCTCAAGCTAAATGGTGACTATTTCACATTTGAATATATCTTATATTTTGTCTAGAAGACTCTTGAAAAGAATCTTCTATTCTATTCAAGAAATCCCATAACTTCAAACTCTCAAATTTTCTAGTTACTTGGTCTCTATTACTGCTCACTTCAAAGCACCAATCATAGTTCCTTGTGGATTTGACTCCAGAATTAACCAGATTATTACTACAACTTGACCGCCTGCACTTGGGTGTACACATTTCGGATCAAGTCAGCTAACTTACCACAATTAGCTGACATTTTACTGGAAATTCAAATGGTTAAGTCTGATGTATGTAAACCATCACATAGCAACTTCTTAGGTTAGCTAGCGGTATTCATGACAATTGATTAATCCAAGTAAATCAGAAGGACAAGTCATTCATGAGGAATACTTGAATTATGCAATTGACTCTATATTAGTAGGTGCATATATAATAAACCATAACACAGCCACTTCTTAAGTTAACTGGTGGTATTAAGACGTAACATAGCAAATTCTTAGGTTAGCTGGTTATAGATATGCCAATTGACTAATTCAAGTGAACCAGAAGGATAAGTCATTCATGAGGAATACTTGAATTATTCACTTGACTCCATCTATAATACATATACCAGTTAAACATCCTCAATGTTCCGGTGGAGGATAAACCATACCGATAGGAATGTTGATATTCGACTGGGATATTTTCATTTATACCAGTTAAACGATCTTAGTAATCCAAAAGGACAAGTCATTCATGAGGATCACTTAGGTCATTAATCTGATAGTTACATATAGTAGTTAAACAACCCTAGTAACCCAGACGGACAAGCCATTCATGAGGATCATTTAGGTTTTGTACCATGCATCAATTAACATCCTCAGCATTCCGGTGGAGGATAAGCCATAGCGATAGGAATGCCGTGGTTGTTTTACCGACAAGTTGATGATGCATTGATGATATAATTCCAGGCATAACACCGAAAGTACGTACATTACTGCATCATGCATGAAGCTTATAAGACATATATAGATAAAGATATAACTAAAACATCAACATTTTCAGAAGTTAACCAATAATATACATATGTTCACCCTTCACCGAAGGGTATAAGTGAACTACTCACTCTCCATTGCTACAGACAAGCAAGAAGTGCGGACAGTTTTTATTACAACTGAAATTAAAATATAAATTCTAAAACTTCTTTTACATGGAACAACTGAAGCACAATGACCTTTATTATCAATTAAGACAAAAAAAAAATGGCGCTAGTTCAACTATCCGAATAGAAAGATACAACAGAAATGTAGAAATACAGAATATTAGTGTAGGACAAACCAGCTTTGTATTTGAGTTTCTCTTTCTTTCTTTCCTTTTCTCTCTTTTTCTTCCCTTGGATTTCTGCCTTTGGAGCTCTAGGATGGTTGGTCTCCTTGGAATGAAGAAGGAGTCCCCTATTTATAAACAAAAAGGCAAGCACGAGGTGGAAAGATAAGGCTTAGCCACCTAGGTGACCATCTAGACCCTAGCATCACCATTCGGATGGTGGTGCCTTGGAAGAGGTTCCATGTGTCGCGTTCTGGAGCTTCCAAGTGTCTTTATTACACTTTGATCATTCGTTGTTTCATGCTTTGCAAAATTGCCTCATATTTTCCAATATTTCTGCATTTGTCCCTGAAATTTAAACATAAAGTATTTAAAACTTTAATTTACGCACACATTATAATTAACCCTAATTGATAATTTTTAGTTGTTTTATCTTACAAAGTTAAGTACTTAATAATTATAGTTTACGCACTAATTAGGGTTAATCAATATACTACAACGGAAACAATCAAGCAGTATGCATCCGTGCATTCCAAGCCCCCGCCATTGATGTTGAACATCTAATAACCAATTTACAAAATCCCAGGTCGTTCTTGTGGTGGGTATTTATGGACTTCCATCAATGGGTACCCAACTGACACAGCATCTATGGATTTCCACCAAAGGTTTCGCATTTGCCGACACACTTTATAGACTCAATACTAACAGAATGCATATCCAAAATTACTCTATCTTGCACCTAAGGGAGAATCTAGCCCTTCGTGCTAACCCCGACCCATGTTTTCAATGCAACCCGTGCAACTGAGTCAAACCTTGCTCCAACTTTCTCAAGCCTTTGTATCAACCCACTGATGACGGTGTTTGATCAAAATATGTACACACATCCACACTCTTGTCACATGCCCACGAATGCAATGTTTTTCATGCAAATGCAAATGTAGTATATACTTGCAATTGTCAAATCATGTTCAACATATCATGAGCATACTTTGAACATATTTCATCTCAATCAACATTTTCCAATTGTTAATTATATCCTAAGAATATAATCACAATCCACAACATTACCAAGCATATTATATCATTCTCATTCAAATAACATGCTTAAATCATTCGTCGGCAACTTATCAAACACCTACAAGTCACAAAATTATGTAAACACATAGCATGCCCAATTTAATAGATTCCTTCATGAAATTAAAAAACAAGCAATTTTAACAAACCCAATTTTTAATACATTCATGAATTGGGTTCATTTTATACATTCTTATACCATTTTTCACATTCTAGTTACACTAGGAGTATATTTAGACAAGAAATTTCATCTCTAATCATGCTACACATTACATAGACAACCCTAGGTTGAAAACAACCCTAGTTAAGAAAGGAACCCTTGTGACGCCCCAAAAATCGGGGGTCCGTTGATTACCCATCAATCCGCGGAATACTCGTAGATACCGACTAACTCGATATCACACCGTTATGCCCCATTTATTGAGGTCCTTAATTTAACAAAATTTGGACAGAGTCTCCTTTGTATGGGGAGCTCTACCCAAAACACAACCTATGCAATATACATTAACATGACCTGTCCGAGGCCCCATATAACACAATGACACCACAGAGTCCATTTATAAGTAAAATTTGACCACACCGGGTTCCATTATAATTAAACATTGGCCACACCGGGTCCAATCATCCATATTTATATCAAAACATGCAAGGTTAGTTTAACAATAGTCCATATAAGTTCTATTACAATTTAAAAGATTACATGCTTAAAACATTTTTTCCACAAATATTTTACATCAACATAAAAATAAAGCCACATTCGGCTTTCTTCAAACATAAGGGTCCAAATTGGAGCCATCCACCGGTGTACCTCTCCTACCTGAAATGTTTCCCACATAGGGTGAGCCAACGCTCAGTAGAAAAACTCCTACAGAGGCTACTCCCCACCTAAAATGCGTATGCAATGCGCACATGTCATAAACAACTTCTTTCATATTTCAACACTTCATCAACATGACAACACATAATACATACTAATATCACATTTCATTCACAAGGCATAATATAAAACACAAAGCATGCCCACATGATACCAATTTCCAAGGGAGTACATAAATACTTCCATATACCAAAATCAAACCAAGATTTTATATGGGCCATTTCTAAAAATCAGAATATATGATTTTTACATAGCCAATTATCGAAACATTCTAGAAATCACAAACTAGCACTTTCAAACTACCAATTCACACTAGAATTGATCCTACCCATTTCCATAACACCAACCATAATGGAAAAATGTTAGAAATATCCAAAACAGCCCACATGAACCCTATGGACACCTTAGGTTAGAAATAGGTCCGAACAGGAGGAACCCTACCTCTTGAAGCGTAAAGAATTCGTAAGAAGCCTCAAGAATAGATTCAAGCCCAAAGCTTAGATTTCTCCAAAATCATCCCTTTGGATCTTTAGTGAAAATCTTTGTTTTTGGTACCCACGCGTAGCCCTTGTCTCGTAGATCGATTTTAATTTTTGGCCTGACGAATTTCGACCGACGAAACTCCCAGAATCGACGGAAGAAAGCTTGAAGAATTATTTTTTTTCCCTTTTTCCTCTTGGGTCTGATCCAGCCAGCCAAATGAAGGGAAAATATCTGATTTTTCAGATATTTTCCCATATTTATACTTTTTAAAGACTTGGCCCTCATCGCGCCAAGTGTCCTCCTTTATTCGGGTCCGTTTTCGCTCTAAAATAATTAAATTTTGTACCGATTTAAGCTCAAAATATTTTATATGAACTTTATTTAAAATATTTTTCAACTTTTAAAAGTTTTATAAAAATTTCGTTTTTTGGGGATCACCGGACGCCCGTCGCCTCGAAAAACATAAAAAACTCGACTATCTCAGAATTCGACGAAAATTGACGGGGTAACTAGATTTCGTGAGACGAATCCAACGGTGAGGTCCATTTCATCATCCGAGGTCTAGAAAAATACCAGTTTTCAACCCACACTATAATGGCAAATTATCATTTTACCCTTTTTTCAGAAAAGTTCAAATTTTTCCTAGGTTTCACATTCTCCCCCCCCCCTTAAAAGAATTTTGTCCCCGAAATTCACATACACATGCACATACAATCACATGCATATGCAACAGTCAAATAATGCTAAATGACCGTGAGAATATACCTCCATCCTCGAACAAGGGTAATTGGTACGGATAGTGTCCTCGCGCTCCCATGTCGTCTCCTCCACTCCTCAGTGCTGCCACAGCATCTTCACTAGCCGCACAGTCTTACCTTGTAAAACCTTTTCCCGGCTATCCATGAAGCGCATCATTCCCTCCTTGAATGTCCCATCAGCGTCAACAACAAGCTCTCCCCAATCCACCACATGAGTCAGATCCTAGGTGTATTTTCGGAGCATAGAGACATGAAAAACCTCATGGACACCCGATAAATTTGGCGGTAACGCCAATCGGTAAGCCACTACACCCACCTTCTCGAGTACCTCGAAGGGCCCGATATACCTTGGCAGCAGCTTTTCCCGCTTACCAAACCTGACCACTCCTCTCCTATGCATCATCTTCAAGAAGACATGATCTCTCACTTCAAACTCCAGATGTCACCGCCGTCTGTCGACGTAGCACTTCTATCGGCTCTGAGCCGTGAGAAGACGCTTCCGTATTAAGTCCACCTTCTCAGAGGTGTCCCTGACCAATTCGGACCCAGAGATGATCTCTCTCCCACCTCTGTCCAACAAATCGGAGAATAGCATGACCTCTCATATAATACCTCATAGGGTGCCATCTGTATGCTCGCCTGGTAACTGTTATTGTATGCGAACTCCACCAAGGGTAAGTGATCTTCCCAACTACCTTTGAGATCTAGGACGCATGCCCGTAGCAGGTCCTCTAAAGTCTGGATAGTCCTCTCAGACTGACCGTCCTTCTTGGGATGAAAAGTAGTGTTCATCAATAACTGTGTTCCCATGGCTCGCTAGAAACTCTCCCAAAAATGAGCCGTAAACATGGGATCCCAGTCCGATACAATAGATACGGGCACTCCATGCAGCCAGACAATCTCCCATATATACAACCTACAGAATTCTTCTAGTGTGAAGGTCATACACACTGCTAAAAAGTGTGCCGACTTGATAAGCTAGTCCACTACCACCCATACCGCATCATGACCCCGTGATGTCTGTGGCAAATGAGTCACAAAATCCATCGTGACATGTTTCCACTTCCATTCAGCTACCTCCAAAGGCTAGAGTAATCTCATTGGTCTCTGGTACTCAGCCTTAACCTGCTGACACGTGAGACATCGGCTAACAAAATTTCTAACATCTTTCTTCATCCCGCTCCAATAATATTGGCGATGAAGATCATGGTACATCTTCGTGCCACCTGGATGCATAACAAAACGGGAACAATGGAACTCTCTAAGAATCTCTTCTCTGAGTTCCATTGACTGGGAAACCATAATTCTTTCCCTAAATCGAAGACTACCATCCGAGTGAATGGCCTAGCCCTCGTCACTTGTACCTAACCATACTCGATCCCTGATGGATGATAGCTCTGTGTCCTGACTCTGACACTCAATCACCCTGCTTAATAGAGACGGCGTAGCCACCAAACTCCCCAAAGTACCCTGAGCCTAACCCATATAACATAGCCCGAACTGTCCCACAGTCTCGAGCATCCTCTACTCTCGGGAAGCCATACTAGCCATAACTCCCCACGACTTTTGGCTAAGTGCATCAGCCACCACATTTGCCTTACCGGAATGGTAAAGTAAAGTGAAGTCGTAGTCCTCTAGATACTCCATCCACCTGCATTCCCTCATATTGAGGTCCCGTTGAGTGAAAATATACTTCAGACTCTTATGGTCTGAAAATACTTCAAACTACTCGCCATACAGGTAGTGACGCCAAGCCTTCAAGGTAAAGACAATGGTCGCCAACTCCATGTCATGTGTGGGGTAATTATGCTCGTGATTCTTTAGCTGCCGAGAACCATAAGCTACTACCCTCCCAGACTGCATCAAAACACATCCCAGCCCATCATTTGAGGCATCACAATAGATCATGTACCTCTGTCCCCGTTCTAAAAATATCAGAATAGGAGCCAAAGTAAGCCTCCTCTTCAACTCCTGGAATACATTCTCACAAGAATCATTCCACACAAACCTGACCTCTTTCCAGGTTAAATTCTTCATAGGCGCAGCCAATCGGGAAAAATCCTCAATAAATTGTCGATAGTACCTCGCTAATCCCAAGAAACTATGTATCTCGAAGACTGACTTTGGTCTCTCCCAATTCGTAACTACCTCAACCTGCTCTAGGTCGACAGATACACCCGAAGCCGACACTACATGCCCCAAAAACTTTACCTCCGTAAGCCAAAATTTACACTTGCTGAACTTGGCGTACAACTGATGCTCTTTCAATGTCTGGAGAACAATCCTCAAGTGACCCTCATGCTCCTCCTCAGACTTGGAGTAGATCAGGATATCGTCAACAAAAATCACAACAAACTGATCTAAATAGGGTTGGAACACCCTATGCATGAGATCCATGAATGCCACTGGAGCATTCGTCAATCCAAAAGGCATGACAGTAAACTCAAAATGCCCATACCGCGTCCTAAACACTGTCTTAGGGATATCTTCCTCTCTAACTCTCAACTAATGGTAACCAGTGCGAAGATCTATCTTAGAGTAGACCCGCGCCCCTCTCAACTGATCAAACAAGTCATCGATCCTTGGGAAAGGGTACCTATTCTTGATAGTGACCCAGTTCAACCATCGATAATCAATACACAACCGAAAAGTCTTGCCTTTTTTCTTGGTAAACAAGACCGGAGCGCCCCTGGTGAAGTGCTCGGTCTAATAAATCCCTTGGCCAACAATTCTTGCAATTGAACCTTGTGTTCTTGTAACTCAGCTGGTGCCATCCTATACGGAGTCATAGAGATAGGCGATGTACTCGGATGTAACTCAATAGTAAAGTCTACATTCCTATGTGGAGGTAATCTCGGTAGTTCATCCGAACAAATATCTTTATACTCGCACACAACTCGAGGTAGACCAAACTCCTACCTCACCTCGTCCTCCAGGGTAAGGCTAGCAAGCCAACCCATCAACTGTCTGTGTCATCTAGAGTCATACACTGCTTGGGATAAAGCATACTACTTCTCCCCCTGAAACTTGAAACAAACACCATCAGGCATATAAGTCGTGACTGTCTTCCGATCACAATCAATGACGACTCGGTGTGCCATCAACCAATCCATCCCAAGAATTACATCAAACTCTGACATGTCCATGACCCTAAGGTCCACGGTGAGTAGAATCCTTGAGATCTCTAACTCACAACCCCGACATATCTGATCAATTCTCACCCCAACACCTAGGGGAGAACTCACATACAACAGCTCTTCTAAGGTTTCAACCTCTAAGCCTAAGTCATCCACATAAGATGCAGTAATAAATGAATGAGATACACTAGAATCGAACAATATTTTAGCCCAAAAATGAGAGAGTAAGAATGTACCCTATATCACTGACAGATCTGTCGGCTCAGTCCGTGGCATAATGGCATAGACACGCCCCTAAATTCCTGAAGTCTCGGCCTGTGAGCCCTGGCCTCGTCCTCGACCCATGCCTTGGCCCATTTGGCCAGCTTGCAGTGTCCCTACACGAGAAGTAGTAAGGCCTTGTGCTGCACCCTGGAACTGGTACTGGTTGCCTTGACCCATAGTAGGGTAGTCAGGAGCATACTGTGTTTGTGGTTGCCCCACTGAAGTTTGAGACTGCGATGACCCATGACCCTGGGATCCCTGTCTCTGAGGATAATCCCTCTTCATGTGTCCTGGTTAGTGGCAATGATAGCAAGTCCTTTAGCCAGCCTGGTAGGAAGGCCTCTGATTTCTTCCACCTTGGGAGGATTGACCTTGGCCTTGGCCTTGATAACTGCGGTCCTGTCCTTGAAACCCTTGTGGAGTAGAATTCCTCTACTTCTTTCTCAAGCTAGAAGAAGAGGATTGGCCCTCCTTTTTCTTGTCTTTTGCACCAGACTCCTAGATGCTCCTTGCGTCATCCACCTCTCTCTCAATAGCCAAAGCTTGGTGACCATCAAGTCGAAGTCTTATAGAAAAAGACCAACGATTTTACCCCGAATGGATAACTTCAGCTTATCCTCAAATTTCCTAAACTTGGCCATATCTGTGGCCACATATTGGTCAGCGAAATGTGCTAACTCAGTGAATTTAGCCACATATTCCATCACTGACATCGTTCCTTGCCTCAGATCAAGAAACTCCCAGGCCTTCACATGCCTCGTAGCTGTCGAGAAATATATCTCCATGAAGAGTTCCTTGTTTTTTACCCATGTCATGGCCTCCAAGTTCTTGGAGTCTTTCACCCAATCCCACCATACTTGGGATTCCCCCTCCAATTGGAATGTAGCTAGAGTTATCTTGGTGGCGTTAAAGGTGATCTCCATTGCCCTCAAGATCTAGTCAACCTGTCGAAAAAATTTGAATGTGTTAGTAGCATGAGCTATGTATAACATGTGTGTTGTGAATTGTGATTAAATAGCAAATATTATTTTATGCCTTGAGGAAGTAGGTGTAGAATGTGTTTGATTCAAGTCCTACTTTGTTTTGCTATGTGGAAGTACTTGTGTAATTTCTTGGATGGAAGTTATGTGTGCTTCAATATGTAGAAAAATGAGTGTGTTTAACTCATGCATTAGTGTGTGTGTGTTCTTGCTTGTTGGAAACCTAAAGTGAGGGAGATTACAAAAGAAGGAAGAAAAATAAAGTTTTAGCTCACATTTGATATGTGGAAGCTATTAGTGTAAAATCTTGGAAAATTGGGTTTACATGGATTGTTTTGTGTATTTTAAACTTTTTCTACCATAGTTGGTTGGATGGAAAAATGGTAGGCATATGGAACTATGTAATTCACTTGCCTATGGTTATGGAGTTGGTGTAGAAAGGATATAATCAATTTCTAGTTTGAAATTGATGGTTTAGTTAAAAGGGGGTATTGAGGATGGGTGGCATGACTTGAGATAAATTATCTTATTGAATGCACCATTAGTGTATGTTAAGTGTGGGAAAAGGGTGCCTAAATGTGCTAAATAAATCTTGTAGGAAAGGATTTGCAATGAATATAGAAATTGGGTGATAAAAGCTGGTACACTTTTTTGCTCCTGACCAGTTGTCGTAGAATCATTATAACATTTGATCCAATTGTTGGATAAAGCTAACATTTTGACACCATATAGAAGACATCTAGATCTACAACTTTGGTGTTTTAAAATATTCCAGATTCTAAGTGGATCATGGTCAAAATGGAGAAAAAAAAAGTACTTCCACCAGAGGGAGCTAGTGTTGGTACCTTTGTTACCAAACACCAATACCTCTTTGATGTCTCAACTTCTAAGCCTCAAAATCCTCATGTAATGCGGCCATACCTTCACCACACATCCAAGATAGTTGCAAGGTTCTAAAATACTTGATTTCTGCTATAAATACTTGCAACATCTAAATATCAACAATATTCATAATTTCGGCTCACTCTAGGTGCTTACATCCAAAAGTTGAGTTAAAATGCATGTAATGAGGCCTTCAAATATGCAATATTTTGCACTCATCACTATGTGTTCTTTGGTTTTAAATGAGATATATTGGGGTATATTGGACCTCGATAGGATTAAATTAGTAAAGGAACACGGGTTACACGTGCTAGTTAAAATCCCGGACAAAGGGATAATAATGATGTAATGTCGGTTAGTGCGACATTCATGGATTGACGGAGGGGTTAACAGTAGAAGTCACTTATTATGATTTCTTGAGTTATACGATGAATGTGAGTGAATTATGTGATAACATAATTGGTGTCGTGAAGGTGTTTAATAAAATGCCTTGAGTTATTGAAGTTGTTGTTTGATGAAATAACATGCTTGAAAAATGTGGTAAAGCGAAATTACATGCTTATGATGTGATTTACAATTGTAATGTTATGTTGATGTATGCTTAACGATATGTTAGCATTATGATGATCATGGAATTTATATGTTTGGATATAATTGATCATGGGATATGTTGAAATTGTTTGTATGGCATTCATTACATATTGAACATGGTAGTAGTTTGAAATGATGCATTACATTGCATATGCACAGGGTAAACACATCCATAACCATGAGCATGGGTGTGTGGTTGCATGGTTGGTCAATCATCATCCTTGGTGGTTGGTGGTGGGCTCGAAAAAGTAGGATGGAACATCCTATTGAGTCGCATGGTTACATGCATAAGAAAACTTGTGTCGAGTATAGCAAGTAGGGTTAGACACTCCCTCGGGTGAAAAACCCGGCCACTTGGTTCATACACTTACCGGCGGTGAAATTCCAAAAAAGTATAACGGCGTATGGAGCCGGAGGTGTGATTCCTGAATCCGATACCCAATAAAGGCACATGATTTTAATATATAAATTATTCATTTGATGGAAAACATCCAAGAATGAATTGGTTTTATGCCATATGGTTGATTTCAAAATGATCTTTGGATGTGTTACATCAAAGACGTTTGTTTTACAAGTATGCGTCGCATTGTGTTGTGGGGGTTGGTGTGGGCTCGGGATAGCATGCATGAGTGAGTTTCGTCTCATTACTTGGCATGACATTATGAGATTCTATCTTAAATAACATATTCTTATTTGGAATGGAAAAAGTTGTTTGTGGCATGTGCGCATTGCACACGCATTTTAGGTGGGGAGTAGCCTCTATAGGAGTTTTTCTACAGAGTGTTGGCTCACCCTATACGGGAAACATTTCAGGTGCAGGATGCGTACCGGCGGAGGACTCTCATTTGGGGCCTCAAGGGTGAAGAGGGGCCGACATATGGCCTTTAACCATGACTGTTATGTAGACTTATGTTCAAACTATGTATTGGCATGTAATATTTGTAAAGGAATTATAATTTTGAACTTGTATTAACTATGTTTAATGCATAAACTCATGAGGTGAAAATATGGATAATTGGACCCGGTGTGGTCAACATTTGTATATGGGACCTCAGATGGGTCGTGTGATGGTACGGTGCACAAGTTGTGTTTTGGGTAGAGTTTTCCTGTACAAAGAAGACTCTGCCCGATTTGTTAAATTATGAATCCCGATAAATGGGACACAATGGTGTGGTATCGAGTTATACGATATCCACAGGCATTTCACGGGTTTATGGGCGATCAATGGGACCTCCGATTTTTTTCTGGGGCGTTACAACCCTACCTCTTGAAGCATAAAAAATGTAGTAGAAACTCAAAGAAACCCAACTCAACCCTCAAAGCTTTGTTCCCAAAAATTCAGTTCTTGAGAAATTGGCAAAACCCGCGATCTTTTGTATATTTTTGTAGCCCTCATCGTGTAGAATACTTTTTATTCTTTGTCCTATGGAATATGAGGAACGGATATTCCTATATCACAATGAGAAACTTTGAGATTCTTAGGGCGTGTTTGGTTAGCTTCTACAAACAGTTTTTTGTTCTCAAAATTTCCAAAACATCAGAAACCTGTTTGTTTAGCATTTTGTTCTCTAAGTTTTGGAAAAGAAAATGAGATTTGAGTCAAAAAAAAATAGAAAACAAGTATAGCTTGTTTTCAGAGTTTTCTTGAAAAATTTTGAAAACAAGGAGAACAATTTTGGATGTTTAGATATGAGCATATACATATATATATATATATACTAGTCATAACCCATGCCTAAAAGCACGATAAAATATAAAATTCGAGCATCTAAAAAATTAATCTTACTATATTAAATTTTTTCAACATATGAGTATATGAATAATATTTGAAATAAAAATTATATTAACTATAAATTAAGTAAATATTAAATAATTAAACATACAATAGAAATGAGGGATATTATGTTTTTAGGGAGGAAATATGTAATGATTAAACATATAATAAAAATGAGTGATGCAACTTGACATTTGAGTCTGACAGAAGAATGATGGGTGAGGTAAGTGATTGATGATGATTTTGAGGGAAAAAATATGACTGAGATAAAATTCAAAATATGGGTTGTTTTATTATATAGATATATATACAAACACATATTTTATATATATATATATATATATATATTATGAAATTGTAAGTATAAAAATAACTTTTTTTATATTTTTTTATTAATGTTTGAATTACTATTCAAATATATATTTAGGTTGTCCAAACAAGTTTTACTATTTTTTGTATTGTAAAATCTTTTTAAAAATCATCTAACCAAGCAAGTTTTTTATCTCAAAAAATATCAAAATCACTTTTCTAAAAACTCTTCTCAAAAACTGTTTTCGAATACTATTTTTTGAAACGCAAACCAAACAAGCCCTTAGTTTTTATCTCTCTTCTTTCCCTCTCTCTCTATCCAAAAGTTGGCTGAAAATAGGGAAGAAAATAAAATTTTCTTCCACTTTTGTACTCCCCATTTACTTGGCACACAATGCGCCACACATGCCTCTTTTTGTTTGGTCTAATTTGATCTTGAATTAATTAAATCTCATTCCATTTTAAGTTTAATATATTTTATTTGAACTAAATTTAAATTACTTTTCCTGTTTTGCCATTAAATCCCAATCGCGTTTCTTTTAGTTGCACGATGCTCGATCGCATCATAAAACACGAAAAATTCAACTGTCTTAGGATTCGACAAAAATTAACTGGTTATCCAGATTTCGAGAGACAAATCCAATAGTGAGGTCCATTTTGTTATCTGATTTCTAGAGAAATTTTTAACCCGTATTGTAATAGCTAATTACCATTTTGCCCACAACAATAAAATTTTTATATTTTCCCAGGTTGTATAAGTCTTGAGTCCATAAAATGTGTAGCCGTACACAAAGCTATTGGTGGAAGTCCATAGATACTGTGTTGGTTGGGTACCCGTTGGTGGAAGTCCATAAATACCCACCTCAAGAAAGACACAAGGATTTTATAAAATGGTCATTGAATGTGTAACATTAATGGCGGGAGTTTAGAATGCCCGAAAGCATGTTTACATTGCATGTGTTATGGGTGCTGGTGGAGGGGCTTGAGTTTACATTTCATGTGTGAGTTCCATCTCATGACATGACATGAAAAGTGTAGCATTCATTTATGAAACTTATGTTTTTGAACGGATGCTTGAAATGTAGAATTGCATGTGACATTTCATATTCATCTGGGTTGGGAAGTAGCCTTTTTAGGAGATATCCTATTAAGTGTGGCTCACCCTTTATGGGAATATATTTCAGGTGTTGAAAAAGCACTGGTGGATAGCCCTTAGTGATGATGAAACCGAAATGTGGCTTTTGAATTGCAATTTGTAAATCAAATATGTAAATTCTTTTTGAACTTCTATATTGGTAATAGAGCATGTAATGGGACTCTACTAGACAATGTTTTGTTGCAAATGAATGAATATAAAATGAGATTGGATGGTTTAGAATTGAAAATTGGATAGATTGGGGAAATTTTGGGATCATGTATCGGTACCTAGGTTCTTAGGTACCGGTACCACATTGTCCAATGACTCAGGTACCAGTACCTAGGCTTATAGGTACCAGTACTGGGATTCTAGTAGGCTTAGGTACCTGTACCTAGACCTCATGTACCAGTACCCCGATGGACAATGGGATTAGGTACCGATACCAAGACATATAGGTATCGGTACCTAGCAAACGATGGGCTCAGGTACTGGTACCCATTCACATAAGTATCTATAATTGGAAAAAAGAATGCCTAGGTACTTGNGTACCAGTACCCCGATGGACAATGGGATTAGGTACCGATACCAAGACATATAGGTACCGGTACCAAGCAAACGGTGGGCTCAGGTATTGGTACCCATTCACATAAGTATCTATAATTGGAAAAAAGAATGCCTAGGTACTGGTACTACTTATGCGAGGTACCGGAACCAACTTAAAATTTTAAAATGTAACACTGAGGAACATTCACTTTTTGAATGGTCCTCCATGGATGATTTAAATGGATAATAATAAGTCCTAATTGTTGAGGTTTGGACCTCAAAATGGTCATGTGGTTAATATGTGTACAGATTATGTGTTTGATAGTGCTCCTATACAAGGGAGACTCTAGCCAAATTCTATTTTGGTTATGATCCCAGTGAAAGGGATGTAATGACGTAGTGTTAGGTTATACGACATTCATGTGTACTTCCACGAATTGATGGGAGATGAATGGGTTAAGAAAGGACCCCCGAATTTGGGGCCTCAGAAGTATTCTCACAATTCAAGTGCAATTATTTTTAGTCATTTATTATTGCCTCACCTTTTCAGATTTGGCCACATTGGGCTCTTTTCACACACTTCGACCTTCGACATTTTTTAAGGGATTGGGGTTTAACTAACTTTTAGCCACGTGTTCAGCTATCAACAACACTTAGAGTCATTCAAGGTTATCAATGATTTAAACTAATCAAACCCCTAATTGTGAATATGAATGGCATGATTGTACTTATTTTTGAATTTATCAAAGGTAAACACTATCCAAGTACGCTAGGATGAAAGAGACTTTGGCTAATGAATCATGAACTTGGATTTATGCCACTAAGTTCTTTTTCTCTTACTATAACTCATAGTAATGCACATTTCAAATTTGACTTAAGGATGAAAAAATTTCAATGCAAATCTAAGTGAGAATTACCATAATCATAAACAAATGAAAAACAAACAAGCGAAAATATTTTTGTCATTTTATTTTTCAATGTTTTTGGATTGTTCAAAATTAACATATACAAGAAAAAATATGCATAAAGATGCAACCAAAACAATGAAGTGTGAAAATAAAACAATTAACATAAATCCTAAAAATGAATGTCAAAGTTGACATTAAAACTCTTTTTGAATTTTTCTATTTATTTCATTTTTTGGTTTTTCAAATTTCAAATTTTTTGTATTGTTATATGCAAAAATAAATGAAAAAATAAACAACAAAAAATATATACACCAATGTATGACCCTAAGGTATTTGATGAAATGCATGAATGTCCACCTCGGTCCATACACTCACCCCGCCTACTTCTGAGGAGCCATAACCTTGCTAGACGCCCTCGGGGCCTCTAATTTGGTTGAGAAAATGAGTTTCTCAAAGTCCTTCTTGGTCACCCTTACTTGTTTTCTATTCCTAAAGCTCATGTTAGGTCGGGAGAATGTGTATAGGATTCACTCTCTTCTCCTCAGAAGTGTGTAGATAAATCTTGACCTTGGGGGTAGAAAGAGCCTTGTAAAGTCTACCTTGTGGTCCGTGTGAAAATGATGCATGACTATGCTTGGACTCACATGACCTTTCTAAAAGCTTGGAAAGATTGATAACTTGGCTGTNGTGTGTAGATAAATCTTGACCTTGGGGGTAGAAAGAGCCTTGTAAAGTCTACCTTGCGGTCCGTGTGAAAATGATGCATGACTATGCTTGGACTCACATGACCTTTCTAAAAGCTTGGAAAGATTGACAACTTGGCTATNGAAAGAGCCTTGTAAAGTCTACCTTGTGGTCCGTGTGAAAATGATGCATGACTATGCTTGGACTCACATGACCTTTCTAAAAGCTTGGAAAGATTGATAACTTGGCTATTCAGGGCTTTAGATTGGTGTTCTAGATGCATAAGCTTTTTGTCTAACAACTCCCTATTGTGAACTATAGTGACCATGCTCACCACAAGTAAACACATAAATGACTTGGTTTGGGTTTTCTTTTTAATCGGCTTTTTTTTGCTTATCCTTTATGTGATTAGCCTTTTTAGGACTTATGCTTACTCGCAGAGTTGTAGGGTTGGAATCACCCTTTACAAGCACAGTCTTGGAGAAGTGGAGGTGTTGTGTTCTTTAGTGAAATCTAATCCTCTTTTTTCACCAACACTTTTCCCTATATTCTACATTTTATCATGCTTTTTAGTGCTTTGGGTAAGTCATTTTGAGGGCTCTTGTGACTCATGAAGGTCTCTATGAAGTTTGACAATCTTAAACTCAAAATCATTCTTAGACTTTAAAAGTCCTTTGTGCTTTCTCTCAAGGAAGCTCACCTTGTCATAGAGGGACTTCTTTTCCTCCTCAAGCCCAATAATTTAAGTCTTGGACTTAACTAAGGCCACATGAAGTGTTTTATTTTCATTTTCACTCATTTTGAGCCTCGTGCTCAATGAAAGCAACTTCTCAGCTTGTTTTAGACACTTATTGTATAATTCATTATAAGCATCTTGGTGATCTTCACCACTCTTTGTCTCATCCTCACTAGTAGAGACTTCTACATCTGTATTGTAGCTAGACTCAATTTTGTCTTCTTCATTTGTGAATTTTTTTCAGGGGGGGAGGAATGTGAAACTACAAAGGCCGTGAAGTTTTCTTCATCACTTGATGAAGAGGAGTCAACAGCTGTTGTGGACTCTCTTTTGGTTTCACTCACTTTGGCCTTTAAGGCTCTTCTCTTCTCCTTGGGCATGTCCATCTTCTTTGCACTAGGAAATCTATAGCTACGTGTCCAAGCCCATAACACTCGTAGCATTCGAGACATTGCCCCTTCTTCTCAATCTCATGTCAAGAAGATCTACACCCACTTTATTTCCCTTTTCTAGGACATCTAGGTGTATTTGGGTTTCCTTTTGACCTTGAGGACTTAACACCAGTAGCCTTGAAATATTTTTTGAATTTTTGAGCAAGATAGGCTATGTCCTTTTCTCATAAATGGGGTGAATTGGATTTGCCTCCTTCTTGAATTTTAGAATTTAATACAACACCCTTCACTTTTTTGTGTGGATGAAAATTCATCTCAAAAGTCAAAATCGACCCAAAAAGGTCTTCGACCGACACCGTGGACTTGTTGACAATCGTCTTGAGCGAGGTTACCTTAGCATGAGATATCTCTAGTAGAGATCTCAAGATTTTTCACTTAATCGTAGCATTGTCAATTTTGTTACCTAAGGCAAAGGAAGACTTAACAATATCACATAACTTGGCATAAAAATCAACAAAATTTTATTCCTCTTACATTCTCAACATCTCAAATTGTGAGGTGTACCTTTGGAGATGAGACATCTTGACCATTATAGTTCTTTCATGTGAAATCACAAGAATAACCTATGCCTCCTTTGAAGTCTCACAATTAGCGNACCTCTTACATTCTCAACATCTCAAATTGTGAGGTGTACCTTTGGAGATGAGACATTTTGACCATTATAGTTCTTTCATGTGAAATCCCAAGAATAACCTATGCCTCCTTTGAAGTCTCACAATTAGCGATCCTTCAAAACTCTTTTGGTGTCACAACATTGAATATCACATTCAAGCCTCTTGGGAAAAGGACTCCAAGAACTTAGAGGAGATGACATGGGGAGAGTTTCAGGAGATCTTCATGGGCAAGTACTTTCCCATGGCTGTTCGCCATGCTAAAGCCCATGAATTCTTGGATTTGAAACATGGAACCATGACGATAATGGAATACGTGGCTAAGTTTACTAAGTTAGCCCATTTTGCCGATGACTAGGTGGCCACAGATATGGCCAAAGTGAGGAAGTTTGAGAATGGGTTAAAATTATCTATCCGAGGAGATATTATGGGTCTCCACCTACAAGACTTGGACTCGATGGTCGAGACAACTATGACCATTGAGAGAGAGGTTGAGGACACAAGGAGCATCCGGGAGTCGGGTGCTAAGGACAAAAAAAAGGAGGGTCAATCCTCTTCTTCTAGCTCGGGAAAGAGGCAGAGGACTTTCACTACTCAGGGACAACAAGGACAGGGCTGCGGCTATCAAAGCCAAGGCCAATGTCAACCCTCCCAAGACGGGATAAATTAGAAGCCTTCCTACTAGGTAGGCTAAAGGACTTGCTATCATTGCAACCAACTGGGGCATATGAAACGGGATTTTCCTTAGTGACAGGGATCTCAAAGTTATGGAGCGTCTCAGTTCCAATCATCGGTGGGGCACACACAGACTCACTTTGTTCCTCCCTACCCCACCATGGCCCGGGGAAGTCAGTATTAGTTCTAGGGTGCTACTCAGGCCCCTACCACTTCACAAGCGGGGACTCTGCAATCAGGCCAGATGGGTCAGGGCATGGGTCGACGCTGAGGACAGGGCATATAGGCTGGGATTTCAGGGACTAAGGGACGTGTCTACGTCATCACACCTTATACTGAACCAGTGGATTAGTCAGTCATCCAAGGTACATTTTTACTCTCTCGCTTATGGGCTTGGATGTTATTTGTCTCTAGTGCATCACATTCATTCATATTTGCATCATTTGTGAGAAATATGAGCTTAGAGGTTGATATCTTGGGGAAGAGCCATTGTATGTGAATTCACCCCTAGGAGCTAGGGTGTGTGTTGATCAGATATGTCAGGGTTGTGAGTTAGAGATCCTGGAGATTCTACTCTCTGTGGATCTTAGGGTCATGGACATGTCGGAGTTTGATGTCATCTTTGGGATGGACTGGTTGGCGGCACATCGCGTTGTCATCGATTGTGATAAAAAAGGGTAACTGTCTATACACCGGATGGTGTTTGTTTCAAGTTTCAAGGAGAAANTGGAGATTCTACTCTCCGTGGATCTTAGGGTCATAGACATGTCGGAGTTTGATGTCATCTTTGGGATGGACTGGTTGGCGGCACATCGCGTTGTCATCGATTGTGATAAAAAAAGGGTAACTGTCTATACACCGGATGGTGTTTGTTTCAAGTTTCAAGGAGAAAAGTAGGATGCCTTACCCCAAGTAGTGTATGACTCTCGATGGCACGGGTAGTTGATGGGTTGGCTTACGAGCCTTTCATTGGAGGATGAGGTGAGACAAGAGTTGGGTCTAGCTCGGATTGTCTATGAGTATAAGGACATTTTTTGAACGAACTATTAGGATTACCTCCACATTGGGATGTGGACTTTAGCACTGAGTTGCATCAGGATAAATCGCCTATTTCTATGACTCCACATGGAATGGCACTGACAGAGTTGTAAGAACTCGAGGTTTAATTGCAAGAATTGTTGGACAAGGGTTTTATTAGACCGAGCACTTCACATTGGGGCGCTCCGCTGCTATTTACTAAGAAGAAGGACAAAACCCTTTTGGGATACATGGTGTCGACTTTGGGTGTATCCATGGACCCGGAGAAGTTTGAGGCGGTTCTGAATTGGGAGAGGCNCTGCTATTTACTAAGAAGAAGGACAAAACCCTTTTGGGATACATGGTGTCGGCTTTGGGTGTATCCATGGACCCGGAGAAGTTTGAGGCGGTTCTGAATTGGGAGAGGCCAAAGTCAGTCTTTGAGATACACAGTTTCTTAGGATTGGCAGGATATTACTGGAGATTCATTGAAGACTTTTCCCGACCAGCTGCACCTATGACGAGATTGACCCGGAAGGGGGTCAAGTTTGAGTGGAATGAATCATGCGAGAAGGCATTCCAGGAGTTAAAGAGGAGGCTTACTTCAGCTCTTATTTTGATAGTTTCGGAGAGGGGACAGATGTACATGGTGTACTGTGATGCCTCTAAAGACAGACTTGGATGTGTTTTGATGTAGTTCGGGAGGATGGTGACTTACGGTTCTCACAAACTAAAGAACCACGAGTAGAATTACCCTATGCATGACATGGAGTTGGCGGCCAATGTTTTTGACTTGAAGGCTTCACGCCATTATCTGTATAGTAAGTAGTTTGAGGTGTTTTCAGACCATAAAAGTCTAAAATACATCTTTACACNCTGTGATGCCTCTAAAGACAGACTTGGATGTGTTTTGATGTAGTTCGGGAGGATGGTGACTTACGGTTCTCACAAACTAAAGAACCACGAGTAGAATTACCCTATGCATGACATGGAGTTGGCGGCCAATGTTTTTGACTCGAAGGCTTCACACCACTATCTGTATAGTAAGTAGTTTGAGGTGTTTTCAGACCATAAAAGTCTAAAATACATCTTTACACAGTGGGACCTCAACATGAGGAAACGCATGTGGATGTAGTATTTGGAGGACTACAACTTCACTTTGCATTACCATCCCGGTAAGGCAAACGTGGTGGCTGATGCACTTAGTTGGAAGTCACAAGGAGTCTTGGCTAGTGTGACTTCTTGGAAGTGGCAAACACTCGAGACTATGGGACAGTTTGGGTTACACTATAGGGATCAGGCTCAGGGTATTTTAGGGAGCTTAGTGGCTATGCCTTCCCTACTGAGCAGGGTGATCGAGCCCTTGGGGCAGGACACAAAGTTATCATCCATCAGGAATCGGGTGCAGGCGGGTACTAGTGGCGAAGGCTGGGCCATTCACTCTTTTGGCAGTTTTCAGTATAGGGGAAGGGTTGTGGTNGGCTCAGGGTATTTTAGGGAGCTTAGTGGCTATGCCTTCCCTACTGAGAAGGGTGATCAAGCCCTTGGGGCAGGACACAAAGTTATCATCCATCAGGAATCGGGTGCAGGCGGGTACTAGTGGCGAAGGCTGGGCCATTCACTCTTTTGGCAGTTTTCAGTATAGGGGAAGGGTTGTGGTTCCCTAGTTAGCACATTTGAGGGAGGAGGTCCCTAGGTAGTTCCATTGCTCCTATTTTATTGTGCATCTAGGTGGCACGGAGATGTACCATGATCTTCGTTACCAATATTATTGGAGCGGAATGAAAAGACATGTTGGGGACCTTATCAGACGATGTCTCACGTGGCAGTAGGTTAAGGTTGAGCACCAAAGACCAGCAAGGTTGCTCCAGCCTTTGGAAGTAGCTGAATGGAAGTGGGAGCATGTCATGATGGACTTTGTGACTCACCTGCCACGAACATCGCATGGACATGACGCGGTGTGGGTGCTAGTGGACTGGCTTATGAAGTCCGCACACTTTTTGGTAGTGCGGATGACCATCACACTAGAGGAGTTTTGTAGATTGTACGCGAGATTGTCCAGTTGCATAGGGTACCCGTATCTATAGTATCGGATTAGGATCCCAAGTTTACGGTTCACTTTTGGGAGAGTTTTCAATAAGCCATGGGGACGCATTTGATGATGAGCACAACTTTTCATCCCTAGATGGACGGTTAGTCGGAAAGGACCATCCAGATATTAGAGGACATGCTATGGGCATGCGTCCTAGACCTCAAGGGTAGCTGGGAAGAACATTTCTCCTTAGGAGAGTTCACCTACAATAACAGTTATCAGGCGAGTATTCAGATGGCACCTTATGAGGCACTATATGGGAGGCCTTGTCGTTCTCCGATGTGCTGCACGGAGGTGGGAGAGAGATCCTCTACGGGTCTGAATTTGATCAGAGACACATCAGAGAAAGTGGACTTGCTATGGAAGCGCCTTCTTACGGCTCAGAGCCAATGAAAGAGCTACGCCGACATATGGCGGCGACCACTAGAGTTTGAGGTGGGAGATCACGTCTTCTTGAAGGTGATGCCTAAGGGGGGAGTGGTCATGTTCGAAAAACAAGAAAAGATTTCACCATGGTTTATCGGGCCCTTTGATATGCTTAAGAGGGTGGGTATAGTGGCTTACAGATTAGCGTTACCACCAAATTTATCGGGTGTTCACGCGGTGTTCCATCTCTTTATGCTGAGAAAGTATACTCTAGATCTGACACATGTAGTGTATTGGGGTGAGTTGATTGTTGATGCAGATGGGACCTTCGAGGAAGGACCGGTGCATATCATGGATAGCCAGGAATAAGTTTTACGAGGCAAGACCGTGAGGCTAGTAAAGGTGTTGTGGCAGCACCAAGGTGTGGAGGAGGCGACATGGGAGCATTAGAACACCATACGTACCAATTATCCGTTCTTGTTAATTTTAAATGTACATTTCTATAATTTTAAGTGTAATATTAATGTGGCATATGCATGCGGTTAAGTGTGTGTGTGTGTGTGTGTGAATTTCGGGGACGAAATTATTTCAAGAGGGGAAGAATGTAGAACCCGGGTAAATTTGAACTTTTCACAAAACGGGGCAAAATAGTAATTTGTCGCTAAGGTACAGGTTAAAATTTTAAATTTTTTTAGAACTCGGATGACGAAAAGAACCTCACCATTGGATTCGTTTCGCGAAATCTAGTTACCCCATCAATTTTCGTCGAATTTCGAGATAGTCAATTTTTTTTGCGTTTTATGAGTTGGTCGAGTCTCGGATGATCCAAAAACGAAATTTTAATAAAATTTTGAAAGTTAGAAAATAATTTGAGGCAAGTTAAAATAAAAATATTTTGAACCTAAATTGGGACGAAATTTAATTATTTCGGGGCAAAAAACGGACCTGAGAAAAAGAGGGTCGTGTGACGCGTTATGGACCAAGTGTTTTGGTAGTATAAAAAGGTGGAGAAATATCAGATTTCTCCCCATTTTTTCAACTGTTCACCCGATAGAGAGAGAGAAAAAAAAAGGGAGAGAAATCTACTTCTCTCTATGATCTACGGCTCTACGGTGCTCAAATCAACACAAGCTAAGAACAAAAGTCGATCTCCTTGACAAGGGCTATGCGGCTATACCAAAAAGCACAGGTTTTACCGAAGATCAAGGAATGGGTTTTTTGGAAGCTTGGGATTCTAGCTCGTTTTTGGGGTCTTGGAGTTTCTTGACGGCATTTTACGCTTTAAGAGGTAGGGTTCCTTCCTACTTTGGTTTATTTTCTAACCTAGGGTGTTNGGTTTTATTTTGGGTTTTCTTGTAAATGATTATCAAAACTTAGTTTTTGCATGTAAATTAATGTATAAATGAATTAAAAATGAAAAGCAGATGAAACAAGCAAATCTAAGACAAAACCTACCAGTAGATCGTTGTCCAGTGGGCAACACCTACTGGTAGGATCGCGTACAGGCAGAACTTTGTTTGTCAGGCAAAGTCTACCGGTAGGACTTTTCCAGTAGACAAAACCTACCGATAGGTTCTCCAAAAATCTAAAAATTTAAGACTGTCTNGTGAAATTGATGAAATGGTTTGAAATAAATTTCCTAGCTTGGAATTAAAATGTGGAAATTACTTGTGTAATTCCATGGAATTTGATATTATGAAGGCATGTTATGTGTTTATATTATGCCTTTGTGATTGAAGTGTGTTATGGGTACGTATTATGTAGTAACATGCTTCGAATACATTGTTTGGCATTAAATGTTGATGTACATTTATTGACACATTAACATTGTAATAAAGTTTGGTGATTATATGCATATGATGTAATTGGTCATAGAATATGTAGAAATGTGGTTAAACTGGCTCATGTGGCATTCATTACGTATGGGCATCAAATTAATATAGCAGTGGTGCATTACATTGCATTTGCACAGAGGAACAACATCTATAGCCATGAGTGTGGGTGTGTGTGCATAGTTGGCATCAAACACCACATAGGTGGATGATGGGTGGGCTCGGGAAAGTTGGATCAAACATCCGACTGAGTCACACGGTTGTATGGAAAACGAATTGGGTCGGGATTAGCAAGAAGGGCTAGACTATCCCTTGGCTGAGAGACCCGTTGATCGGATACACACTCAATTGGTATAAGAGCCCATAAAGTGTGTCGGTGTACAGGGAACCATTGGTGGAAATCCAAAAATTTCATGTCAGATGGGTGTTGTTGATGGAAGTCCATAAAAACCCAACCCAAGAAAGACCCGGAGATATTTTTTTTAAAATAGTCATTGGGTGTGTAACGCCAATGGCGGAGGGGGGGGGGGCTTGGAAAGCCGGTTTTATACTCATAGCATTGCATAGGTAAGAAAAACCAAGGAGGGCTCGGTTTGAGTCACATGAGTGTATGTCATCGTATATCATGGCATGACATGTTAGATTCTAGTATAGACTTGCTTAACCTTGATTGGAATGGTTGTTGTTGTTGTTAAATGTGACATGTGAACATTTCATATGCATTTAGATTGGGGAGTAGCCTCTGTAAGAAGTATTCTACTGAGCGTGGCTCACCCTATACGGAAAAATATTTCAGGAACGAGATATATGCTGGAGGAAGGCCCTCATATGGGACCTCAAGGATAAAGAAAGCAGAGATGTTGTTTTATTTTGGGTTTTCTTGTAAATGATTATCAAAACTTAGTTTTTGCATGTAAATTAATGTATAAATGAATTAAAAATGAAAAGCAGATGAAACAAGCAAATCTAAGACAAAACCTACCAGTAGATCGTTGTCCAGTGGGCAACACCTACTGGTAGGATCGCGTACAGGCAGAACTTTGTTTGTCAGGCAAAGTCTACCGGTAGGACTTTTCCAGTAGACAAAACCTACCGATAGGTTCTCCAAAAATCTAAAAATTTAAGACTGTCTTGCCATGGTTGACTAAGGATATAATTTTGTAAAAGAAATGGTCAAGGCTCAAGTTATTGGAAAAATGGCCTAAGATGATTTTCCAGAAATTATTCATCTGTATCATTCTTACATAAAAGAATTTCAAGGATAATGTTAATAATATAATCTAACAAGTGGTAATCAAGACAAAATTAATGAGATTATTCAAAGAAAATTTGTCGTAGAATCGAAGATGTTTATTTGAGTAGATGTAGAATATCTCTCTAAGGAAGATTAGCTCAAATTCTTCAATTGGTTATACATCTCCACTAAATATGCAAAGATTGTAATATTTGATCAGGTTTCTAAAATAAAGAAATCTAATCGTGCTCATATAAATAAGTTCGAATAAAAATATTAAGATAATATACAGCTAAAATATGAAAATTCCACGTGATCAGTTTAAGGCTATTTTCACAAGACATCAGAATATTAACCTAATTCAATTGTAAATTATATGAAATAACTTTTCTAACTTAATAAACATAGGTTCAACATAAACAAGTTCAAAAAGTAAATGAAAGTTTAAATGCATAAAGTAAAAGTGCAAAATGTAAAAGATGAGTAAAAGATAGCAAACAATTAATATTTATATTTAATATTTAAACCATAATATATATATTAGTTCAGAGTACATATACTGGCTTTCACTTAGGAGATTTAATCTGTCAAACAAATAACAAACAATTAATATTTATATTTTATATTTAAACCATAATATATATATATATATATATTAGTTCAGAGTACATATATTGGCTCAAAAAGTTGTACAAAAGTTACATCTTGAGTGAATTCATCATAGTATGGTTTAAGTCTTTGACCGCTTACTTTGAAAATATTATCAGTTACTGGATTTTTGATTTCAATTGCCCCATAGTCAAAAATTCGTTTGACTATATAAGGTCCTATCCATCTATATCTTAGCTTTCTAGGAAATAAACGAAGTTTTGCATTATATAGTAGAACTTTTTGAAAAGGCTCGAAAGATTTTCTTATGATATTTTTGTCATGAAAACTTTTGTTCTTGATTTAGCAATCTTTGCATTCTCAAAAGCTTCATTTCTTAACTCCTCTAATTCATTATTTATCCATATCAAAATTTACATTTTGATTGCCCAATATGCTNATCAGTTACTGGATTTTTGATTTCAATTGCCCCATAGTCGAAAATTCATTTGACTATATAAGGTCCTATCCATCTATATCTTAGCTTTCTAGGAAATAAACAAAGTTTTGCATTATATAGTAGAACTTTTTGAAAAGGCTCGAAAGATTTTCTTATGATATTTTTATCATGAAAACTTTTGTTCTTGATTTAGCAATCTTTGCATTCTCAAAAGCTTCATTTCTTAACTCCTCTAATTCATTATTTATCCATATCAAAATTTACATTTTGATTGCCCAATATGCTTGATGTTCTAATTCTACAGATAAGTAACATGGTTTACCATAAACTAACTGATAAGGAGACATGCCTAGGATAGTCTTATATGCAGCACGGTAAGCCCAAAGTGCATCAGTCAATCTTAAAGACCAATCCTTACGATCTGAATTTACTGTTTTTTCAAAAATGTAGTTTATCTCCCTATTTACTAATTCAGTTTGGCCACTTGTTTGTGAATGATACGAAGTGGATATTTTATGTGAAATTGAGTATTTTTTCATAAGATTTTTAAAAACATTATTACAAAAATTTAATCCACCATCACTGATAATAGTCTGAGGAATTCCAAATCTGGATAAAATATTTTCTTTTAAAAACTTGATCATTGTTGTGTGATCATTATTTTTACATGGAATTGGCACTACCCATTTAGAAACATAGTCAATTGCAACAAAAATATACAGATATCCAAAGGATGGTGGAAATGGTCCCATAAAATTGATGCCCCAATAATTAAAAATTTTAATAATTAAAATAGGGTTTAAAGGCATCATATTTTTTTTTTTTAATATTTCTCATTCTTTAACATCTATTACAATTTAAACAAAAGATATGAACATTTTTAAAAAAATTTGGCCAATAAAATTCACACTACAAAATTTTAGCAGTGATTTTCTTTGAAGCAAAAATGACCTCCACAAGCTTCATAGTGACAAAACTGAATTACTAGACTAATTTCATGATTAGGTATATAGTGTCGTATTATTTGGTCCTTACAGTATTTAAACAAATAAGGATCCTCCCAAAAAAAATTTTGTACCTC
Source organism: Ilex paraguariensis (assembly GCA_963454935.2). Taxonomy (NCBI): domain Eukaryota; kingdom Viridiplantae; phylum Streptophyta; class Magnoliopsida; order Aquifoliales; family Aquifoliaceae; genus Ilex; species Ilex paraguariensis. The sequence continues at coordinate 258,942 of CAUOFW020006403.1, forward strand.
CTTTAAAAACTTATTCCTATCATTTCATCTATAATTAGAAGGAATAGTGCGTAACTAAATAATTAGCTATATCTGCATACCATGGTAACTCAGTTATTGCAAATAGTTGTTCATCTAGAAAGGTCTATCTAATCGGAGTTGGTTCTTCTTTTATTTCATAGTTTAGCCTTGACAAGTGATCTACTACCACATTCTCTACTTCTTTCTTATCTTTTATGATAAGATCAAATTCTTAAAGTAACAAAATCCAACGTAGGAGACGTGGTTTAGCATCTTTCTTAGTAAGTAAGTATTTTAAAGCTACATGATCCATAAATACAACAATTGACGATCCAACCAGATATGATCTAAATTTATCTAATGTGAACACAACAACAAGTAATTCTATTTCTATGGTTGAATAGTTCATTTGTGCATCACTTAGAGTTTTGCTTGCATAGTAAATAACATATGATTTTTTTATCTTTTCTTTGACCTAGTATAGCTCCTACTGCATAATCACTTGCATCACACATTAATTCAAAGGGTAAAGACCAATCAGGAGGTTGCATAATAGGTGCAGAAATAAGCATGTTTGTTAATTTATCAAATGCTAATTGGTATGCATCATTTCATTCAATTATTATATCCTGACGTAAAAGATTAAAAATTGGTCTTGATATTGAACTAAATTTTTTAATAAATCTTCGATAAAATCTAATGTGAACTAAAAAAGATCGAACATCTTTTACAGTTTTCGGTGAAAGAAGATTAGCCATAAAGTCAATTATGGATTTATCAACTTCAATTCCTTTTTCAGAAACTATGTGACCTAAAACAATTCCTTGTAACCATGAAATGACATTTCTCCCAATTTAAGACAAGATTTGTTTCTTCGCATCTAATAAGTACTCTTTCAAGATTTGCTAAACACAAGTTAAATGAATCACCGTATACTAAAAAGTCATCCATAAAAACTTCTAGGTATTGTTCTACCATATCACTAAATATACTTAGCATGCAATGCTAAAAAGTAGCTGGGGCATTACATAACCTAAAAGACATTCTTTTATAAGCAAAAGTTCCAAACGAACATGTAAATGTAGTTTTTCTTGATCATCTATTGCAATTTCAATGTGATTATAACCAGAATATCCATCTAGAAAACAATAATGTGCATGACCAGCTATTCTTTCCAGTGCTTGATCTAGGAATGGTAACAAAAAGTGATCCTTTTTGGTGAGGAAATTTAGTTTTCGATAGTCAATATATACACGCCAATCTGTGACTGGACGCATTGGGACTAATTCGTTTTCTTGAATTTTTATTACTGTAACACCAGACATTTTAGGAACTACTTATGTAGGACTAACCCATTTACTATCAGATATAGGATAAATAATATTAGCATTTAGTAGTTTAAGTACTTCAGTGCGAACTACTTCTTTTAAGTATGGATTCAATCTTCTTTGCACCTGACGAGATAGTTTAGCATTTTCCTCTAAATAGATACAATTAGTAAATAGAAGTGAACTTATACCTTTTATATATGTTATTGTCCATCTAATAACTCCTTGGTGATTTTTCAAAATTTTTGTCAGTTCTTTTTCCTAAATTTCAGATAATTTAGATGATATGATTACATGATGGATTTCATTTTTTTTTTCTATGAAAACATATTTCAGAGTAGTTGGAAGAGGTTTTAATTCTGGCTTAAACACTTTGACATTAGATTCCACACTTCTTGGGATAATTCTTTGCATTGTAGATTCTTTATATTTTCAGATTCATTTGTAGATATTGATTCCAATGCTAATAGTTCTTTGTTTAGAAAAACCTTTTCAAAAAAACTTTGAGTTAATGTCTCAACACAATTTATTTCATGTATTTCCCCTTCTTCTCTAGGTTGTTTTGCACCTTTAAAAATATTTAATTCTAAAGTCATTTTTCCAAATGAAAGTTTCATGACTCCATTCTTACAATTAATCAATGCATTTGATGTACCTAAGAATGACCGACCCAAAATCAATGGCATGGATACACATTCATAAAAAATTGGTTTCGTGTCTATAACAATAAAATTTGCTGAAAAATAGAATTCATCAACTTGGACAAAAACATCTTCCAAAGTTCCTCATGGAATTCTTATTGAACGGTCTGCTAGTTGTAGTGTAATATTGCTAGGTTTTAGTTCACTTAATCCTAATTTTGTATATACTGAATATGACATTACATTACTGTAAAACCCAGATAAATTTGAACTTTTTTTGATAAAAGACAAAATGGTAATTTGTCACTATTATGCGGGTTTAAAATACATATTTTTATAGAGCTCGGATGGGACAACGGACCTCACCGTTGGATTTGCATCGTGAAATCGAGCTACCCTATCAAGTTTTGTCAAATTTTGAAATAGTCAAATTTTTGCACGTATTTCGAGACGATGAGTGACGAATGAACTTTTAAATGTCCCCNTTTTTGTCAAATTTCGAAATAGTCAAATTTTTGCACGTATTTCGAGACGATGAGTGATGAATGAACTTTTAAATGTCCCCAAAAATAAAATTTTTAAAATTTCTTTATAATTGGGTTAAAGTTCCACTAAAATTAATTTAGACTTAAACTGGATTAAAATGAATCGTTTCAGGGCAAAAAACAGACCCAAAAGTGATAAACGAGCGAGACAATATGGACTGCGGAATTAAAAGTATAAAAGGGGCATAATATCTGAAAAAATCAGATATTTCTTCCCCAAGGGACAGACTGGTTCATGCGTGAGAAGAGAGAAAGAGAGAAAGTGGGTTTTTCAAGTTTTCTTCTGACGATTTCTCAACATTCATTGGTCGGAATCCGTCAGACCAAGAACTAAAGTCGATCTACGTGACGAGGGTTACGCGTGGGTACCAAAAACGAAGACTTTCACCAAAAATTCAAAGACAAAGTCTTGGAGGATCAAAGTTTTGGGGCTTGTTTTGGTGGCATAGAAGTCTCTACACTTCTATTAAGGTAGGGGGTTCTCCTACTTGGGCCTATTCTTAGCCTAGAATGTCTATGTGGGATGGTTGAATATATGTGCTTATATATTTTTCTACTTGGGTCTATTCTTAGCCTAAAATGTCTATATGGGATGGTTGAACATATGTGCTTATATATATAGACTCATTTATGTATATGGCTAAGGAAATGGGTGTGGAATTGGGCCTATATAAATTCCAAGTAAAATTGGCAAAGGAAGGTACTTGTGTGATTCCTTGGGATTTGATGTGTTTGGGTATGTTAGGTGCTCAAATGTGATTTATAAAGATGTGGGCAATATTATGTGATAACATGACATGTTTGCCTTGATGGTGTTTGATGAAATGCCTTAGAGAATTAAATGTGGTTATTGTGATGAAAATAGCATGTTGAGTTCTTGTGATATGTGGGATTATGCTTGTTGAGATATTGAGCATAGTGTTGATTGTGGAAGCTACGTGTCTTTGACATGAAATTCCATGGCATATGATTTATATTGCTCATGTGGCATTATTGTATATTGGGCATCACATTCATGACACATTCATGGGCAGAAGGCTTGGGTGTGGGTGTGTGATTGCATGGGTGGATCAATCACCATACTTGGTGTTTTGATGGGTGGGCTCGGGAAAATGGGGTTGAATATCCTATAGAGTCACAGGTTGCATGTTTGCATGAAAAACATGGGCTCAGTACCGTTGGGCCAAGGTTCAACAGAGTCGCAAGAAAACTTGTGTTGGGTATAGCAAGTAGGGTTAGACTCTCCCTCGGGTGAAAAACCCGACCAGTTGGTTCATACATTTCCTGGTGGTGAAATTCCAGAAAAGTGTATGGTCTGCGGAACTGGCGGTGCGATTCCAAAACTCTGCTACCCAACAAAGACACAAGGTTTTGTTTTATAATATATTCATTTGATGGGAAACATCCAACAATGAATGGGTTTTGTAAAAACATGNGGTCTGCGGAACTGGCGGTGCGATTCCAAAACTCTGCCCAACAAAGACACAAGGTTTTGTTTTATAATATATTCATTTGATGGGAAACATCCAACAATGAATGGGTTTTGTAAAAACATGTATTGTATTTTCAAAAACTGATCTTTGGATGTATTTCATCAAAGACAGATGATTTTTACACATATGCATTGCATAGTGTGGTGAGAGCCGGTGAAGGTTCGTGTTGAAGTGCATGGGTGAATCTCATTTCATTCATGGCATGACATGATAGATTCCAATGTGAATTACATATTCTTGTATTGGAATGAATGTTAATTGTGATTGTTGCATAAGACCATTGCATATGCAATTAGGTGGGGAATAGTCCCTGTAGGAAACTTTCTACTGAGCGTGGCTCACCCTATATGAGAACACATTTCAGGTGGGAGAGATACACTGGTGGATGACTCCAATTTGGACCCTCATGTTTGAAGAAAGCCGAATGTGGTTTTATTTTGTGTTAATATAAAATATTTGTGAAAATAATGTTTTAAGCATGTAATCTTTTAATTGTAATAGAATTTATATGGACTATTGTTAAACTAACCTTGCATGTTTTGATATGAATATGGATGATTGGACCCGGTATGGCCAATGTTTATTTATAAAGGACCCGGTGTGGTCAATATTTTGTAAATATGGATGATTGGACTCGGTGTGGCCAATGTTTATTTATAAAAGGACCCGGTGTGGTCAATGTTTTATATTGGGCCTCGAATGGGTCATGTGAAAATACTTTGCACAGGTTGAGTTTTGGGTAGAGCTCCTCGTACAAAGGAGACTCTGCCTGAATTTCGTTAAATTATGTATCCCGGTAAATGGAGCACAACGGTGCGATATCGAGTTATTCGGTATCTACGGGTATTCTACGGGTTGATGGGTAATCAACAGACCCCCGGATTTTGAAGTGTCACAGCTTTGTATCAGAGCCTATGTATGCGATTACCTAAGGCCTGGTGGATATTGGGTATAGACCATTGCATTCCATATGCATTTCATGTTATGTGCTCTACTTGCTACATGCTATGCGTTACTTGTTATGTGAATATATGCATGATAGAAATGTATATGGAAGGGAATACACTGGGGTTAGAAAACATAACCTTAAGAGTTTGGAAAAAAGGGATGAACGGTATAGTGCAATGTGTAAATGTCTACTAAATACTTGATCCCTAACTTGGGATATGAACTAATTGATCTATTGCTATCTTATGTGTGTGTAGATGGCAACTAGAGGAAGGGGACGTCGGGGTGGACAGAACAACCAACCACCACCACCAGCCTTTGACCAACAAGCCTTAATGGAGGCTATTGGTGCGGTGGCGGCTACCATTGCACAAGCTAGTGCTACGGCCGCTACTATTGCANGCAAGAAGCATCCGGGAGTCTGGTGCAAAAGACAAGAAGAAAGAGGGTCAATCCTCTTCTTCTAGCTCGAGGAAGAAGTAGAGGACTTCTGCTCCACAAGGGTNAGGGCTATGGAGACTACCTCCGATGCCACGAAGATAACACTAGCTACTTTTCAACTAGAGGGAGAATCCCAAGTGTGGTGGGATTGGGTCAAGGACTCCAAGAACTTGGAGGTAATGACATGGGCAGAATTCAAGGGGCTCTTTATGGGAAAGTACTTCCCAACGGCTGCTCAACATGCAAAGGCTTGGGAGTTCTTAGACTTGAGACAAGGGACGATGATGGTGATGGAGTACGTGGCTAAGTTCACAGAGTTAGCCCATTTCGCCAATGACTACGTAGCCACAGATATAGCCAAAGTGGGGAAGTTTGAGGATGGTCTTAAGTTGTCTATCTGGGGTAAAATTGTGGGTCTTCTTCTATAAGACTTAGACTCGATGGTCGCGATTGCTATGGCCATTGAGAGAGAGGTAGATGACACAAGAAGCATCCGAGAGTCTGGTGCAAAAGACAAGAAGAAAGAGGGTCAATCCACTTCTTCTAGTGCGGGGAAGAAATAGCAGACCTCTACTCTGCAAGGATTTCAAGGACAGGGCCGTAGCCATCAGGGCCAAGGCCAAGGTCAGTTTTTTCAGGGTGGAAGAAATCATAGGCCTTCTTATCAAGTGGGCCAACAGACTTGCTATCACTGCAACCAACCAGGACACATGAAGAGGGATTGTCCTTAGAGGCAGGGATCCCAGGGTCATGGGTCATTGCAGTCTCAGACTTCAGTGAGGCAACCACAGACGCAGTATACTCCTCACTACCCTACTATGGGTCAGGGCAGCCAGTACCAGTTCTAGGGTGCAGCACAAGGCCCTACTACTTCTCGTGCGGGGACACCGCAAGCTAGCCAGATGGGCCAAGGCATAGGTTGAGGATGAGGCCAGGGCTCACAAGCCGGGACTTCAAGGACTCAAGGGCGTGTCTACGCCATGATGCCACAAACTGGGCCGACAGATTCGTCGGTACAGGGTACATTTTCTACTCTCCTGCTTATGTGCTAGAGTGTTATTTGATTTTGGTGCATCACATTCTTTTATTGCTACAGCTTATGTGAAAGACTTCGACTTAGAGGTTGAGACCTTGGAAGAGCCATTGCATGTGAGTTCTCCCCTAGGTGCTGGGGTGAGAATTGATCAGATATGTCGGGGTTGTGAGTTAGAGATCTTGGAGATTCTACTCACCATGCACCTTAGGGTCATAGACATGTCAAAGTTTGATGTGATCCTTGGGATGGATTGGTTGACGGCACACTGGGTCGTCATTGATTGTGATCGAAAGAGGGTCATGACTTATACGCCAGAAGGTGTTTGTTTCAAGTTTCAGGGGGAGAAGCAGTATGCTTTACCCCAAACCGTGTATGATTCTAGATGGCCCAAACATTTGATGGATTGGCTTGCAAGCCTTACCCTAAAGGATGAGGTGAGGCAGGAATTTGGTCTACCTCGGGTTGTGTGCGAGTATGAGGATATTTTTTCGAATGAACTACCAGGATTACCTCCATATAGGAATGTAGACTTCACTATTGAGTTGCATCCAGGTACATTGCCTATCTCTATGACTCCACATCGGATGGCACCAGCTAAGTTGCAAGAACTCAAGGTGCAATTGCAAGAATTGTTGGACAAGGGGTTTATTAGACCGAGCACTTCACCTTGGGGCGCTCCAGTTCTGTTTGCTAAAAAGAAAGATAAGACTTTTTGGTTGTGTATTAATTATCGGCCATTGAATAGGGTCATTATCAAGAATAGGTACCATTTTACCGATGATTGATGACTTGTTTGATCAGCTGAGAGGGGCACGGGTCTATTCCAAGATAGATCTTCGAACCGGTTACCATTAGTTGAGGGTTAGGGAGGAAGATATCCCTAAAACGGCATTCAGAACGCGGTATGGGCATTTCAAGTTCACAGTGATGCCATTTGGATTGACGAATGCTCCAGCGGTATTTATGGACCTCATGCACAGGGTGTTCCAATCCTATTTAGATCAATTTTTTGTAGTTTTTGTTGATGACATCTTGATCTACTCCAAGTCTGAGGAGGAGCATGAGGGTCACTTGAGGATTGTTCTTCAGACATTGAGAGGGCACCAGTTGTATGCCAAGTTTAGCAAGTGTGAATTTTGTCTTACGGAGGTAAAGTTTTTGGGGCATCTAATGTCGGCTTCTGGTGTATCTGTGGACTCGGAGAAGGTTGAGGTAGTTATGAATTGGGAGAGACCAAAGTCAGTCTTCGAGATACGTAGTTTCTTGAGATTGGCGGGGTACTACCAGCAATTTATTGAGGATTTCTCCCGATTGGCTGCGTCTATGACGAAGTTGACCCGGAAAGAGGTCAAGTTTGTATGGAATGATTCTTATGAGAATGCATTCCAGGAGTTGAAGAGGAGGCTTACTTCAGCTCCTATTCTGATAGTTCCAGAACGGGGACAGAGGTACACGGTCTATTGTGATGCCTCGAAGGACGGGTTGGGATATGTTTTGATGCAGTCTGGGAGGGTAGTACCTTATGGTTCTCGGTAGCTAAAGAATCACGAGCAAAATTACCCCACACATGACATGGAGTTGGCGGCCATTGTCTTTGCCTTGAAGGCTTGGCGTCATTACCTGTATGGTGATCCGTTTGAAGTGTTTTCGGACCACAAGAGTCTGAAGTATATTTTCACACAGCAGGACCTCAACATGAGGCAACACCGATGGATGGAGTATTTAGAGGACTATGATTTCACTTTGCATTACCATCCTGGTAAGGCAAACGTGGTGGCTGATGCACTTAGCCGAAGGTCACGGGGAGTTTTGCATAGTGTAGCTTCCCGGAAGTGACAAATGCTTGAGACTATGGGACAGTTCGGGCTATGTTATGTGGGTCAGGTTTAGGGTACTTTGGGGAGTTTGGTGGCTACGTCGTCTCTACTTAGCAGGGTGATTGAGTCCCAGAGTTAGGACACGGAGCTATTTTCCATCTGGGACCGTGTATAAGCAGGTACAGGTGACAAGGGCTGGGTTATTCACTCGGATGATAATCTTCGGTATCAAGGAAGGGTTGTGGTTCCTCAGTTGGCGGATCTGAGAGAGGAGATCCTTAGGGNAAGAGTTAGGACACGGAGCTATTTTCCATCTGGGACCGTGTATAAACAGGTACAGGTGACAAGGGCTGGGTTATTCACTCGGATGATAATCTTCGGTATCAAGGAAGGGTTGTGGTTCCTCAGTTGGCGGATCTGAGAGAGGAGATCCTTAGGGAGTTTCATTGCTCCAATTTTGCGGTTCATCTAAGGGGCACGAAGATGTATCTTGATCTTCGTTGCCTGTATTACTGGAATGGAATGAAGAGGCAGGTTGGCGATTTTGTCAGTCGATGTCTCACGTGTCAGCAGGTTAAGGCTCAACACCAGAGACCAGCAGGATTACTCTAGCCTTTGGAGGTAGCTGAGTGGAAATGGGAGCATATCATGATGGATTTTGTGACCTATCTGCCACAGACATCGCGGGGTCATAACGCGGTNCAACACCAGAGACCAACAGGATTACTTTAGCCTTTGGAGGTAGCTGAGTGGAAATGGGAGCATATCATGATGGATTTTGTGACCTATCTGCCACAGACATCGCGGGGTCATAACGCGGTGTGGGTGATAGTGGACCAACTTACTAAGTCAGCACACTTTTTGGCTATACGGATGACCTTCACACTAGAGAAATTCTACAGGTTGTATATATGGGAGATTGTCTGGTTGTATGGGGTCCCCATCTCTATAGTATTGGATTGGGATCCCAAATTTACAGCTCATTTTTGGTAGAGTTTTCAACGGGCCATGGGGACACAACTGATGATGAACACTGCTTTTCATCCCTAGACAGACGGTTAGTCAAAGAGGACTATCCAGACATTAGACGACATGCTACGGGCATGTGTCCTAGATCTCAAGGGTAGCTGGGAAGATCACTTACCCTTGGTGGAGTTCGCCTANACGGGCCATGGGGACACAACTGATGATGAGCACTGCTTTTCATCCCTAGACAGACGGTTAGTCAAAGAGGACTATCCAGACATTAGACGACACGCTACGGGCATGTGTCCTAGATCTCAAGGGTAGCTGGGAAGATCACTTACCCTTGGTGGAGTTCGCCTATAACAATAGTTATCAGGCGAGTAAATAGATGGCACCCTATGAGGCGCTATATGGGAGGCCATGTCGTTCTCCGGTATGTTAGACGAAGATAGAAGAGAGGTCTTCTACGAGTCCGGATTTGGTTAGAGACACCTTGAAGAAGGTGGACTTGATTCGGAAGCGTCTTCTTACGGCTCAAAGCCGGCAGAAGAGCTATGCTGATAGACGGCGACGACCTCTAGAATTTGAGGTGGGAGATCATGTCTTCTTGAAGGTGATGCCTAAGAGATGAGTGGTCAGGTTTGGTAAGCGGGGAAAGTTGTCGTCAAGGTATATCGGGCCCTTCGAGGTACTCAAGAGGGTGGGTGCAGTGGCTTACCAGTTGACATTATCGTTAAATTTATCGGGTGTTCATGCGGTATTCCATGTCTCTATGCTCCAGAAGTATACTCCAGATCCGACACATGTGGTGGATTAGGGTGAGTTGACTGTTGATGCGGATGGGACCTTCGAGGAGGGACCGATGCGCATCGTGGATAATCGAGAACAGATTTTATGAGGTAAGCCCATGCGGCTAGTAAAGGTGTTGTGGTAGCACCGAGGAGTGGAGGAGGTGACATGGGAGTACGAGGACACTANCGGACCTTCGAGGAGGGACCGATGCGCATCGTGGATAATCGAGAACATATTTTATGAGGTAAGCCCATGCGGCTAGTAAAGGTGTTGTGGTAGCACCGAGGAGTGGAGGAGGTGACATGGGAGTACGAGGACACTATCTGTACCAATTACCCTTTTTTGTTCGAGGATGGAGGTACATTCTTATGGTCATTTAGCATTATTTGACAGTTGCATATGCATGTGATTGTATGTGCATGTGTATGTGAATTTCAGGGACAATTCTTTTTAAGGGGGGAAGGATGTAAAACCCGTATAAATTTGAACTTTTTTTGATAAAGGGCACAATGGTAATTTGTCACTATACGCGAGTTTAAAATACATATTTTTATAGCGCTCGAATGGGACAACAGACCTCACCGTTGGATTCGCATTGCAAAATCGAGCTGCCCTGTCAAGTTTTGTCAAATTCTGAGATAGTCAGATTTTATACGTATTTCGAGACGATTTGAGTGACGAATGAACTTTACAATGTCCCTAAAAATAAAAATTTTAAANAGATTTTATACGTATTTCGAGACAATTTGAGTGACGAATGAACTTTACAATGTCCCTAAAAATAAAAATTTTAAAATTTCTTTATAATTGGTTTAAAGTTCCAATAAAATTAAATTGGACTTAAACTGGATTAAAATGAATCATTTTGAGGCGAAAAACAGACCCGAAAGTGATAAACGAGCGGGACGATATGAACCGCGAAATTAAAAGTATAAAAGGGGCATAATATATGAAAAAATCAGATATTTCTTCCCCAAGAGGCAGTCTAGTTCAGGCGTGAGAAGAGAGAAAGAGAGAAAGTGAGTTTTNATTGGACTTAAACTGGATTAAAATGAATCGTTTTGAGGCGAAAAACATACCCGAAAGTGATAAACGAGCGGGACGATATGGACCGCGAAATTAAAAGTATAAAAGGGGCATAATATATGAAAAAAGCAGATATTTCTTCCCCAAGAGGCAGTCTAGTTCAGGCGTGAGAAGAGAGAAAGAGAGAAAGTGAGTTTTTCAAGTTTTCTTTCGACGATTTCTCAAGATCTGTTGGTCAGAATCTGTCAGACCAAGAACTAAAGTCGATCTACGCGACGAGGGATCAAAACTTTGGGGCTTGTTTTGGTGGCATAGAAGTCTCTACACTTCTATTAATGTAGGGGGTTCTCCTACTTGTGCCTATTCTTAGCCTAGAATGTCTATGTGGGATGGTTGAATATATGTGCTTATATAATCTCTTACTTAGGCCTATTTTTAGCCTAGAATGTATATGTGGGATGATTGAATATATGTGCTTATATATATATTGACTCATTTATGTATATGGCTAAGGAAATGGGTGTGGAATTGGGCCTATATAAATTCCAAGTAAAATTGGCAAAGGAAGTTACTTGTGTGATTCCTTGGGATTTGATGTGTTTGGGTATGTTATGTGCACAAATGTGATTTATAAAGATGTGGGCAATATTATGTGATAACATGACATGTTTGCCTTGAAGGTGTTTGATGAAATGCCTTAGAGAATTAAATGCGATTATTGTGATGAAAATAACATGTTGAATTGTTGTGATATGGGGGATTATGCTTGTTAAAATATTGAGCATAGTGTTGATTGTGGAAGCTATGTGCCATTGACATAAAATTCCATGGCATATGATTTATATTGCTCATATGGCATTATTGTATATTGGGCATCACATTCATGGCACATTCATGGGCATAAGGCTTAGGTGTGGGTGTGTGATTGCATGGTGTGGATCAATCACCATACTTGGTGTTTTGATGGGTGGGCTTGGGAAAGTGGGGTTGAATATCCTATAGAGTCGCACGGTTGCATGTTTGCATGAAAAACTTGAGCTCGGTACCGATGGGCCAAGGTTCAGCAGAGTCACAAGAAAACTTGTGTTGGGTATAGCAAGTAGGGCTACACTCTCCCTTGGGTGAAAAACCCGGCCACTTGGTTCACACACTTCCCGGCGGTAAAATTTCAGAAAAGTGTATTTGGTCTGCGGAACCGGCGGTGCGATTCCAAAACTCCTCTACCCAACAAAGACACAAGGTTTTGTTTTATAATATATTCATTTGATGGGAAACATCCAATAATGAATGGGTTTTATAAAAACATGCATTGTATTTTCAAAAAGTGATATTTGGATGTATTTCATTGAAGGCAAATGATTTTTACACATATGCATTGCATAGTGTGGTGAGAGCTGGTGAAGGTTCAGGTTGAAGTGTGTGGGTGAATCTCATTTCATTCATGGCATGACATGATAGATTCCAACGTGAATTGCATATTCTTGTATTGGAATGGATGTTAATTGTGATTGTTGCAAGAGACTATTGCATATGTATTTAGGTGGGGAGTAGTCTCTGTAGGAAACTTTCTACAGAGCGTGGCTCACCCTATATGGGAATAGATTTCAGGTGGGAGATATTGACTGGTGGATGGCTCCAATTTGGACCCTCATGTTTGAAGAAAGCCAAATGTGGCTTTATTTTGTGTTAATGTAAAATATTTGTGGAAATAATGTTTTAAGCATGTAATCTTTTAATTGTAATAGAATTTATATGGACTATTGTTAAACTAAACTTGCATGTTTTGATATAAATATGGATGATTGGACCCGGTGTGACCAATGTTTATTTATAAAAGGACCCGGTGTGGTCAATGTTTTATATTGGGCCTCGGATGGGTCATGTGAAAATATTTTGCACAGGTTACGTTTTGGGTAGAGCTCCCCGTACAAAGGAGACTCTGCCTGAATTTCGTTAAATTATGGATCCCGGTAACTGAGGCACAACGGCGCGATATCGAGTTATTTGGTATCTACGGGTATTCCGCGGGTTGATGGGTAATTAATAGACCCCTGGATTTTGGGGTGTCACAATTACTACTGTATCCAAGATCCAGCAGAGCTTGTTCAATTCGAAAATTTCCAATAAGAGATGAGACTGTAAGACTACCTTGATCTTTGTACTGAAGAAGTGTATCATGCTATATTATTGTATTAACTTGTTCAGTTAAAAATGCTTTCTTTGGTACATTAGTTCTTCTTTTTATTGTACAAATATCTTTTAAGAATTTAGCATAAATCAAAACTTATTTGATTGCATCCAACAAAGGAATATTGATTTTTACTTGTTTAAATAATTCAAGAATGTCCGATTGATCTTTTTCAGGTGAAAGTTTCTTGAACCTTTAAGGAAAAGGTAAAGGAATAGGACATGGAGAATCTTTTTCATTTTGTATTTCTGATTGCTTTTCAATTGAAGGTTCAGGTTCAAGTGGTTCATTGACAGGAATTGACTTACGTATTTTCTTGGGGATTTTAGGTTTAATAATTTTATCAATTACCTTGCCACTTCTTAATGTTGTGATTGATTGTACTTGACTTGGATAGGGTTTAGAATGTATAGCATTAGCTTGACTCTGACTTTGCGGAGATTTAAGTTGAGATGAAAATTTTCCTTTCTTCGAAGTACTCAAAGACATTGCGGAGGTTTAAGTTCAAATGTAGGTGGCTTATTTTCCACAATATTTGAAGAAGTTGAGTCCCACATCTCGGAACTTTCTGAAATAGTATAAAAAAATGAAATGCTTCTTCAGAATTTTTATTCATAAATTCTCCTTGAGCCATCATTTCAACAAATTGTCGCATTGCAGATGGAAGTGCATCATAAAAGAAACCAACTAAATTTCAGTTTTCAAATACATGATGTGGACAAGTTTGGAGAAGATCTTTAAATCTTTCCCAACATTGTTAAAAAGTTTCACCTTCTTTTAAGAAAAAGTTCATTATTTGACGTCTTAATGTATTAGTACGATACACAAGATTTTTTTTTAAAAAGAACTCAGTTTGTAAACCTTGCTAGTTTGTGATCGAAGTTGCTCTTAAAGAGTTAAGCCATAGTTTAGCTTTATTTTTCAATGAAAAAGGAAAAAGTTTTAATTTGACATTTCAGAATTGTCTTCAAAAGTTCTATAGACTTCTTCAAATTCTTTCATATGAATATAAGGGTTTTCAATTTCTAAACCATGAAATTGTGGTAGTAACTGTATTGTTCCTAGTTTAATATTAATATTTGGGGCATCTGTTGGAAAAGTAAAACATGACGGGACATTATTTCTTGTAGGATGTAGATATTCTCTTAACAGTCGGACATTTTGAACTACTTCTTGTTCTCTAGCTTCTTGCTCTCTAGGTACGTTTTGAGCCATACTTAAGTCAAAGGATGCTTGTGTAGATGAAGATGAAGAAGATGAGGGAGATGATTGATTTACAAAACCTACTGATGAATGAACAGACATTGACTATAAACAAAATATAAACATACAATACAAATAAACATATATTATTATTATTATTATTTTTTATTATATTTTTTTTTCAAATTACCATAACTCCCCGGTAACTACGCCAAAAACTTGATTCGCACTAATTCGTGATCTAATTTATATTATATTATACACCAAAGTATAAATGGTCGAATTGTAATTTTCTCGATTTAAATCCAAGTATCGATCCCATGAAGAGTTTTAGTAATTTAGATTTTAAAATAAAAACAGTAAAGTTGTTGTTTGAAGTAGTGTATCATTTGATAGCTTGTGATGTGAGCTTAGATTAACAACTAGTTTAATTAAATAAAGTATGCAAAAGGATAACCCATTTATGAGGAATATTTAAAATTTTCACTTGACTCCATCTGTGATACATATACCAATTAAAGATCCGCAGCGTTCCGGTGGAGGATAAACCATACCGATAGGAATGCCGTAGATATTCGTCTAGGAATATCATTTATACCAGTTAAACGATTTTAGTAATCCAGAAGGACAAGTCATTCATGAGGATCACTTAGGTCATTAATCTTATAGTTACATATAGTAGTTAAACAACCATAATAACCTAGAAGGACAATCCATTCATGAGGATCATTTAGGTTTTGTACCATGCATCAGTTAACATCCTCAGCGTTCCGATGGAGGATAAGCTATACCGATAGGAATGTCGTGGTTGTTTTACCGGCAGGTTGATGATGCACTGATGACATACTTCCAGGCACAACACTGAAAGTACATACATCACTACATCATGCATGAAGCTTATAATACATATATAGATAAAGATATATATAAAACATCATCATTTTCATAAGTTAACCAATAATATAAATAAACATAAGGTTTTTTGTCGACCTTCCGGAAGGTTTTGCTTACTGGAAAAGTTCTTCCGGAAAGTTTTGCCTGCTGGATAAAAATTTACATTATCTTTCCGGAAGGTTGTTATCGACCTTCCGGAACGTTTTGCCTGTTTTTCTACAAATCCTTCCTTATTTATTTCCAACCCACTCCAATCCACCACAATTCCTTCTAAAACATGTTTAACAATGTTTTGCGCAAAAAAACTAATATATATACAAGTCCTATTACAACAATTCCATATGATTACACTTCAGAATGGAATTCTAACAAAATTTTTACAAAACTCGATTTCAAAAGCCACAAGTCGGGCTCTTCTTCACACTCGAGGCCCCGAATGAGTGTAATCCACCGGAATGTATCCCGCACCAGAAATGTGTTCCCGTATAGGGTGAGTTACGCCCAGTAGAGTATTTCCTACAGAGGTTACTTCTCAACCTAAGTGCATATGCAATATTCACATGCAACATTTTCGAACAACAATCATTCCACCCAAGATTTAAGCAAATCAAAGTTGGAATCTAAATGACATGCCATAAAATGAGATGATATCCATTCGTGCAATTTACTCGAGCCCTTCCTGGCTCCACTACAAATGCAATGACAATGTGTATAAAATTGAGCTTTTCTAGCTCCGACTGTTTACCTTCACCCCATGCTATGCAATAAGAATCAAAATCGGGTTTTCCAAGCCCCTGCCAATTGGGTTACACACCCAATGACTATTTAAAATCTCTGGGTCTTTCTTGGAGTGGGTATTTATGGACTTACACCAATGGTCACCCAATTGACACGGAATTCATGGACTTCCACCAACGGTTTTGCATACACCGACACACTTTATGGGCTCTCATACCAACGAAAGTGCGTATCCGAACACTGGGTCTCTCACCCGAGGGATTGTCTAGCCCTTCTTGCTACCTTGACCCAATTCTTTTTCATGCAACCGTGCGACTCAGCCGGATATTCAATCCAACTTTTCCGAGCCCATTCGTCAAACACAAAGTTTGGTATTTGACCAACCCATGCACTCTCCCATGCCCACGCCCTTCTCTCATGCCCAAGGATGTGATGCTCCCATGCAAATGAAATGTAATGCACCATTTCTATCTCAATGTCATGCCCACATATAATGAATGTCATATGAGAAACTTTAACCACATGTATATATATATCATGCAAGTTATCACCAATTTCATCACAATATCAATATGTCAATGAGCATACGTCAACATTTCATTTCCAAAAATAATTCACAAGCATGTTATTTCCTCATATATATATCCCAATAACACACTTTGTTCACGAAGGCATAATTAAAACACAACATGCCCACATAATATCAAATTTTATAGAATTACACAAGTAATTATCACACACGAATTTCAAGCTAGGAATTTAATTTAAATTAGCTCAATTTCCCACACGCAATTCACCAAATCAATTAATTCCATCAACTCTACATCCATAGGCAAGTGATATACATCTCTATCGACCTACCCATTACATAACACACCCTATGTTGTAAAATAAACCCGAGTAGGAAAGAACCCTACCTCTTGAAGTATAAGGAACAACCGTAGGAAGTCCCAAGAACCCACTTCTAGACCAAATCCCAAGCTTCTAAAAATCTCATTTTTCAACCTTTGGTGAAAATCCTTGTTTTTAGTATGTAGGCATAGCCCTTGACGAGGAGAGCAACTTTTCCTCTTGACTCGAGTGGATCCGAGCACCATGGAGTCATAGATCGTAGAGAGAAGGTGAAGAAGCTCTCTCTTCTCTATCGGGTAATGGCTGGACAAAAGAATGGGGGAAAAATCTGATTTTTCCCCTATTTATACTTCTTAATACTTGGCCCACAAGCTGCCACACAGTCCTTTTTTTTTTTCAGGTCCGTTTCTGCCCNATGAAGAAGCTCTCTCTTCTCTATCGGGTAATGGCTGGACAAAAGAATGGGGGAAAAATCAGATTTTTCCCCTATTTATACTTCTTAATACTTGGCCCACAAGCTGCCACACAGTCCTTTTTTTTTTNAATGGGATGTTCGTGATGGACATGCCCAATCCTTGTTTTGTTCCCCTCACAAAGGCCAAGTCTTCGGGGGAAATGATGTCTACCTTACAAGTAAAAGATGGCTTGCAAAAGGGGGAGGCAACATACTTGGCCGTTCTATTTGAGGAAGAGGAGTCCAAAGCATTNGTTCAAAATATCTTTATTTTAACTTACCTTAAATATTTTTCTAAATTTCTAAATTTTATTAAAAATTTGGTTTTTGGGGCCACCCGAGACTTGACCGACTCGTAAAACGCAAAAAATTTGACTATCTCAGAATTCGATAAAATTTGACTAGGTAACTAGATTTCACGGGATGAATCCAGCGGTAAGGTCTATTTCGACATCCGAGATCTAGAGAAAATTCAGGTTTACAACCCGTACTGTAGCGACAATTTANTGTGTAGACTACAAAGCACTCAACAAAGTCACTGTCAAGAACAACTATCCAGTGCCGCTTGTCGGCGAACTATTTGATAGATTGGGAAAGGCGATTTTCTTTACCGAGATGGATTTGCGGCTGGGATATCATCAAGTCAGAATTGCACAGGGAGATGAGGCGAAGACTGCTTGTGTGACAAGGTACGGGTCATATGAGTTTTTAGNTATTGTTTTGCCCTTTTTTGTAAGAAGTTTAAATTTACCAGGTTTTTCATTCTTTCCCCCTTAAAAGAATTTCATCCCCGAAATTCACATGCACACACATACACACTTAATGTCACACCCTAACTGACTTGGGTGAAAATGGCCGGTCTTGGTGGCACCTTGCACCAAGGCATGCCAGAAATTGGAATCAAGGTGACGCGGCTAAGTGGTTCGACAGATTGGGGTGAACCAAGGCAGCATGAGANTTGAGCATCATAGGCTGGCCTTGACAAAGTTAAGGAAAGCCCAGTTATATGTGAAACCAGAAAAATGTGAGTTTGCCTAGAAGGAAATTTCATTCCTGGGGCATATTATTTTTGCGGGCGTGGTGAAGATGGACCCGAAAAAAGTTGAGGCCATTGCAAATTGGCCTGTCCCTACTAAGGTNACATGGCATGGGTTGAACCTAGCATGCACATCGGTTCGTGTAGCAAGGTTGACTGGTGAATGTGGGCACATGGTTGCTGAATGTGGGCACCTTACTGGCACATGGCTGCTCAATGCATGTGACCAAGAGGATGTGGGCAGTTATGATACTAAGACTCAATCAAGGCAGTTGCTGAGGCAATTTTGGATGTCCCCAGTCTGAATTCAGTCTAGATGCATGCTGATGAAGGGCAGTTCCACAGCAGTTACTCGAAGTGGTGGAACTGCCTGCCAGGTGTTGCACATAGACCAAGTCTACTAGCCCAGTATGCTATGGAATAGCAAAAACGTGGGTAACTACCCCTTGGCAGATGGGGGTGTCATCTGCCTTCCTTTTGTATAAATAGGGGTGCTTGAGCATTCTGGAAGGCAGAGAGTGTTCTGGCTTTTGAGAGTCCTTGTAAATTATTGGGTTCAATATATAAGGTTTGGGAGTGTTGTTCCAGTAAATTCATGTGTGCCTTCTGTGTGAGTTTCTGTCCCTTATTCTTGAGTTGAGTGTGACTGGTTGTAATAGCAACGCCTTCACAGGTAGCCTCAAAAGAAAAATGAAAGTTACCCTGTGACAGTTTGGTATCAGAGCGTGGTTTTGGCAACAAATATATTATGGCTGGCAGAACGAATTCTGATCTGAGGGAAAAGGTGGCACATTTGGAGGAGCTGGTTGGTCCTCCACAGTCTGGTGATGCTGTAGCTCTGTCTATGCAGCTTGAGTTGCTATATCAGCAGTTCGAAGAGATGCGTGTTGCACATGAACAGCTTCAAAAGACTGAATCTGATCACTTCAATCGAGTGAAAAACGAAGTCGTTGACGCGTTGGCTACGATCTCCACATGGACCGATGATATGGGGGAAAAATTGAGTTCCCTCGAGACCGATGTTTCAGTGCTTAAGAGGGCATTGCAGAATGCCTCTGTGGCTTCTGGCAGTGAAAGTACTCAGAAAGCTAAAGTGCCTGACCCTAAGCCTTTCACAAGCAGTCAAAATGCTAAAGAACCCGAGAACTTTCTGTGGGATATGAGGCACTACTTCAAAGCAGTTCGTACTCCGGATGCTCAGAAGGTAGATCTCATTAGCATGTACCTGTCCGGTGATGCTAAATTATGGTGGCGAACACGTTCTGAGGACAAATCTCGTCCTCCAATTACTACTTGGGAGTCTCTGTCCGCTGAAATGAAGGAGCAATTCCTTCCCAGCAACACGGCTTGGCAAGCCCGTGATGCATTGAGGAAACTTCGACATACAAGCACCGTGAGGGAGTACGTGAAGCAATTCTCGTCTCTGATGCTTGACATTAAAAATATGTCAGAGGAAGACAAGCTGTTCAACTTTATGTCTGGCCTCCAAACTTGGGCACAGGCAGAACTTCGTCGGCAAGGGGTGAAGGATTTACCCGCTGCTATGTCCGCAGCAGACGCGCTGGTTGATTACAAAACGCAGGCTAATCCTCTAGAGAAGGAGTCGAAAGGGAAAGCCAAGTTTGCTAAGAAGGATAAGTAGAAGAAAAAGGCTGAGAAGTTTGGCAATTCAGAAAAACAGACTGACAAAGCCTCTTCATCAAAGGGAGGTGTTGACTCAGGTTGTTTTATCTGTAATGGCCCTCATCGTGCCAGAAATTGCCCCAAGAAGGAAAAGCTCAGTGCCCTCATGGCTGAGGAAACTGATTGTTCTGACGAACCAACACGAGTCAACCCATTACAACTTCTTAATGCAATTCGCAAAGAGGAGACAGTGGCAAAGAGGGGGTTGATGTTTGTGCAGATTCGCCTGAACAATGTGGCTGTCCAGGCAATGGTTGATACAGGTGCAACCCATAATTTTGTTTCTGATCGGGAAGTACAGCGGCTTGGTCTGGCTTTGGTGAAAGACTCTAGCCAGATTAAGGCTGTTAATTCAGAAGCAAAACCAGTAGGCGGCGTCGCAAGAGAAGTCCCTCTAAAAGTGGGTGATTGGCAAGGAACATGTGATTTTATGGCAGTCCCTCTCGATGATTTCCAGGTAATCCTTGGACTGCAATTCCTTACAAAGGCAATGGTGTCTGTTATGCCGCATTTAAATGGGATGTTCGTGATGGACATGCCCAATCCTTGTTTTGTTCCCCTCACCAAAGCCAAGTCTTTGGGGGAAATGCTGTCTGCCTTACAAGTAAAAGATGGCTTGCGAAAAGGGGAGGCAACATACTTGGCTGTTCTATTTGAGGAAGAGGAGTCCAAAGCATTTCAAGTCCCTGAATCAGTACAACAGTTGCTGGTTGAGTTCAAGGATGTGGCACCTAAAGAATTGCCAGCAAGGTTACCGCCAAGACGGGAGATTGACCATGTCATAGAGTTAATACCAGGGGCAAAAATCCCTGCACAGGCTCCTTATCGAATGTCTCCATCAGAATTGGCGGAGCTAAGGAGACAACTTGGGGGGTTATTGGACATTGGGTTCATTCAACCTTCCAAGGCACCCTATGGAGCTCCTGTTCTGTTTCAAAAGAAGAAGGATGGATCCTTACGGCTTTGTGTAGACTACAGAGCGCTCAACAAAGTCACTGTCAAGAACAACTATCCAGTGCCGCTTGTCGACGAACTATTTGATAGATTGGGAAAGGCGGTTTTCTTTACCAAGATGGATTTGCGGCTGGGATATCATCAAGTCAGAATTGCAGAGGGAGATGAGGCGAAGACTACTTGTGTGACAAGGTACGGGTCATATGAGTTTTTAGTTATGCCTTTCGGCTTAACCAATGCCCCTGCTACATTCTGTAACTTAATGACCAATGTATTTCGGGAATACTTGGACCGCTTCATGGTGATTTATTTGGATGACATAGTTGTTTATAGCCAGACTCTTGAGGAGCATGTTGAGCATCTTAGGTTGGCCTTGACAAAGTTAAGGAAAGCCCAGTTGTATCTGAAACCAGAAAAATGTGAGTTTGCCCAGAAAGAAATTTCATTCTTAGGGCATATTATTTCTGCGGGCGTGGTGAAGATGGACCCGAAAAAAGTTGAGGCCATTGCAAATTGGCCTGTCCCTACTAAGGTTACTGAATTGCGTTCTTTCCTTGGTTTGACAAACTATTATCGAAAATTCGTGAAGAATTATTCGAAGAAGGTCGCAGTGCTGACTGATCTTCTAAGGAAGGATAGGACATGGAACTGGTCCTACGAATGCCAGGAGGCATTCGATCGATTGAAGGCGGTGGTGACGTCTAGCCCAATTTTACGCTTACCTGATTTTGATTTGCCCTTTGAAGTCCATACAGACGCATCAGACTTTGCTCTTGGAAGGGTACTGGTGTAGAATAGGCATCCAGTGGCATTTGAAAGTAGGAAGCTAAATGATACCGAGAGGCAGTATTCAGTACATGAGAAGGAGATGACAGCAGTCATTCACTGCATCAATGCATGGAGGCACTACTTGTTAGGGAAGCATTTCCTTGTACTGACAGATAATGTGGCTACTAGCTGTTTCAATTCCATGAAGAAGCTNGGTTCAATATATAAGGTTTGGGAGTGTTGTTCCAGTAAATTCATGTGTGCCTTCTGTGTGAGTTTCTGTCCCTTATTCTTGAGTTGAGTGTGACTGGTTGTAATAGCAACGCCTTCACAGGTAGCCTCAAAAGAAAAATGAAAGTTACCCTGTGACAGTTTGGTATCAGAGCGTGGTTTTGGCAACAAATATATTATGGCTGGCAGAACGAATTCTGATCTGAGGGAAAAGGTGGCACATTTGGAGGAGCTGGTTGGTCCTCCACAGTCTGGTGATGCTGTAGCTCTGTCTATGCAGCTTGAGTTGCTATATCAGCAGTTCGAAGAGATGCGTGTTGCACATGAACAGCTTCAAAAGACTGAATCTGATCACTTCAATCGAGTGAAAAACGAAGTCGTTGACGCGTTGGCTACGATCTCCACATGGACCGATGATATGGGGGAAAAATTGAGTTCCCTCGAGACCGATGTTTCAGTGCTTAAGAGGGCATTGCAGAATGCCTCTGTGGCTTCTGGCAGTGAAAACACTCAGAAAGCTAAAGTGTCTGACCCTAACCCTTTCACAGGCAGTCGAAATGCTAAAGAACTCGAGAACTTTCTGTGGGATATGGGGCATTACTTCAAAGCAGTCTACACTCCGGATGCTGAGAAGGTAGATCTCACTAGCATGTACCTGTCCAGTGATGCTAAATTATGGTGGCGAACACGTTCTGAGGACAAATCTCGTCCTCCAATTACTACTTGGGAGTCTCTATCCGCTGAAATGAAGGAGCAATTTCTTCCCATCAACACGACTTGGCAAGCCCATGATNAGACTTCGACAGATGTTGTTGAAAGAAGCTTATGATGCTCTATGGGCAGGACATCCAGGGCAGCAACGGACTCTTGCCTTGCTAGCAGNATCCGCTGAAATGAAGGAGCAATTTCTTCCCATCAACACGACTTGGCAAGCCCATGATGTATTGAGGAAACTTCGACATACAAGCACCGTGAGGGAGTACGTGAAGCAATTCTCGTCTCTGATACTTGATATTAAAAATATGTCAGAGGAAGACAAGCTGTTCAACTTTATGTCTGGCCTCCAAACTTGGGCACAGACAGAACTTCGTCGGCAAGGGGTGAAGAACTTACCCGCTACTATGTCCGCAGCAGACGCGCTGGTTGATTACAAAACGCAGGCTAATCCTCCAGAGAAGGAGTCGAAAGGGAAAGTCAAGTTTGCTAAGAAGGATAAGCAAAAGAAAAAGGCTGAGAAGTTTGCCAATTCAGAAAAATAGACTGACAAAGCCTCTTCATCAAAGGGAGGTGTTGACTCAGGATGTTTTATCTGTAATGGCCCTCATCGTGCCAGAAATTGCCCCAAGAAGGAAAAGCTCAGTGCCCTCATGGCTGAGGAAACTGACTGTTCTGACGAACCAACACGAGTCAACCCATTACAACTTCTTAATGCAATTCTCAAAGAGGAGACAGTGGCAAAGAGGGGGTTGATGTTTGTGCAGATTCGCCTAAACAATGTGGTTGTCCAGGCAATGGTTGATACATGTGCAACCCATAATTTTGTTTCTAATCGGGAAGTACAGCGGCTTGGCCTGGCTTTGGTGAAAGACTCTAGCCAGATTAAGGCTGTTAATTCAGAAGCAAAACTAGTAGGCGGCGTCGCAAGAGAAGTCCCTCTAAAAGTGGGTGATTGGCAAGGAACATGTGATTTTATGACAGTCCCTCTCGATGATTTACAGGTAATCCTTGGACTGCAATTCCTTACAAAGGCAATGGTGTCTGTTATGCCGCATTTAAATGGGATGTTCGTGATGGACATGCCCAATCCTTGTTTTGTTCCCCTCACAAAGGCCAAGTCTTCGGGGGAAATGATGTCTACCTAACAAGTAAAATTGCGAAAGGGGGAGGCAACATACTTGGCCGTTCTATTTGAGGAAGAGGAGTCCAAAGCATTTCAAGTCCCTGAATCAGTACAACAGTTGCTGGTTGANCCGCAGACAGATGCGCAGACCGAGCGGGTCAATGCAATATTGGAGGAATATCTCAGACATTATGTCATAGCGAACCAGGACAATTGGGTGGATTTACTTGATGTAGCCCAGTTCAGNTCAAGTTTGCTAAGAAGGATAAGCAAAAGAAAAAGGCTGAGAAGTTTGCCAATTCAGAAAAATAGACTGACAAAGCCTCTTCATCAAAGGGAGGTGTTGACTCAGGATGTTTTATCTGTAATGGCCCTCATCGTGCCAGAAATTGCCCCAAGAAGGAAAAGCTCAGTGCCCTCATGGCTGAGGAAACTGACTGTTCTGACGAACCAACACGCGTCAACCCATTACAACTTCTTAATGCAATTCTCAAAGAGGAGACAGTGGCAAAGAGGGGGTTGATGTTTGTGCAGATTCGCCTGAACAATGTGGTTGTCCAGGCAATGGTTGATACANATGCTGAAATTGACCCCACCAATCTGGAACAAGATCTCTTTGAAGTCTGCACACAAGGGATTAATTCAGTGTTATGACGGCCCTTTCCTAATAACAATGAGGATATGCAGGTTGGCCTATAGGCTGGATCTTCCCAGTCGTCTCAAGCTTCATCCAGTTTTTCATGTTGCCTTCTTGAAACCGTATGTTGAGGACCCGGAGGACCCTAACAGATACGTTCGGCGTCGGGCTCCTCCAACAATCAGGAAGCAATTCACAGAAATAGCTAAAGCTATCCTTGACCACAAGACTGAGGGAATGAGTAAGAAAAATAGAAGAACTCATTACCTAGTCAAGTGGAAAGGGAAAGCACCGGAGGAAGCCACTTGGGAGAAAGAGACGACATTGTGGCAGTTCGAGGATCTCGTCAAGCAATACCATGCCTCCATTCCAACAAGGTCGTTGGATACTTTAGGTGGGGGTGGCTTGTCACACCCTAACTGACTTGGGTGCAAATGGCCGGTCTTGGTGGCACCTTGCACCAAGGCATGCCAGAAATTGGAATCAAGGTGACGCGGCTAAGTGGTTCGACAGATTGGGGCGAACCAAGGCAGCATGAGACCACTCGGTTGAGCATGGCAGCATGGGTGGACTCAATTGAAGCAATGTGGGTGCAGAGCTTTGGATTGCATGGCATAGGTTGAACCCAACATGCACATTGGTTCGTGTAGCAAGGTTGACTGGCGAATGTGGGCACATAGCTGCTGAATGTGGGCACCTGACTGGCACATGGCTGCTCAATGCATGTGACCAGGAGNGGGCTCCTCCAACAATCAGGAACTAATTCACAGAAATAGCTGAAGCTATCCTTGACCACAAGACTGAGGGAATGAGTAAGAAAAATAGAACAACTCATTACCTAGTCAAGTGGAAGGGGAAAGCACCGGAGGAAGCCATTTGGGAGAAAGAGACGACATTGTGGCAGTTCGAGGATCTCGTCAAGCAATACCATGCCTCCATTCCAACAAGGTCGTTGGATACTTTAGGTGGGGGTGGCTTGTCACACCCTAACTGACTTGGGTGCAAATGGCCGGTCTTGGTGGCACCTTGCACCAAGGCATGCCAGAAATTGGAATCAAGGTGACGCGGCTAAGTGGTTCGACATATTGGGGCGAATCAAGGCAGCATGAGACCACCCGGTTGAGCATGACAGCATGGGTGGGCTCAATTGAAGCAATGTGGGTGCAGAGCTTCAGATTGCATAGCATGGGTTGAACCTAGCATGCACATTGGTTCGTGTAGCAAGGTTGACTGGTGAATGCGGGCACATGGCTGCTGAATGTGGGCACCTGACTGGCACATGACCGCTCAATGCATGTGACCAGGAGGATGTGNTTGGATTGCATGGCATAGGTTGAACCCAACATGCACATTGGTTCGTGTAGCAAGGTTGACTGGCGAATGTGGGCACATAGCTGCTGAATGTGGGCACCTGACTGGCACATGGCTGCTCAATGCATGTGACCAGGAGGATGTGGGCAGTTATGATGCTGAGACTCAATCAAGGCAGTTGCTGAGGCAGTTCTGGATGTCCCCAGTCTGAATCCAGTCTAGATGCATGCTGATGAAGGGCAGTTCCACAGCAGTTACTCGAAGTGGTGGAACTGCCTGCCAGGTGTTGCACAGAGACCAAGTNAGGACAAGATTGAAAAGAAGAAGGTGGCGGGTACATTGGAACCTCTCCTTATTCCAAGCCGACCTTGGGAGAGTGTTTCTATGGACTTCATTAATGGCTTGCCTCAGGTAAACGATTTTACTTCGATATTTGTGGTGGTAGACAGATTTTCGAAGTATGCCATTTTTATTGCTGCCCCAAAAGTATGTACGGCAGAAGTTACTGCTCTGTTATTCCTCAAGCATATTGTGAAGCTTTGGGGTCTTCCGTTGGACATAATGAGCGACAGGGACACTCGGTTTACTGGCTGATTCTGGACAACTTTATTTGAGCTGTTGGGCACACAGCTCAAACTTTCCACCAATAATCATCCGCAGACAGATGGGCAGACCGAGCGGGTTAATGCAATGCTGGAGGAATATCTCAGACATTATGTCNAGTAATCATTCGCAGACAGATGCGCAGACCGAGCGGGTCAATGCAATGCTGGAGGAATATCTCAGACATTATGTCATAGCGAACCAGGACAATTGGGTGGATTTACTTGATGTAGCCCAGTTCAGTTATAACTTCCAACAGAGTTCCTCCACTGGAATGAGCCCCTTTGAGTTGGCAACTGGCCAACAGCCTCTTACCCCGCATGAAGTTGTCAAGCAAAAGTCTCAAAGGAGATGTCTTGCAGCATATCGCTTCGCTCAGGCCAATCAGGAGCGGACCGACGAAGCAAAAGACTGTTTAACTAAGGCGGTGAAGAGGATGAAAAAGTGGGCAGATGAGAAGAAGAGGGCAGTAGAGTTCGAAATGGGTGACAAAGTGATGCTGAAATTGACCCCACCAATCTGGAACAAGATCTCTTTGAAGTCTGCACACAAGGGATTAATTCAGTGTTATGACGGCCCTTTCCTAATAACAATGAGGATATGCAGGTTGGCCTATAGGCTGGATCTTCCCAGTCGTCTCAAGCTTCATCCAGTTTTCCATGTTGCCTTCTTGAAACCGTATGTTGAGGACCCGGAGGACCCTAACAGATACGTTCGGCGTCGGGCTCCTCCAACAATCAGGAAGCAATTCACAGAAATAGCTGAAGCTATCCTTGACCACAAGACTGAGGGAATAAGTAAGAAAAATAGAAGAACTCATTACCTAGTCAAGTGGAAAGGGAAGGCACCGGAGGAAGCCACTTGGGAGAAAGAGACGACATTGTGGCAGTTTGAGGATCTCATCAAGCAATACCATGCCTCCATTCCAACGAGGTCGTTGGATACTTTAGGTGGGGGTGGCTTGTCACACCCTAATTGACTTGGGTGCAAATGGCCGGTCTTGGTGGCACCTTGCACCAAGGCATGCCAGAAATTGGAATCAAGGTGACGCGGCTAAGTGGTTCGACAGATTGGGGCGAACCAAGGCAGCATGAGACCACCCGGTTGAGCATGGCAGCATGGGTGGGCTCAATTGAAGCAATGTGGGTGCAGAGCTTCGGATTGCATGGCATGGGTTGAACCCAGCATGCACATTGGTTCGTGTAGCAAGGTTGACTGGTGAATGTGGGCACATGACTGCTGAATGTGGGCACCTGACTGGCACATGGCTGCTCAATGCATGTGACCAGGAGGATGTGGGCAGTTATGATGCTGAGACTCAATCAAGGCAGTTGCTGAGGCAATTCTGGATGTCCCCAGTCTGAATCCAGTCTAGATGCATGCTGATGAAGGGCAGTTCCACAGCAGTTACTCGAAGTGGTGGAACTGCCTGCCAGGTGTTGCACAGAGACCAAGTCTACTAGCCCAGTATGCTATGGAATAGCAAAAACGTGGGTAACTACCCCTTGGAAGATGGGGGTGTCATCTGCCTTCCTTTTGTATAAATAGGGGCGCTTGAGCATTCTGGAAAACAGAGAGTGTTCTGGCTTTTGAGAGTCCTTGTAAATTGTTGAGTTTAATATATAAGGTTTGGGAGTGTTGTCCCAGTAAATTTGTGTGTGCCTTCTATGTGAGTTTCTATCCTTTATTCTTGAGTTGAGTGTGGCTGGTTGTAATAACAATGCCTTCACAGGTAGCCTCAAAAGAAAAACGAAAGTTACCCTGTGACACTTAACCACATGCATGTGCAACAATGACATTATGCTTAAAATTATAAAAATTGTACCTCCATTCTCGAATAGGAACAGATAGTTGATACGTATAGTGTCCTCACGCTCCCATGTCGCCTCCTCCATGCCTCGGTGCTGCCATAACACCTTCACTATTATCACGGTCTTGCCTCACAAAACCTGCTCCCAGTTTTCCATGATACGCACCGGTCCCTCCTCGAAGGTCCCATCCGCATCAATATCATCTCACCCCAATCCACCACATATGTCGGATCTGGAGTATACTTCCGGAGCATAGAGACATGGAACACTGTGTGAACACCCGATAGATTTGACGGTAACGCCAAACGGTAACATTGTACCCACCCTCTCGAGTACCTTGAAAGGTCCAATAAACCTTGGTGATAACTTCCCTCATTTTTTGAATCTGACCACTCCTCTCTTAGGCATCACCTTAAAGAAGACGTGATCTCCTACCTCAAACTCCAAAGGTCGCCGCCATCTCTCGGCTCTGATTCATAAGATGACGCTTCTGAATCAAGTCCACCTTCTCCGTGGTGTCTCTAATCAAATTTGGACCCATTGAGGGTCTCTCTCCCACCTCCGTCTAACAAACTGGAGAACGGTAAGGCCTCCTAGAAAGTGCTTCATAGGGTGACATCCGTATGCTCACCTAATAACTGTTATTGTAGGCGAATTTCACTAAGGGTAAGTGATCTTCCCAGCTACCTCTCTAGGACGCATGCCCGTAGCATGTCCTCTAATATCTGGATGGTCCTCTTCGACTGACCATCTATCTGGGGATGAAATGATGTACTCATCGTCGACTAAGTCCCCAAAGCCCATTGGAAACTCTCTCAAAAGTGGGCAGTGAACCTGGGATCCCGATCCAATACTATAGATACGGGCACCCCATGCAACCTAACAATCTCCCTTATGTGTAATTTGCAAAATTCCTCCAGTTGGATGGTCATCCGCATCGCAAAAAAAGTGCGCTGACTTTGTAAGTTGTTCCATTATCACCCACACCGCGTCATGTCCCCGCAATGTCCGAGGCAAGTGGGTCACAAAATCCATGGTGATATGCTCCCACTTCCAGTCATCTACCTCCAAAGGCTGGGGTAACTCCGCTGGTCTCTGGTGTTCAGCTTTAACCTGCTAACACGTGAGGCACCTACTGACAAAGTCACCAACCAGCCTC
This sequence comes from Ilex paraguariensis, assembly GCA_963454935.2. Classification (NCBI taxonomy): domain Eukaryota; kingdom Viridiplantae; phylum Streptophyta; class Magnoliopsida; order Aquifoliales; family Aquifoliaceae; genus Ilex; species Ilex paraguariensis. Next base: position 288,337 of record CAUOFW020006403.1, read on the forward strand.
TTCATCCCACTCCAATAATACTGGCGACGAAGATCATGGTACATCTTCGTCCCACCTAGATGCACTATAAATCGGGAGTAGTGGAACTCCCTAAGGATCTCCTCTCTCAGATCCGCTAACTAGGGAACTATAACCCTTCCTCTGTACCAAAAGCTGTCATTTGAGTGAATGACCCAACCCTCGTCATTAGTACCCACCTCCACTCGGTCCCTGATGGATAATAACTCAGGGTCCTGCCTCTGGGACTCAATCACCCTACTCAGTAGGGAAGGCGTAGCCACCAAGCTCCCTAAAATTCCCTAAGCCTTGTCCCTATAGTGTAGCCCGAACTATCCCATAGTCTCAAGTATCTCCCACTCCCGGGAAGCCACACTAGCCAAGACTCCCCTTAACTTCCAGCTGAGTGCATCAGCCACCACGTTTTCTTTACTGAGATGGTAGTGCAAAGTGAATTTATAATCTTCCAGGTACTCCATCCACCGGCATTGCCTTATGTTGAGGTCCCGCGGTGTAAAAATATATTTCAGACTTTTGTGGTCCAAAAATACCTTGAACTATTCTCTGTATAAGTAGTGGCGCCAAGTCTTCAAGGCAAAGACAATGACCGCCAACTCTAGGTCATGCGTTGGATAATTCCTCTCATGATTCTCTAGTTGTTGAGAACCATAAGCCACCACCCTCCCAGACTGCATCAAAACACAACCGAGTCCGTCCTTGGAGGCGTCACAGTATACAGTGTACATCTATCCCCTCTCTAGAACTATCAAAAGAGGAGCCGAAATAAGCCACTTTTTTAACTCTTGGAATGCCTTCTCGCACGAATCATCCCACTGAAAACTTGACCTCCTTCCTGGTCAATCTCGTCATAGGTGTAGCTAGTTAGGAGAAGTCCTCGATGAATGTCCTATAATACCCCACCAATCCCAAGAAACTATGTATCTCAAAGACTGATTTGGGCCTCTCCCAATTTATAACTGCCTCAACTTTCTCCGGGTCTACGGATACACCCGAAGTCGACACGACGTATCCCAAAAATTTCACCTCAATAAGCCAAAATTCACATTTGCTGAACTTGGCATACAACTGATGATCTCTCAATTTCTGGAGAACAACCCTCAAGTGACCCTCATGTGCCTCCTCAAACTTGGAGTAGATCAAGATGTCGTCAACAAAGACCACAACGAACTAATCAAGGTAGGGTTGTAACACCCTGTGCATGAGATCTGTGAATGCCGTCGGGGCNTCTCCTCAAACTTGGAGTAGATCAAGATGTCGTCAACAAAGACCACAATGAACTAATCAAGGTAGGGTTGTAACACCCTGTGCATGAGATCTGTGAATGCCGTCGGGGCATTCGTCAACCCAAATGGCATTATTGTGAATTCGAAATACCCGTACTGGGTTCTGAACGTCGTCTTTGGGATATCTGCCTCCTTGATTCTAAACTGATGGTAGCCTGTGCAGAGATCTATCTTGGAGTAGACCCGCGCTCCCCTCAACTGANGTGAATTCGAAATACCCGTACTGGGTTCTGAACGTCGTCTTTGGGATATCTGCCTCCTTGATTCTAAATTGATGGTAGCCTGTGCAGAGATCTATCTTGGAGTAGACCCGCGCTCCCCTCAACTGATCAAACAGATCATCAATCCTCGGCAAAGGGTACCTATTCTTGATGGTGACCCGGTTCAGCTATCGATAATCTATACACAACCGAAGGGTCTTATCCTTCTTCTTACCAAACAACACCAAAACACCCCAAGGTGAAGTGCTCGGTCTAATAAATCCCTTGTCCAACAACTCCTGTAACTAGACCTCAAGTTCTTGTAACTCAACTGGCGCCATTCTGTGTGGAGTCATAGAAATAGGAGATGTACCCGGATGTAACTCAATGCTGAAATCTACATCCCTATGGGGAGGTAATCCCGATAATTCATCCCAAAAGATATCCTCATACTCACACACAACCTAAGGTAGACCCAACTCCTGTCTCACCGCGTTCTCCAATGTAAGGCTCGCAAACCAACCCATCAATTGTCTGTGCCATCGAGAATCATACACAGCTTGGGGTAAAGTGTCGTGCTTTTCCCCTTGAAATTTGAAACAAACACTATCTGGTGTTTAGGCAGTTACCTGCTTTCGATCACAATCAATGACGACCCGATGTGCCTTTAATCAATCCATTCCAAGGGACACATCAAACTCTGACAGTCCATGACCCTAAGGTCCACGGTGAATAAGACACTCGAGATCTCTAACTCACAATCCTGACATACCTGATCAACACACACCCTAGCTCCTAGGGGTGAATTTACATACAATGGCTCTTCCAAGGTATCAACCTCTAAGCCCAAATCCCTCACACATGATACAGAAATAAATGAATGCAATGCACCAGAGTCAAATAACACTCTAGCCCATAAATGAGAGAGTAAAAATGTACCCTACATGACCAACTGGTCCACTGGCTCAGTCTGAGGTGTGATGGCATAGACACGCTCCTAGGTCCCCGAAGTCCCAGCCTGCATGCCCTGTCCTCGACCTTGACCTCGACCCATGCCCTGGCCTATCTGGCCTGATTGCAGAGTCCTCATTCGTGTAGTGGTAGGGGCTTGAGTAGCCCCCTAGAACTAGTATTGGCTCCCCTGACCCATGGTGGGGTAAAGAGGAATGTCTGTGGCTATCCCATTGACGACTATGACTGAGATTAGCCATAGCCTTGGGATCCTTGTCTCTGGAGACAATCTTCCTTCATGTGACTAGGCTGGTGGCAGTGGAAACATGTCCTCTGCCCTACTTGATAGGTAGTCCTGTAATTTCCCCCACCTTAGAGGATCGACCCTAGCCTTGGCCTTGGTGACCACGACCCCGCCCTTGTTGTCCCTTGGGAGTAAAGGTCCTCTGCCTCTTCCTCGAGCTAGAAGAAGAGGATTGACCTCCTTCTTCTTGTCTTTAACACTCGACTCCCGGATGCTCTGTACGTCTTCAACCTCCCTCTCATTGGCCATAGCTGTTGCAACCATCGAGTCCAAGTCTTGTAGAAGAAGACCCATAATTTTACCTCGGATCGACAATTTAAGACCATCCTCAAACTTCCTCACCTTGGCCATGTCAGTGGCCACATGGTCATTGGCGAAACGGGCTAATTCAGTGAACTTAGCCACGTATTCCATCACCGTCATCGTGCTTTATCGCAAGTCTAAGAACTCCCGAGCCTTTGCATGTCTTGCGGTAGCCTAAAAATACTTCCCCATGAAATGGTCCTTGAACTCTCCCCATGTCATGGTCTCTAAGTTCTTCGAGTCCTTCACCCAATCCCACAACACTTGGGCTTCTCCCTCTAGCTAGAATGCAGCTAGTCTTATCTTCATGGCATCAGAGGTGATCTCCATTGCTTCTTAATATCTAGCTGACTTGCTAAAACCAATGGTCGGCTACCATCGGGTCCTCCTCTCCCTTGAATACTGGAGGCTTATATGTCTTGAACCTCTGGAGATTTTTCTTCTTGTCTCTCTAGTAGTGTGTATACCCTATACTAGTAGACTTTTACACCATGAACTACACCATTCATCCCTTTTTCCAAAACCCAAGGTTTTGTTTTCTAATCCTAGTGTTTCCCTTTTTCATATACATTTGACCATGAATATATTTCACATAGCATATAGCACACAATATATAGTACGTAGCATTTAAGCACATAATCATGAATGCACAATACATGCAATGGTCTAGACCCATGCCCAATAGCCCTAGGTAAATCGTATACATAGGCTCTGATACCAAGCTGTGACGCCCCAAAAATTGGGCGTCCTTTTGTCAACCGTTGACCACCTGTCAACCCGCGAAAATACCCGTGATTGTCGAAGAACCCGACATCACGTCTATCACATCCCTTAATTGGGATTATAACCCATATGTTTAACTTGTGTACATTTTACTATTTGGCCTGAGTGAGGTCCAATATACTACAATTTATACTCATTTGATGTCCATTTATATCCTAGGAGTGAGGGAACACATAGCCCAAAAGCCTAGCCAAGCATTCTTAAAATTTCAGATTTTTTGAAAACCTTCTAAAAGATTTTTTGTCGACCTTCTGGAAGGTTTTGCTTACTGGAAAAGTTCTTCTGGAAGGTTTTCATCGACCTTCCAGAAGGTTTTCCCTTCTGGATAACAATTTACATTAACCTTCCAGAAGGTTTTCTTCAACCTTCCGGAAGGTTTTGCCTGTTGGATAAAAATTTACATTATTCTTTCGGAAGGTTGTTATTGACCTTCCAAAAGGTTTTGCCTATTTTTCTGCAAATCATTCCTTCTTCATTTCCAACACACTCCAAACCACCACAATTCCTTCTAAAACATGTTTAACAATGTTTTTTTGCAAAAAATCTAATATATATACAAGTCCTGTTACAACAATTCCATACNCTTCCTTCTTCATTTCCACCCCACTCCAAACCACCACAATTCCTTCTAAAACATGTTTAACAATGTTTTTTTGCAAAAAATCTAATATTTATACAAGTCCTGTTACAACAATTCCATACAATTACACTTCAGAATGGAATTCTAACAAAAGTTTTACAAAACTCGATTTTAAAAGCCACAAGCAGACTCTTCTTCACCCTCGACGCCCCGAATGAGTTTCATCCACCAGAATGTACCTCACACCTAAAATGTGTTCCCATATAGGGTGAGCTATGCCTAGTAGAGTATTTCCTATAGAGGCTACTCCCTAAGCTAAGTGCATATGCAATGTTCACATGCAACATTTTCCAACAACAATCATTCCACCCANGGTAATTCATCCCAAAAGATATCCTCATAGTCACACACAACCTAAGGTAGACCCAACTCCTGTCTCACCGCGTTCTCCAATGTAAGGCTCGCAAACCAACCCATCAACTGTCTGTGCCATCAAGAATCATACACAGCTTGGGGTAAAGTGTCGTGCTTTTCCCCTTGAAATTTGAAACAAACACTATCTGGTGTTTAGGCAGTTACCTGCTTTNATGTCATTCCATAAAATGAGACGATATCCATTCGTATAATTTACCCGAGCCCTTCCCGGCTCCACTACACATGCAATGGCAATGTGTATAAAATCGAGCTTTTCTAGCTCCGACCGTTTACCATCACCCAATGCTATGCAATAAGTATCAAAATCGGGTTTTTCAAGCCCCCACCAATTGTGTTACACACCCAATGACTATTTAAAATGTCTGGGTCTTTCTAGGGGTGGGTATTTATGGACTTACACCAACAATTACCCAACCAACAAGGAATTCATGGACTTCCACCAACGGTTTTGCGTACATCGACACACTTTATGGGCTCTCCTACCAATGAAAGTGCATATTCGAACACCGGGTCTCTCACCCGAGGGATAGTCAAGCCCTATTTGCTACCCTGACCCAATTCTTTTTCATACAGCCGTGTGACTTAGCCGGATATTCAATTTAACTTTCCCAAGCCCACTCGTCAACCACCAAGTTTGGTATTTGACTAACCCATGTACTCTCCCATGCCCACGCCCTTGTCTCATGCCCAAGGATGTGATGTTCCCATGCAAATGCAATGTAATGCATTATTTCTATCTCAATGTCATGCCCACATGTAATGAATGTCATATGAGCAACTTTAACCACATGTATACATATATCATGCAAGTTATCACCAATTTCATCACAATGTCAATATGTCAATAAGCATACGTCAACATTTCATTTTCAACAATAATTCACAAGTATGTTATTTCCTCATATATATATCCCAATAACACACTTTGTTCACGAAGGCATAATTAAAACACATAGCATACCCACATAATATCAGGTTCCATGGAATTACACAAGTAATTACCACATACCAATTCCAAGCTAGGAATTTAATTTAAATTAGGTCAATTTCCCATACCCAATTCCCCAAATCAATCAATTCCATCAACTCCACATCCATAGGCAAGTGATGTATATCTTTATCAACCTACCCATTACATAAAACACCCTAGGTTGTAAAATAAATTGGAGTAGGAAGGAACCCTACCTCTTGAAGTGTAAAGAACAACCGTAGGAAGTCCCAAGAACTCGCTTCTAGCCCAAATCCCAAGCTTCTAAAAATCTCATTTTTCAACCTTTGGTGAAAATCCTCATTTTTTTGTACGTAGGCATAGCCCTTGATGAGGAGAGTAACTTTTCCTCTTGGCCCGAGTGGGTCCAAGTACTGTGGAGTCGTAGATCGTAGATAAAAGGTGAAGAAACTCTCTCTTTTCCCTCTCTTCTCTACCGGGTAATGGCTGGACAAGAGAATGGGGGACAAATCTGATTTTCCCCCTATTTATACTTCTTAACACTTGGCCCACAATCTGTCACACGGTCCTCTTTTTCTTGGGTCAATTTCTACCCCGAAATGATTAAATTTTGTCTCAGTTTAAGTTCAAAATTTTTTAATTTTAACTTACCTTAAATAATTTTCCAAAATTTGAAATTTTATTAAAAATTTTATTTTTGGGGTTACCCGAGACTCGACTACCTCGTAAAACGTAAAAAATCTGACTATCTCAAAATTCGATGAAATTTGACTGGGTAACTAGATTTCGTGAGGCAAATCCAATGATGAGGTCTGTTTTATCATTCAAGATCTAGAAAAATTCAGGTTTATAACCCGTACTTTAGCAATAATTTACCGTTTTGCTCTTTTTTTTGTAAAAAGTTTAAATTTACTGGGTTTTACACTCACTTTGGCCTTTAAGGCTCTTCTCTTCTCCTTAGGCATGTCCGTATTCTTCGCACTAGGAAAATCTGTAGCTAAGTGTCCAAGCCCATAACACTCGTAGCATTGGAGACATTGCCCCTTCTTCTCAACCTCTTGTCAAGAAGATCTACCCCCACTTTATTTACCTTTTCTAAGAGATCTAGGTGTATTTGGGTTTCCTTTTGGCCTTGAGGACTTAACACCACTAGCCTTGAAATAGTTTTTGAATTTTCGAGCAAGATAGGCTGTGTAATTTTCTCCTAACGGGGTGAATTGTATTTGCCTCCTTCTTGAATTTTAGAATTTAATGCAACACCCTCCACTTTTTTGTGTGGAAGAAAGTTCATCTCAAAATTCAAAATCAACCCAAAAAGGTCTTCGACCGACACCATGGACATGTTGACAATCATCTTGAGCGAGGTTACTTTAGCATAAAATATCTCTAGTAGAGATCTCAAGATTTTTCACTTAATCGTAGCATTGTCGATTTTGTTACCTAAGGCAAAGGAAGTGTTAACAATATCACATAACTTGGCATAAAAATCACCAAAATTTTATTCCTCTTACATTCTCAACATCTCAAATTGTGAGGTGTACCTTTGGAGATGAGACATCTTGACCATTATAGTTCTTTCATGTGAAATCACAAGAATATCCCATGCCTCCTTTAAAGTCTCACAATTAGCGATCCTTCAAAACTCTTTCAATGTCACAACATTGAATATCACATTCAAGCCTTTTGAGTTCCACCACCCTGATTCAATCTCAGTCTTCAACCAAGTTGTTGGGGATTTTACTTCAACCACCTCTTCACAACCTTCAACTTTAATTACAATGTCTTTCTTTATTGTTATTGCTTTTATTTTCAATATGAGTGAGTAGTTTCATAATCGGGATATCGGAGGATGGATTCTCATCAATTAGGGGGTGATTTTGATCTAACCAAGGTTTTAAAGTTAAAGTTGATTCATTGATTTTAATTAATTGATTTGTAAAACTTTATTGATTTGTAAATATATTTGATTAGCCATAGACAATTGGTTTTTGTATGGTTAATTCTTAGAGACCTTGACCTTTGCTTAACCATAGACAATTGGTTTTGGCATGATTAATTCTTAGAGTCTACAATCAATGTGATATAAATTCTTTCATAAATTAATTTTATCATTGAACTACATCTTCTCTAAATTGTGATTCTGTGTTGAATATCATCACTCTAAGTGAATTTGATTACAATCTTGGATGAGTAATAAATTATGTTTAAATTATTATTCATGGTGAGATGAAACCCTACGATTATCTGGTTTAATTTAATATCCTTTATTTAAATTTATTATTTCTCAAATTCTAAATATTTTTACTTTTAGTTTTATATTACCTATTGAATTTGTCCAAAGTTTTTCCTGAGGAGATGACCTCGGTAATCAACTAAGTTACTACAAGATACACTTCCTACTCTTGAGAACAACATTTATATTTTACCACTTTGAGGGTCAAGCATTTTTGGCGTCGTTGCCATGGATGGCAAGCTACAATTTGAAGGTGATTTGGATTAACGACAAGTAAGTCTTGTGATTTTCATCACAAGCTCATGTATGTTTCTCCATTGCTAATTATTTGTATGTTTTCCTTTAGTTTAGATTTTTATTTTTGTTAAATTTAAGTTGTTGCATGTGGGCATGTGATCAGTTGAATGATAGACTTTTTAGATGTTGCCTAAGACCTAATTTAGATATGGACAGATTGAATAATGATGACTCACAAGAGTAGAGGAATATAGAAAATAAATTTTCACTCGTTCCTCCGCTAACTTCGANCAGTTGAATGATAGACTTTTTAGATGTTGCCTAAGACCTAATTTAGATATGGATAGATTGAATAATGATGACCCACAAGAGTAGAGGAATATAGAAAATAAATTTTCACTCGTTCCTCCGCTAACTTCGAGGAATGATGTAAATAATCTCCCAACTGTTCCTACTATGTGAACAATGAGAGAATATTTATAACCCACACGAACCTCTGCATTGTCTTGCATACAATTGTTAGTGTTGTCGCATGCTTTTATAGTAAAACCTAGAAAGCTTCCACTACTCCCCTAATTTCATAGTGTGGATAGGAAATTTTCATATCTTCATATCAAGGAGTTTGAGGAAGTGGTTAGTACATTCCTTAAGGTAAATGAGTGAGAAGAGGTTGCACGAATGAAACTATTCCCACTTTCACTTTAAGGAAAAGTCTTGGCTAAACTCTTTGGAACTCCGTACAATTACTACATGGTATGATTTACAAAAGGAGTTTTTAAATAAATTTTTTCCAAGTCATAAAACTACAGCTTTGAAGAAGCAAATTCATTTTGTTTCTAAAAAATCCAATGAATAGTTCTATGACTCCCAGGAAAGATTTAAAGATTTTTTAAACTCTATTCCACACCATGGCTTTGAACTGTGGTAGCTAGTTAGTTTCTTCTATGAAGGAACTATCCATATACATTGCCAGTTCATTAACATGATGTATAATGTTGAATTTTTGAATAAAGAGCCTAAGGAAGCTCTAGATTACTTTGATAAACTCAGTAGAGAATGCCCAATCATGGGATATATCTGATCCTATTGAGAGATGAAAGTAATCTATTGCATCCCAACAAATAGGGGGTGAAAATTTTATTTTAAGCGATCAAGATTAGTCATTACCCAAGATCATGCATCTGTCATAGAAAGTGGAGGGTTTAGTGGTGAAGAAAGTGAATAAGGTAACCTGTATGTAATGCCCCAATTCGAGGGTACAAACATCTATCATGACTGGATAAATATAAACAGAAAACCCAAATTCTTAAGACAAAACCCTGTTTCCTGCTTGCACTATAATATCTTAGCCTGGCCAAATCCAATTTCAGGCAATGATGTAAATAATCTCCCAACTGTTTACGCTATGTGAATAATGATAGAATATTTATAACCCAAACGAATATATGCACCGTCTTGCATATAGTTGCTGGTGCAAGCACATGTTTTTATAGTAAAACCTGGAATGTTGCATCTATTCTAGCAATTCCGTGGTGTGGATAGGGAAAACCCCTATCTCCATATCAAGGAGTTTGAGGATGTGGTTAGTACATTGCTTAAGCAAAATGTGTGAAAAAAAGGTTGTGTGAGTGAAACTATTCCCATGAATTCAAAGAAAGAGCTAAAAATTAAGTTTGTTGGTAAGCCTACTATGAAGACGTGTCAAGGCTCCAAGGACTTTAGAGAAGAGGTTCTTGTATATTATGTGGATGATTTTGAAAACTTTAGGAAGCGCGCCAAGAATGAGTACCCCAGCCTAGATTTTTTCAAGTTTGTTTTAGGGAAGGATCTGGCAACTGTTGTTAGAAAGGATCAAAAGGAGGAAGGTGGAGAAGAGGTGGGCNCTTTAGGAAGCGCGCCAAGAATGAGTACCCCAGCCTAGATTTTTTCAAGTTTGTTTTAGGGAATGATCTGGCAACTGTTGTTAGAAAGGATCAAAAGGAGGAAGGTGGAGAAGAGGTGGGCAGCAATCCCCTAAGGATAAGGGGAAAGAAATAGTTAAGGGGAAAACCGATCTGGAAAAGGAGACTATGGGGGATACTGCTGACAAAGCTGAGGAGGGGAAGGCTGATCAAGTAGCCAAGGAGACCATGGAAGGCGCTGATCAAGCCAAGGAGACCTAGTAGGGTTACATGCCTTTTTTTGTCTAATAACTTTGTACTATATTCCTTCTTTGTAATGAAGTGTCCAATTTTTTTATGAATAAATTTTCTTATGTNACCATGGAAGGCGCTGATCAAGCCAAGGAGACCTAGTAGGGTTGCAGGCCTTTTTTTGTCTAATAACTTTGTATTATATTCCTTCTTTGTAATGAAGTGTCCAATTTTTTTATGAATAAATTTTCTTATGTATTTGTGCTACTTTTATATTGTGTTTGTTTCACCTTTTTGTGCGTAACCTCCTAGAATAGCTCTGGCTTGCTGTAAAGTCTTTGGTGTAGTTCAAGCTAGGCTAAGTGCCTTACATCACTATTGAGTCTCTTGGGATTAATCCAAGCTAGGTTGAGTATCTTATGCTTCTGTTGAGTCTCTTAGACTCAATCCAAGCTAGGCGATGTGCCTTGTGCCTATGTTGAGTCTCTTGGACTCAATCCGAGCTAGGCTGAGTGTCTTGTGCTTCTGTTGAGTCTCTTGGACTCAATCTGAGCTAGGCCAAGCTAACAACTAAAGAGCCCATCATTATAGTGGGGCTTAGTACATATGAGTTTTTTTCTTTATGATTCTGAAAGGACATGTATTTGATGTGGATGGCGCTCAGACTTGCAAGTCATTTCATTCCCACAATGCCTTGAACTTGGAGCTTTAAGTGCATTTCATGTACGTCCATCGTGTTGATTTCCCCTTATAAAAGTGAATTGTCACTCAAGAGTTTCTATTTAAACCCTCTCTTCTATGAAATATCATGCACCTTGCTTGATCCCAAATGGTGCACCCAAGTGCAGGTGGTCAAGAAGTAGTAATAATTAGGTAAGTCTGAGGTCAATCCATAGGAAGATTGGAACACAAGAAAGGTGAAATAAAAGAAGCCGAATCGAAAGAATTGATTGTTAGTGATTGGTATCCCATTGAAAAGGAATTTAACAAATGAAAAGAATACTTCCTAGCATTAGGATAAGGGAATAATCTTATGTACTAAATATTATATTCATGCAACTAGTCATTATCTCAGCTGACGTCCAATGTTAGTTTGATCAATGAAGTATTTTACCTTAAAGAAAAAAATTTGATTAAATTGAAAATAATCAATAAAGAACTAGTTTTTTAGACTCGCAATGAATTTTGAGTCCGAACGATTGCACATGTCCTAACGAAGGCACACTATATCGTCAAATGAGCGTCTGCATGCACAACTTTGTCTGAACACCTTAAAATATCTGGAATTGTTTTTGAAGCACTTTCATCCGGATAGTAGTAGCATCCTGACGATCAATCACCATATCAATTTTTTAACTTAACCAATTTTTCGTCTTCAAAACTTCCTNCTGTTTTTGAAGCACTTTCATTCGGATAGTAGTAGCATCCTGATGATCAATCACCATATCAATTTTTTAACTTAACCAATTTTTCGTCTTCAAAACTTCCTTACTCACGTCCAGATGGCGTAGTTTCATTTGGACACACCTACATTTGCAGTCGGGGTCCACTTTANCTCAACCCTAGCCAAATTTTCAATCTCTTTTTTTTTTTAATGTTCTTCATTTCACAAAGCACATATATTTTTCTCTTTCTCAGCNCTTACTCACGTCCAGATGGCGTAGTTTCATTTGGACACACCTACATTTGCAGTCGGGGTCCACTTTAGTCAACTATTTGACTTTCTAAAATATCAGTTTAATCCCTTTGGTTTCCATGCAGTCTGTTATTGTTCCAATCAATTTATCAAGTGTTAGAAATAGGCTCAACCTACCTGTTTTACCTGATTAATCACTCAAACAAAAAAATACAATCAAAGCATAAAATCAATAGGATAAACAATAATTAACTCAGAATAAATGCTATTCATCATAGCTAACAAGTAAATAACTGAGAAATTACCCGACAAATCACACCCCAAACCTACATCTTACTAGTCCCAAGTTGGATCAATCTATAAGAAAAGTAATTAAAAGAATCTAATAAAACTAATCTATTTTCATAGGACTCACGATTGCGTTTACTACATGCAATAAGCCTTTAGACCCCTACGTTCCCCCTAGTGGATAAGTATAGTCTCTAGAAGGTTTTCAGCGAAGATACCCACAAACTTCCATTAATATGATTATCATTGTGAACATTTCATATAACTCAACCAATAATCACCCAACTAGCAACAATAAAATTATGAATAAATGCATACCCTAGTCAAATTTGAGAACCACAAATTTCTCAACAATATTTACAAATTAAGTTCTCAATTGAAACTTGTGTGTGGTATGTAAATGACCTTGCATGANAAAGATACCCACAAACTTCCATTAATATGATTATCATTGTGAACATTCCATATAACTCAACCAATAATCACCCAACTAGCAACAATAAAATTATGAATAAATGCATACCCTATTCAAATTTGAGAACCACAAATTTCTCAACAATAGTTACAAATTAAGTTCTCAATTGAAACTTGTGTGTGGTATGTAAATGACCTTGCATGATTAGAAAATTAATCCAAAACATGTGACCTCTCTACTTTCCACTGCTAACATCAAATCAATCATACGTTGTTATCTCAACAAGAAGTTCAATTTTGCATTGTTCTCTCAACAAGAAGTTCACTCAACAATAAGCCCACTCTGATTATACTAATTAATTCCCTTCATCTTTCCATATATGNTTCAAATCAATCATACGTTGTTATCTCAACAAGAAGTTCAATTTTGCGTTGTTCTCTCAACAAGAAGTTCACTCAACAATAAGCCCACTCTGATTATACTAATTAATTCCCTTCATCTTTCCATATATGAGTAGAATTATTATAACAAAGACCAAAGATATCTCCCATATGACTATGGCAATTAACGGAATATCAAAAGAAAGGGATTTAGCACAGTTTTGTGATCATAAATCAACCTAAAATATATCAAACAACCATCGTCATCTTCCTTGTCCCCACAAGTCATGTATTACTATCAACTCTTGAGATCAAATAAGTCCTTTTTCTAAGTTGGAATGGGGCCTTGGGTAAAAGGGTAAAGAAACGAAGGAATAGGAATTCAAAGAATTAACTCGAGAACGTTTTGCATATCCATATCTCTTGACATAACTCATATCTTCCTTTGAATCACAACTCAACCCTAGCCAAATTTTCAATCTCTCTTTTTTTTTTTTAATGTTCTTCATTTCACAAAGCACATATATTTTTCTCTTTCTCAGCGAGTCAAACACTTTCAATAACAAGTTGATTAATTTTGCCTTTTCTATTTTTCTTTCTTTGAATCTCAACGAAATATCTCCCTTTCATATGCAATATAATTACTTATTCTCGGGATAACCAAGGGTCAAAGATAAGATATTTTACAATCGGGGCTTGGTTATTATTTATGAGCAAACAAAGAAAAATCTAATAAATTGGCTCAAACATGGCTTCAAATGATCATAAAATTTCAAGAAATAAATTTAAGACTCAAATTATATCAAATATGACCTAAAATTGTATCTCAAGATTGTCAATTAACACACTTCTTATGCTAACAATTTAGAATCAAATAATCATTCTACATATCATCACTGACCAAAAAAAGTATAATGAAACTATTCAAACAATTACTAAATGAAATTCTTATTATTGAATAATTGTAAATATCTCTCCAAAAATGAAAGGAACTAAACTTACCAGGGACATCATATTATTCTCCACTATATGTATGAAGTTTCAACATAACATGTCATTCTCCTAACTCCTAGTGCAAGCATGGTCATACATGCACAAAGTATAAGTTTCAACTGTAAAGTTAATTCACAATATTGGAGTGTGATTAACCCTAATTAGTATGTAAATTAAAATAATTAAACAAGTAAATTTTGTAAGATAAAATAGTTAAAAACTGTAAATTAGGGTTAGTGCAGAAATCAGGGTTTCATGTATGTAATGCCTGAAATTTTAGGATTTTTTGTAGAAAGCAAGAAGAGCAATCTGTCAAAGTTATGAACAAGCAGGGGTGCAAATGTAATATCAACATAGAACATGCAAGAACACTGTGGAACTACCACCACATTCCAGCAAACCAGCACCGTCTGAACGGTGGTGGTGGGGTCCGGACGGTTATCTTAGGTGGTTCAAGGTTATCCTTCCACCAACAGCTTCTACTTTGCCTATAAATAGGCTTTTCAGCCTTCATTTTTGGATGGTTGAAGAGGGGGAGCTCCAAGGAGGATCCAATGAGAGCAAAAGAAAGAAAAATTCTAGAAGAGATTCAAGAATCCAAGGGGAGATCCTGTCGAACCTACTTTTCAACTAGAATTATGTTATTTCTACCTTTCTATTATGCCTTTCTACTTGGAGAGTTGAATTTCTACCACCTTTGTGTCTAAACTGATATTAAGGGTGGTTGTATTTTAATTATTTCTTGAGAAAGGAGTGTCAGTGTCTATATTTTATTTAGTATTGTAATGAAACTTACCTGCACTTCTTGCTTGTTTATAGCAATGGAGTGTGAGTTGTTTAATTATACCCTTTAGTGAGGGGTAAACATATGTATATTATTGGTTAAATTATTGAAATGCAGATGTTTAATTATGCTTTATTGATATATATACCTCTCTTAACTGATGGATAATTATATTTATAATATGCTCATAGTTATGAACATCGAGCAGTACTTAATATTCTATACCATACTATCTATTATTATGTACTTCAAGCATAATACAGTGATTTACATAATTGGGTGTTACATAAAAGTCGATTGATTGGTTATAGACGAGTTAAGTCTCAGCATAGCCAATGCTTTCAGTTCAATACATAGCCCAGAATTATGTTAACAGTGAATCATTAACCTGCTGATGGAATATCTAAAGTGTTCCATCTGAATGGCTTGACCTTCTGGTGCACTAAGGATGTTTAAATGTTGCATGGTATAAAGTTGTCAGATGAATAACCTAAGTGATACTCCTGAATGACTTGACCTTCTGGTTCACTAGGGTTGTTTAACTGATACATCAAACTGCCAATTAAGTAATTCTAGCATTCCTCTTGAATGACTTGATCTTTTGGTTTACTTGAATTATTTAATTATTGCATATACCACCAGCTAACTTAAATAGTTGTTGTGTTATGGTTTAATTTACATTAGACCTACCAGTTGACTTTCCAGTAACTTGGGAGTTAATTGTTGTAAGGTGGCATTTTCAGTACTTAACCAACATAAAGCATATGAGATCCTTAAACTGAAGGGTACCTTTATATTAGTGTCTTTTAACAACTTACCTACGCATTTTTTTACTCAGTCTAGTTATCAATCTAAGCTCACATCACAAGCTATCTTATGTTTCACTGCTTTAACAATAACTTCACTATTCTTATTTTAAATTTTAGTTATTAAAACTCTTCATTGGAACGATCTTGGACTTAAACCGAGAAAACTATAATTCGGCCACTTATACTTGGGTGTATAATATAAAGCAGGTCACGAAATAGGTCGAACCAAGTTGTTGGCGCCGTTGCCAGGGAGTTACGGTAGTTTTAATTTGAGTAGGAAAGTTGTTTATTTGTATTATATGTTTATAGATTTTTTGTTTTCTTTTAATAGTTTATGTCTATTAATTCATCAGTAGGTTCTGTAAATCAATCATCTCCTTCATCTTCATCATCTTCATCTTCACAGGCATCATTTGATTTAAGAATGGCTCAAAATGTTCCAAGGGAGCAAGAAGTAGTTTATAATGCTTGACCTTTAAGAGAATATTTGCATCCTACACGTACCAATTTTCTGTTATGTTTTGCTTTTCCAATAGACACTCCAAATCTTAATATAAAGGCAGGGATAATAAAGTCACTACCACAGTTCCATGATTTGAAATCTGAAAAACACTATGTGCATATGAAAGAATTTGAGGAAGTCTATGGAACTCTACAAGATAACTCTGAAATGACCTGATTAAAAATTTTTCCTTTTTCTTTGAAAGATAAAAATAAACGATGGCTTAATTCTATAAGAGGTAATTCTATCACAAGTTGGCAAGCTTTGCAAACTGATTTTTTCAAAAATGGTTTTTTTTTGTGCATCGTACTGATGTATTAAGACGTCAAATAATTAATGTTTCTGTAAAAACAGGAGAAACTTTTTATCAATGTTTGGAAAGATTTAAGGATCTTCTCCAAGCTTATCCACATCATGCATTTGAAAACTGGACTTTAGTTGGTTTCTGTTATGATGCTCTTCCATCTGCAATGCTATAATTTTTTGAAATAATGGCCCAGAGGAAATTTATGAGTAAAAATCTTGAAGAGCAATTTCAATTTTTTGATACTATTTCTGAGAGTTCCCAAATATGGAACTCAACTTCTTCAAATATTGTTGAAACTAAACCATCTACATCCGAAAGAGAAAAACATGTATTAATAGAAGATAATGATTTAAGAGCTAAAATGACTAATTTATCCTGAAAGCTAGAAGTCTTAGAAATGAAAAAAAAATTAAACTAGTGTCTCTTGTGTCTTTTATTGACCAAATATGTGAAATTTGTGCGTTGTCAAGACATCCTACCGGAGAATGTCCAACTATATCCGTATTTAAAGAATTTTTAATTGAACAATCTAATGCTATTCTAACTTATACTAAGNCTAAACCATCTACATCCGAAAGAGAAAAACATGTATTAATAGAAGATAATGATTTAAGAGCTAAAATGACTAATTTATCCCGAAAGCTAGAAGTCTTAGAAATGAAAAAAAAAATTAAACTAGTGTCTCTTGTGTCTTTTATTGACCAAATATGTGAAATTTGTGCGTTGTCAAGACATCCTACCGGAGAATGTCCAACTATATCCGTATTTAAAGAATTTTTAATTGAACAATCTAATGCTATTCTAACTTATACTAAGCCTTTTCCAAATCTATATTCTGATACCTACAACCTAGGATGGAGACATCATCCAAATTTTAGTTTAAAAAATGCACAACCTACAAATCAAACATAAGATCCACCACAGACATAGACTCAACAACAATATCAACCTTATTAACCCCCACATAGAAGGATTCTAGAAGATACTGTGAATCAATTTATTCATAGTCAAATGAGTTTCAATACTCAAACAACTCAAGCATTTAATAATTTTAAACCTTAAACTTCACAAAGTATTGAAGACATCAAGAGTCATCTACCTAAGTTGATTCAGTCCTTGAGTATGTTAGAGAAGGGAAAATTCCCATCTCAGCCTAAACCTCCGTAACAGTCAAAGTCAAGCTAATATTGTGTCCTTTGAATCTTATCCAAGTCAAGTACAAGCAACACAACACTAAGAAGTGATAAGGTGATTGACAAGACCATTAAACCTAAGATTCCTAAAAAAATATGTAAGTCAATTCCTGTAAATGAACCACTTGAACCTGAACCTTCAGTTGAAAAACAGTCAAAAATACAAAATGAGAAAGATCATCTATGCCCTATTCCATTACCTGTTCCTCAAAGGGTTAAAAAGACCTCATCTTTGAAAGATCATTATGAAATTCTTGAACTGTTTAAACAAGTAAAGATGAACATTCCTTTATTGGATGCAATTAAACAAGTTCCAGCTTACGCCAAGTTTTTAAAAAATCTTTGCATGGTAAAAAGAAAAACCAATGTACAAAAGAAAGCATTTCTAACTAAACAAGTTAGTGCTATAATACAACATAATACTCTTCTTAAGTACAAAGATCGGGGTAGTCCTGCAGTCTCATGCATCATTGACAATTTTTGAATTGAACAATCTCTGCTAGATCTTGGAGCTGGTGTTAATTTAATGTCATATTCAGTATATACACAACTTGGGTTGGGCGAGTTGAAACCTACGAATGTTACACTACAATTACCAGACCAATCTATAAAAACTCCACGAGGAATAGTGGAGGATATTCTTGCCTAAGTTGATCAATTATATTTTCCAGTAGATTTTATTGTTTTAGATACACAACCAATTTTTCATGCATCCGCATATATACCTGTTATTTTGTGTCGACCATTCCTAACTACATAAAATGCATTGATAAATTATAGGAATGGAGTCATGAAACTTTCATTTGGAAACATGACTTTGGAATTAATTATTTTCAACATTGTAAAACAGCCCAGAGAAGAAGAAAAATTGCATGGAGCAAATTGTGTTGAGTTGTTAACTCAAAGTTTATCTGAAAATGCGTGTATGAAAAAATAATTATATACATTAGAGTCTATACATGATAATGAGTCTGAAGATATATCAGCATGAAATCCAAAATGTGAAAAGTTGTTTCCTAAGTCTATAAAATCTAATGTCAAAGTTTTTAAACCAGAATTAAAACCTCTCCCAACTAATTTAAAATATGTCTTCTTGGGGGAAGATGAAATCTATCAAGTGACAATATTCTCAAAATTATCTGTAATTCAAGAAAAAGAATTAAATTTTTTTTTGAAGAATCACCAAAGTATTATTAGATGGACAATAGCAGATATAAAAGGTAGAAGTCCACTTTATATGTACTCATTGTATATATTTAGAAGAAAATGCTAAACCATCTCGTCAGATGCAAAGAAGATTGACTCCACACTTGAAAGAGGTGGTCCGCGCTGAAATACTTAAACTATTTATATTTTTTTTCTTTAAGGTGGGGTGCGTCAAGCCCATGCAATAGTGCAACATAAGGAAGACACTTGAGAGTCCCAATAGCAAGCTATTGTAATGAACTCTCCCCTAAAAAAATTAATTTAATATCATGTGAGACAATGTCTCATGTATCAGTTATTAAACTGATAAGAACAGATACTACACTTGATCTTATATATAATATTATCTACCTTATATCTAATAGTAAATGTGTTAGTCTTACATAGGTAGTCCCTAAGAAGTCTAGTGTTACTGTAATAAAAAATCAAGAAAATGAATTATTTCTTACACGTACAGTCACTGGTTGGCATGTGTGTATTGACTATTGAAAGCTAAATTCCGTCACAAGAANTAAATTATAGGAATGGAGTCATGAAACTTTCATTTGGAAACATGACTTTGGAATTAATTATTTTCAACATTGTAAAACAGCCCAGAGAAGAAGAAAAATTGCATGGAGTAAATTGTGTTGAGTTGTTAACTCAAAGTTTATCTGAAAATGCGTGTATGAAAAAATAATTATATACATTAGAGTCTATACATGATAATGAGTCTGAAGATATATCAGCATGAAATCCAAAATGTGAAAAGTTGTTTCCTAAGTCTATAAAATCTAATGTCAAAGTTTTTAAACCAGAATTAAAACCTCTCCCAACTAATTTAAAATATGTCTTCTTGGGGGAAGATGAAATCTATCAAGTGACAATATTCTCAAAATTATCTGTAATTCAAGAAAAAGAATTAAATTTTTTTTTGAAGAATCACCAAAGTATTATTAGATGGACAATAGCAGATATAAAAGGTAGAAGTCCACTTTATATGTACTCATTGTATATATTTAGAAGAAAATGCTAAACCATCTCGTCAGATGCAAAGAAGATTGACTCCACACTTGAAAGAGGTGGTCCGCGCTGAAATACTTAAACTATTTATATTTTTTTTCTTTAAGGTGGGGTGCGTCAAGCCCATGCAATAGTGCAACATAAGGAAGACACTTGAGAGTCCCAATAGCAAGCTATTGTAATGAACTCTCCCCTAAAAAAATTAATTTAATATCATGTGAGACAATGTCTCATGTATCAGTTATTAAACTGATAAGAACAGATACTACACTTGATCTTATATATAATATTATCTACCTTATATCTAATAGTAAATGTGTTAGTCTTACATAGGTAGTCCCTAAGAAGTCTAGTATTACTGTAATAAAAAATCAAGAAAATGAATTATTTCTTACACGTACAGTCACTGGTTGGCATGTGTGTATTGACTATTGAAAGCTAAATTCCGTCACAAGAAAAGATCATTTTTCATTCCTTTTTCTAGATCAAGTTTTGGAAAGAATAGTCAGTTATGCATATTATTGTTTTTTAGATGGATATTCTGGTTATAATCAGATTGAAATTGCAATAGATGATCAAGAAAAAGTTACATATACATGTCCTTTTGGTAATTTTGCTTATAAAAGGATGCCTTTTGGATTATGTAATGTTCCAGCTACCTTTCAACGTTGCATGTTAAGTATATTTAGTGATATGGTGGAACGGTATTTAGAAGTTTTTATGGACGATTTCTCGGTATATGGTGATTCATTTCATTTATGTTTAAAAAATCTTTAAAAAGTTTGTATTCGATGTGAAGAAACAAACCTTGTTTTAAATTGGAAAAAAAATATCATTTCAGGGTTACACAAGATATTGTTTTAGGTCATGTAGTTTCTGAGAAAGGAATTGAAGTTGATAAGTGTAAAATTGATTTGATAGCCAATCTTCCTACACCTAAAATTGTGAAAGATATTCGATCTTTTCTAGGTCATGTAGGATTTTATACAAGATTTATTAAAAATTTCAATTTAATATCTAGACCTATATGCAATCTTTTGTGTCAGGATGTATTATTTGAATGGAATGATGCATGTCAATTAGCATTTGATAAATTGAAAAACATGCTTATTTTTGCACCTATTATGCAACCTCCTAATTGGTCTTTACCTTTTTGAATTAATGTGTGATTCTAGTGATTATACAGTAGGAGGTTTGGTCAAACAAAAGATAAAAAACCCTATGTTATTTACTATGCATGAAAAAATCTAAATGATGCACAAATAAATTATTCTACTACATAGAAAGAATTGCTTGTTTTTTTTTTTGTATTAGATAAATTTTATTCATATCTGGTTTGTAAAACCCCGTAAATTTAAACTTTTTAAAAAAAGGGCATAACGGTAAATTGCTGCTACAGTACAAGTTGAAAACCAAAAATTTTATAGACATCAGATGATGAAACGGACCACACCGTTGGATTCATCTCATGAAATCTATTTACCACGTCAAATTTCATCGAATTCTGAGATAGTCAGATTTTTTATGTTTTACGAGGCGGTCGAGTCTCGGGTGACCCAAAAATGAGATTTCTAATAAAAGTTTGAAATTTGGAAAATAATTTAATTTAAATTAAAATAAAATTAATTTGAACTCAAACTGAGGTAAAATTAAATCATTTCGGAAAAAAAATGGACCCGAAAAAAAGAGGTTGTTTGACACAATGTGAGCCAAGTAAATGGAGGGTATAAATAGGGGAAAAATCAGATTTTTGCCCCATTCTTCAGCTGGTTTAACATGAGAAAAGAGGAGAGGGAAACAAGAGAAGTTCTTCACCTTCTCTCTACGATCTAGGAGGCTATGAAGCTCAAATCTACACGGGCCAAGAATTAAAGTTGCTCCTCTCGTCGAGGGCTACACAACCAGACCAAAACTGATGTGTTTTATAGAAGATCAAGGTATGGGATGTTTGGAAGTTTGGAATTTGGTGTAGAAATGGGTTCTAAGGACTTTCTACGGTCGTTCCTTATGCTTCAAGAGGTAGGGTTCCTTCCTACTCGGGTTTATTTTATAACTTAGGGTGTTTTATGTAATGGGTAGATTGGTAGAGATTGATATCACATGTCTATGGATTGGAATTGATTGATTTGGTGAAATGGGTATTGAAATTGGGTAAAATGAATTTTACCTTGAAATGACTTGTGAATTAGATTAAATGTGATCCATGGAATTGATTGTTATGTGGGCATGTTATGTGTTCATTTCATGCCTTGGGATTTAAGTGTGTTGTTAGCATATTTTATGTTATAACCTGCTCGTGAATTGTTGTTTTGAATGATATATTGATATATAGCATTGTGAGAAAGTTTGGTAATTATATGTTTCGGATATAAATTGCCTTGGAACTTGGTTGAATGTAGTTAATTTTTTTCATGTGGCATTCATTACATGTGGGCATGATGTTGAAATAACAATGATGCATTACATTGCATATGCATGCAGACATCGCATTTTATGGGTATGGGTGCATGGTTGACATCAAATAACATGTAGGTGGTTGATGGGTGGGCTCCGAAAAGTTGGATTGAATATCTGACTGAGTCGCATGGTTGCATGAAAAAGAATTGGGTTGGGATAGCAAGCAAGGCTAGACTATCCCTTGGGTGAGAGACTTGGTATTTGGATACGCACTTTTGTTGGTATAAGAGCCCATAAAGTGTGTCGGTGTACGCAAAACCGTTGGTGGAAGTCCATGAATTCTGTGTCAGTTGGATAACCGTTGGTGTAAGTCCATAAATACCCACCCCAAGAAAGACCCAGAGATTTTAGTTAGCCATTGGGTGTGTAACACAAATGGCGGGGGCTTGGATAGTCTAATTTTGATACTCACTGCATAGCATGGAGTGAATGTAAATAGCCGGAGCTAGAAAAGCTTGGTTTTAATAAACATTGGCATTGCATATGTTGTGGAGCCGGGAAGGGCTCGGGTAAATTGCATGAATGAGTATCATCTCATTTCATAGCATGACATAGAATTATATATTCTTGTTTGGGAATGTTGATAAGTGTGAAATGTTACATTTGAACATTGCATATGCAGTTAGATTGGGGTGTAGCCCTTGTAGGAAATACTCTACTGGGCGTTGGCTCACCCTATACGGGAAACGTTTTAGGTGCGGGACATACTCCAGCGGACGGCTCGCATTCGGGGCCTCTTGGGTGAAGAAAAGCCGGGTNTTTGAAATTTGGAAAATAATTTAATTTAAATTAAAATAAAATTAATTTGAACTCAAACTGAGGTAAAATTAAATCATTTCGGAAAAAAAATGGACCCGAAAAAAAGAGGTTGTTTGACACAATGTGAGCCAAGTAAATGGAGGGTATAAATAGGGGAAAAATCAGATTTTTGCCCCATTCTTCAGCTGGTTTAACATGAGAAAAGAGGAGAGGGAAACAAGAGAAGTTCTTCACCTTCTCTCTACGATCTAGGAGGCTATGAAGCTCAAATCTACACGGGCCAAGAATTAAAGTTGCTCCTCTCGTCGAGGGCTACACAACCAGACCAAAACTGATGTGTTTTATAGAAGATCAAGGTATGGGATGTTTGGAAGTTTGGAATTTGGTGTAGAAATGGGTTCTAAGGACTTTCTACGGTCGTTCCTTATGCTTCAAGAGGTAGGGTTCCTTCCTACTCGGGTTTATTTTATAACTTAGGGTGTTTTATGTAATGGGTAGATTGGTAGAGATTGATATCACATGTCTATGGATTGGAATTGATTGATTTGGTGAAATGGGTATTGAAATTGGGTAAAATGAATTTTACCTTGAAATGACTTGTGAATTAGATTAAATGTGATCCATGGAATTGATTGTTATGTGGGCATGTTATGTGTTCATTTCATGCCTTGGGATTTAAGTGTGTTGTTAGCATATTTTATGTTATAACCTGCTCGTGAATTGTTGTTTTGAATGATATATTGATATATAGCATTGTGAGAAAGTTTGGTAATTATATGTTTCGGATATAAATTGCCTTGGAACTTGGTTGAATGTAGTTAATTTTTTTCATGTGGCATTCATTACATGTGGGCATGATGTTGAAATAACAATGATGCATTACATTGCATATGCATGCAGACATCGCATTTTATGGGTATGGGTGCATGGTTGACATCAAATAACATGTAGGTGGTTGATGGGTGGGCTCCGAAAAGTTGGATTGAATATCTGACTGAGTCGCATGGTTGCATGAAAAAGAATTGGGTTGGGATAGCAAGCAAGGCTAGACTATCCCTTGGGTGAGAGACTTGGTATTTGGATACGCACTTTTGTTGGTATAAGAGCCCATAAAGTGTGTCGGTGTACGCAAAACCGTTGGTGGAAGTCCATGAATTCTGTGTCAGTTGGATAACCGTTGGTGTAAGTCCATAAATACCCACCCCAAGAAAGACCCAGAGATTTTAGTTAGCCATTGGGTGTGTAACACAAATGGCGGGGGCTTGGATAGTCTAATTTTGATACTCACTGCATAGCATGGAGTGAATGTAAATAGCCGGAGCTAGAAAAGCTTGGTTTTAATAAACATTGGCATTGCATATGTTGTGGAGCCGGGAAGGGCTCGGGTAAATTGCATGAATGAGTATCATCTCATTTCATAGCATGACATAGAATTATATATTCTTGTTTGGGAATGTTGATAAGTGTGAAATGTTACATTTGAACATTGCATATGCAGTTAGATTGGGGTGTAGCCCTTGTAGGAAATACTCTAGTGGGCGTTGGCTCACCCTATACGGGAAACGTTTTAGGTGCGGGACATACTCCAGCGGACGGCTCGCATTCGGGGCCTCTTGGGTGAAGAAAAGCCGGGTTGTGGCTTTTGAATACAAGTTCGGTGTAAACTTTTGTTAAAATTCCATTTTGACGTATAATTGTGTAAATGACATGTAATAAAACCTGTATGCATTGTGTATAATGTAGAAAACTTCATTATACATGCTTAGGATGGATTTGGGAAGGTTTGGGATGAATTGGAAATAAAAAAACTGATGAAACATGAAATTCTGGACAAAACCTACCGGTAGTAGGCAAAACCAACCAGTAGCTAACAGGTAGTACCTGTGCAGAAGGCAAAACCTATCAGTAGCTAACAAGTAGTACCTATCCAGTAGGAAAAAGCTACTAAGAAAGATGGTTGGATCATCAATTGTTGTATTTACAGATCATGTGGCTTTAAAATACGTACTAAGAAAGATACTAAACCACGCCTCCTAAGTTGGATATTGTTACTTAAAGAATTTGATCTTATCATTAAAGATAAGAACGAAGTTGAAAATATGGTAGCAGATCACTTATCAAGGCTAAATTATGACATACGGAAAGAACCAATTCTGATTAGAGAAATTTTTCCAAATGAACAACTTTTTACAATAACAGAAGTACCATGATAGGCAGATATAGCAAATTATTTAGCTATTGGTAGTATTCCTTCTAATTATACCTACACTGATAGAAACAAGTTTCTAAGTGAGGTACATAATTTTTTTTGGAAAGATCCTCATTTTTTTAAATACTGTAAAGATCAAATAATAAGACGCTGTGTACCTAATCATGAAATTGGTCAGATAATTCAGTTTTGTCATTCTGAAGCTTGCAGAGGCCATTTTCTTCAAAGAAAATCGTTGCTAAAATTCTGCAGTGCGGATTTTATTGACTAACTCTTTTTAAAGACATACATATCTTTTGTTTAAATTGTGACAGATGTCAAAGAATGAGAAATATTTCAAAAAGAAATATGATGCCTTTAAACCCTATTTTAATTGTTGAAATTTTTTATTATTGGGGCATCGATTTTATTGGACCAGTTCTCCCACCCTTTGGATATTTGTACATTTTGGTAGCAGTTGATTATGTCTCTAAATGGGTAGAGACAATTTCATGTAGAAATAATGATCACAGAACATTGGTCAAGTTTTTAAAAGAAAATATTTTGTCCAGATTTGAAATTCATCAAACCATTATCAGTGATGTTGGATTACATTTTTGAAATAAAATTTTTGAAAATCTTATGAAAGAATACTCTATTTCTCAGAAAATATTCACTTTGTATCATCCACAGACAAATGGATAAGCCGAATTAGCTAATAGAGAGGTAAAATACATTTTAGAAAAAATCGTAAATCCATATCTTAAGGATTGGTCTTGAGACTAACTAATATGCTTTGGGCTTATCGTACTGTATATAAAACTATTTTAAAAATGTCTCCTTATCGATTAGTTTTTGGTAAACCTATCACTTGCGTGTAGAATTAAAATATCGAGCATATTGGGCAATTAAAATAATGAATTTTGATATCGATAAAGCTGGAGTATCTCGTAAACTTCAAATTAATGAATTGGCAGAATTAAGAAATGAAGCTTATGAAAATGAAAAGATTGCTAAGGCTAGAACAAAAACTTTTCATGATAAAAATATCATGCGGAAGTGTTTTGAACCTTCTCAGAAAGTTTTGTTATATAATTCAAAGCTTCATCTATTTCTTGAAAAATTAAAATCTAGATGGACATGTCCTTATATTGTCAAGCAAGTTTTTGATTATGGGACAATAGAAATTGAGAATCCATTAACTGGAAATATTTTTGAAGTAAATGGTCAAAGGATTAAACCCTATTATGATGGATTTAGTCAAGATGTAACTTCTATACAGCTATTAGAGCCATTCTATGTGTTTTAAAAAATTTATATTGTTGTTTGATTGTAAATAGTAATTGTTGTTTAATTTAGAGATTAGGTTTATATTATGACTTGTTTTACCTTGCACACTAGATTAGCATTTCTATATTTTCACTTTTTTATACATTGTGGATAATGTTTAATTTAAGTTGCGGGGAGGNTGCAGACATCGCATTTTATGGGTATGGGTGCATGGTTGACATCAAATAACATGTAGGTGGTTGATGGGTGGGCTCCGAAAAGTTGGATTGAATATCTGACTGAGTCGCATGGTTGCATGAAAAAGAATTGGGTTGGGATAGCAAGCAAGGCTAGACTATCCCTTGGGTGAGAGACTTGGTATTTGGATACGCACTTTTGTTGGTATAAGAGCCCATAAAGTGTGNAAAAAGTTGGATTGAATATCTGACTGAGTCGCATGGTTGCATGAAAAAGAATTGGGTTGGGATAGCAAGAAAGGCTAGACTATCCCTTGGATGAGAGACTTGGTATTTGGATACGCACTTTTGTTGGTATAAGAGCCCATAAAGTGTGTCGGTGTACGCAAAACCGTTGGTGGAAGTCCATGAATTCTGTGTCAGTTGGATAACCGTTGGTGTAAGTCCATAAATACCCACCCCAAGAAAGACCCAGAGATTTTAGTTAGCCATTGGGTGTGTAACACAAATGGCGGGGGCTTGGATAGTCTAATTTTGATACTCACTGCATAGCATGGAGTGAATGTAAATAGCCGGAGCTAGAAAAGCTTGGTTTTAATAAACATTGGCATTGNTGATTTTGATACTCACTGCATAGCATGGAGTGAATGTAAATAGCCGGAGCTAGAAAAGCTTGGTTTTAATAAACATTGGCATTGCATATGTTGTGGAGCCGGGAAGGGCTCGGGTAAATTGCATGAATGAGTATCATCTCATTTCATAGCATGACATAGAATTATATATTCTTGTTTGGGAATGTTGATAAGTGNAAAGGGCTCGGGTAAATTTCATGAATGAGTATCATCTCATTTCATAGCATGACATAGAATTATATATTCTTGTTTGGGAATGTTGATAAGTGTGAAATGTTACATTTGAACATTGCATATGCAGTTAGATTGGGGTGTAGCCCTTGTAGGAAATACTCTAGTGGGCGTTGGCTCACCCTATACGGGAAACGTTTTAGGTGCGGGACATACTCCAGCGGACGGCTCGCATTCGGGGCCTCTTGGGTGAAGAAAAGCCGGGTTGTGGCTTTTGAATACAAGTTCGGTGTAAACTTTTGTTAAAATTCCATTTTGACGTATAATTGTGTAAATGACATGTAATAAAACCTGTATGCATTGTGTATAATGTAGAAAACTTCATTATACATGCTTAGGATGGATTTGGGAAGGTTTGGGATGAATTGGAAATAAAAAAACTGATGAAACATGAAATTCTGGACAAAACCTACCGGTAGTAGGCAAAACCAACCAGTAGCTAACAGGTAGTACCTGTGCAGAAGGCAAAACCTATCAGTAGCTAACAAGTAGTACCTATCCAGTAGGAAAAAGCTACTAAGAAAGATGGTTGGATCATCAATTGTTGTATTTACAGATCATGTGGCTTTAAAATACGTACTAAGAAAGATACTAAACCACGCCTCCTAAGTTGGATATTGTTACTTAAAGAATTTGATCTTATCATTAAAGATAAGAATGAAGTTGAAAATATGGTAGCAGATCACTTATCAAGGCTAAATTATGACATACGGAAAGAACCAATTCTGATTAGAGAAATTTTTCCAAATGAACAACTTTTTACAATAACAGAAGTACCATGATAGGCAGATATAGCAAATTATTTAGCTATTGGTAGTATTCCTTCTAATTATACCTACACTGATAGAAACAAGTTTCTAAGTGAGGTACATAATTTTTTTTGGAAAGATCCTCATTTTTTTAAATACTGTAAAGATCAAATAATAAGACGCTGTGTACCTAATCATGAAATTGGTCAGATAATTCAGTTTTGTCATTCTGAAGCTTGCAGAGGCCATTTTCTTCAAAGAAAATCGTTGCTAAAATTCTGCAGTGCGGATTTTATTGACTAACTCTTTTTAAAGACATACATATCTTTTGTTTAAATTGTGACAGATGTCAAAGAATGAGAAATATTTCAAAAAGAAATATGATGCCTTTAAACCCTATTTTAATTGTTGAAATTTTTTATTATTGGGGCATCGATTTTATTGGACCAGTTCTCCCACCCTTTGGATATTTGTACATTTTGGTAGCAGTTGATTATGTCTCTAAATGGGTAGAGACAATTTCATGTAGAAATAATGATCACAGAACATTGGTCAAGTTTTTAAAAGAAAATATTTTGTCCAGATTTGAAATTCATCAAACCATTATCAGTGATGTTGGATTACATTTTTGAAATAAAATTTTTGAAAATCTTATGAAAGAATACTCTATTTCTCAGAAAATATTCACTTTGTATCATCCACAGACAAATGGATAAGCTGAATTAGCTAATAGAGAGGTAAAATACATTTTAGAAAAAATCGTAAATCCATATCTTAAGGATTGGTCTTGAGACTAACTAATATGCTTTGGGCTTATCGTACTGTATATAAAACTATTTTAAAAATGTCTCCTTATCGATTAGTTTTTGGTAAACCTATCACTTGCGTGTAGAATTAAAATATCGAGCATATTGGGCAATTAAAATAATGAATTTTGATATCGATAAAGCTGGAGTATCTCGTAAACTTCAAATTAATGAATTGGCAGAATTAAGAAATGAAGCTTATGAAAATGAAAAGATTGCTAAGGCTAGAACAAAAACTTTTCATGATAAAAATATCATGCGGAAGTCTTTTGAACCTTCTCAGAAAGTTTTGTTATATAATTCAAAGCTTCATCTATTTCTTGAAAAATTAAAATCTAGATGGACAGGTCCTTATATTGTCAAGCAAGTTTTTTGATTATGGGACAATAGAAATTGAGAATCCATTAACTGGAAATATTTTTGAAGTAAATGGTCAAAGGATTAAACCCCATTATGATGGATTTAGTCAAGATGTAACTTCTATACAGCTGTTAGAGCCATTCTATGTGTTTTAAAAAAATTATATTGTTGTTTGATTGTAAATAGTAATTGTTGTTTAATTTAGAGATTAGGTTTATATTATGACTTGTTTTACCTTGCACACTAGATTAGCATTTCTATATTTTCACTTTTTTATACATTGTGGATAATGTTTAATTTAAGTTGCGGGGAGGATAGTACTTATATTTGTGTCTTTGTCATTTAAATTTGTCTTTGTGACTGACAGACATTAAAGAATTAGATAATGAGTCAAATTTTTGAGTCCTTTTTAAAAGTTTTTCAAAAAATAATTGTAAAATGGACAAGAAACTATTTTGGTTAAGTTTAATTTTACTACACCATTTTCCAAAAGGCATAAATTCGTTGATCATGGCAAAAGTTAGAGTTGTTAGAAATTTAGAAATCTTTGAAAGTTAAGCAAAACCCTTGTGCGGAAAAAGTTCATTTGCAAAACATCAACAAGCAAATCGTCTGAGTGGTTGTGTGAGGTGTGGCCATTTAATGCATTTGAGATAATATAATCAGTGTGCGGAACTAATTTCAAGATAAGTGTTAGATCGTCTTGAGTGGATTAGGTATGGGTAGAGTAAGGAATATCCTGAGACGCCGTCTTATTCTACTCCTATGTTGTCAAGATGCGTGAGAAGTGAAATTAACCATGTCACTGGTGTTGTTGATCTGGTAGATTATAATTCTGATTAGGTGTGATCAAATGATGTATAATTTTGAGAATGGTACATAAACATATATAGCTATAGATTAATTAGAAAATTTGAGTAAATAATAAATAACAAATAAATAATTAATAAAACCAATTTTTTGAAAAAAAAAAAAGAGAGTAGATGGCAAGTTATGTAGAATATGTAAAGTTGTAATTAAATTTGTAACTGTTGGAGACTGAAGAAGGCAGAATGTTAGCAGTCAGCAGCCTCCAAGGCAATGAAAAATCCAGTGTAGCAGCACCGTTCGGAAGGTGGTGATGGTGTCCGGACAGTAGTACTTATATAAATACCCAATTGCATGAAAAAACCAATCAGTTTAAGTTCCCTTGCAGCTTGAAATATGAAAACAGTGTTGTTCCTCTGCATTTTCTTCTCAAATCTGCTATATTCAATCATTTTTCTTCAAATTTTCTTTGATCATTCACTTACCCGTGCCATTTTCAAGGTTTCTACCGCTTGAAATCAGTTGAAAGCAAGTATTTAGAGAGAAATCAGTGAAAAGATGAATCCAAGGCAAAGAACTAGAGGTTCTTCGAGTCGAGCAAGAAGAGATCAACCTCCGCAACCCGAAGCACCTCCACAACAACCCCAGCTAGTAAATGTCTGCAATGCTAAGTATTTGAGAATGTTGAACAACAAATCTGGTATGATACTTATTTCATGTCTAAAACTATCATTTCTGAAAGGCCAGTAATTTATGAAGATTTTGAAAATATAGGAGTTAGACAAATTCTTGTTGCACGTGGATGGCTAGATTTATGTTAGGTTTGTTGCTCCTACTTATGATTGTTTGGTCTATGAATTTTATAGCAACGAACAAATAACTGGGGAAAGAAAACTTTGTGTGTTTGTTCGAGGTAGAGCTTTTTTCAAGTTATACCGGCTACTATAGCCGACATTTTTCAACCTTTACAAAGACGTCCCAACCCGCAATACCCTTACACACAAGTACCTGATTTGACCAATGCATGGATAGAATTGACGGGTAATCCAAATTATGTATGGGAGAGGCCACACAAATATATAAAACAATGGGATTTAACGGAAAAGTACCGAATTTTGAATTTGATTACAGTAAATAGTCTGTTACCCCGAGCCCAGAAAAACTAGATATATATTGAGCAAGCTTACTTCCTATACGCCTTTGGGATGGGACACATTATTGATCTTCCGAAACTCATTATGGATCAAATGTTGATTATTGTGTAAGGAAATAAATTCTCACTCCCATATGCTATGTTAGTTTCACAGTTATGCAGGGACAAGGGAGTGATTAGAGATCCCTTGTGGAAAACGGCGGAGCATTTTACACCATTATACAAGATTTCTTTGAAGAAAAGGCATGGAGTTCAATCCAAGGAACAACCTGAAGTACCACTAGCACCACAAGAGGAGCCATTCCAAGGACATGTAGAATTTTTTCCACTAGAGCAGCTTCTCCCACAAGAAGATCAGTCGTACATACCTGTGGATGATAGGACTGACAGACAAATCTTGCTAGCAATGGAAACCACTGTTACCTAGCTTGGGACTAGCATAACCCAGATCAATCAACGTATGGCTGATTATGAGCAAAACCAAGCTAAAATGTTGATGTGATGCCCCTAAAATCGGGGGTCCTTTTTCAACCGTTGACCACCCCATCAACCCGCAGAAATACCCGTGCTTGTCGCATGACCCAACATCATGTTGATCGTATCCTCTTAACCGGGATCATTACCCACACGTGTAACCTGTGTTCCTTTAATCATTTAATTCAACGGAGGTCCAATGTGCCTCAATATACCTCATTTAATGACCATTTGTGTCATTTGAACTAAAAGAAACAAAGCTCAAAAGGTTGGCAAAACAACTCTTAATTTTCAGATTTTTTGAAGAGCTACCGGTAGGTGTTTGTTAGACCTNTGAACAAATAACTGGGGAAAGAAAACTTTGTGTGTTTGTTCGAGGTAGAGCTTTTTTCAAGTTACACTGGCTACTATAGCCGACATTTTTCAACCTTTACAAAGACGTCCCAACCCGCAATACCCTTACACACAAGTACCTGATTTGACCAATGCATGGATAGAATTGACGGGTAATCCAAATTATGTATGGGAGAGGCCACACAAATATATAAAACAATGGGATTTAACGGAAAAGTACCGAATTTTGAATTTGATTACAGTAAATAGTCTGTTACCCCGAGCCCAGAAAAACTAGATATATATTGAGCAAGCTTACTTCCTATACGCCTTTGGGATGGGACACATTATTGATCTTCCGAAACTCATTATGGATCAAATGTTGATTATTGTGTAAGGAAATAAATTCTCACTCCCATATGCTATGTTAGTTTCACAGTTATGCAGGGACAAGGGAGTGATTAGAGATCCCTTGTGGAAAACGGCGGAGCATTTTACACCATTATACAAGATTTCTTTGAAGAAAAGGCATGGAGTTCAATCCAAGGAACAACCTGAAGTACCACTAGCACCACAAGAGGAGCCATTCCAAGGACATGTAGAATTTTTTCCACTAGAGCAGCTTCTCCCACAAGAAGATCAGTCGTACATACCTGTGGATGATAGGACTGACAGACAAATCTTGCTAGCAATGGAAACCACTGTTACCTAGCTTGGGACTAGCATAACCCAGATCAATCAACGTATGGCTGATTATGAGCAAAACCAAGCTAAAATGTTGATGTGATGCCCCTAAAATCGGGGGTCCTTTTTCAACCGTTGACCACCCCATCAACCCGCAGAAATACCCGTGCTTGTCGCATGACCCAACATCATATCGATCGTATCCTCTTAACCGAGATCATTACCCACACGTGTAACCTGTGTTCCTTTAATCATTTAATTCAACGGAGGTCCAATGTGCCTCAATATGCCCCATTTAATGACCATTTGTATCATTTGAACTAAAAAAAACAAAGCTCAAAAGGTTGGCAAAACAACTCTTAATTTTCAGATTTTTTGAAGAGCTACCGGTAGGTGTTTGTTAGACCTATCGGTAGAAGTTCTACTTGTAAGCTACCGGTAGCTTTTTCCTACTAGACAGGTACTACCTGTTAGCTATCGGTACGTTTTGCCTGCTGGACGGGTACTACCTGTTAGCTACCGGTTGTTGCCAGCTAGACAGGTACTACCTGTTAGCTACCGGTAGGTTTTGTCTAGAATTTTGTGTTTCATCAGGTTTTTATTTTCAATTCATCCCAAACCTTTCCAAATCCATACCGAACATGTATAATAACATTTTCTACATTATACAAGATACATACAAGTTATATTACATGCATTTACATAATTTACATGTCAAAACGGCATTTAACCAAAGTTTTACAAAACTTGTTTCCAAAAATAACAAATCGGCTTTTCTTCACCCTCGAGGCCCCGAATGTGAGTCCTCTCCCAGTACGAACCCCGCACCTAAAATATTTTCGTATAGGGTGAGCCAACGCCTAGTAGAATATTTTCTACAGAGGCTATTCCCTACCTAAATGCATATGCAATGATCTCATGCAACAATCACTAATACAACTTCATTTCATTCAAGAACATGTTATTCAAGATGAAATTTCTACATGTCATGTCATGATATGAGATGAGACTCACTCATGCATTCTCACCCAAGCCTACTTCGGGTTCCACAACACTACGCAATGCATGTGTGTAAAACATTTATTGATGAAATACACCTAAAGATTATTTTGAAACAAAATCCATGTGTTCATAAAAACCAATTCATTTCTGGATGTTTCCCATCAAATGAATCATTTATATAACCAAAATAATGTGTCTTTATTTGGTTAGTGGACTTTTGGTGTTCAACCGCCAGCTCCACACACCGATACACTTTTGTGGACTTACACCGTTGGAAGTATATAAACCAATAGCTAGGTCTTGCACCTGAGGGGGGATCTATCCCTTCTTACTATACCCGAAACAAGTTTTCCAAGTATGCAACCATGCGACTTAATAGGATATTCGACCCAACTTTCCTGAGCCCACCCATCAAAACACCAAGTATGGTGATTGATCCAACAATGTACAACATACACCCACACTTATGCCTAAGCCTTTGAATGTGATGTTTTCATACACATGCAATGTAATGAACCATTGCAATACCAATGTCATGCTCAATGTAATGAATGTCAATGAGCTGAATTTAACCACACATTTCAACATGTGTCATGGCAATTTATATCACATGCATATAATCACCAATATCAAAAATTCACAAGCTCGTTACACATAATCCATGCTATAACAACTTAAGTTCTACTTAGGCATTCTATGCAAAATACCATCAAGTCACAACATTTCTCACATCATTCACAAGGCATAACATTCAAACATAAAGCATGGCCATAAAATCACTTTTCCATGGAATTACCAATCAAGTAATTAGCACACTCAATCTCAAGTGAGGAAAGTCTATTCTAACCCATTTCAATACTCCTTTTTCATACCCATTTCATCTATTTCATATACATAGGTAAGTGACCTACATATATTCCCATAATCTAGAAATTACATATAACATTTTAGGTAGGGAATGGACCAAAGTAGGAGAACCCCTACCTCTTAGAGCGTAAAGTGAAGGGAGAAACCTCAAGAATGACTCCCAAGCCTCAAACCTTTGATTTTCCCAAAAATTTTTCTTTGAAACGTTGGTAAAATTCTTCGTTCTTGGTACGTATGCGTAGCTCTCGTCACGTAGACCAACTTTAATACTTGGATCAAGCAATTCCGATTGACGGAATTTCTTGGATCGAATAAGGAAGGTAGAAATTTCTATTTTTCTCTCTTCTCTCTCTTCTCTTTTGTTCCAACGTGTGGTGTTCTGAACAAGTGTGAGGAAATATCTGATTTTTCAGATATTTCACCCTATTTATACTATTTAATTGTGCTGTCCACATTGGACCGCACGTTTATCACTCCTAGGACCGTTTTTAACCCGAAATGACTTAATTAAATNCATGCTATAACAACTTAAGTTCTACTTAGGCATTCTATGCAAAATACCATCAAGTCACAACATTTCTCACATCATTCACAAGGCATAACATTCAAACATAAAGCATGGCCATAAAATCACTTTTCCATGGAATTACCAATCAAGTAATTAGCACACTCAATCTCAAGTGAGGAAAGTCTATTCTAACCCATTTCAATACTCCTTTTTCATACCCATTTCATCTATTTCATATACATAGGTAAGTGACCTACATATATTCCCATAATCTAGAAATTACATATAACATTTTAGGTAGGGAATGGACCAAAGTAGGAGAACCCCTACCTCTTAGAGCGTAAAGTGAAGGGAGAAACCTCAAGAATGACTCCCAAGCCTCAAACCTTTGATTTTCCCAAAAATTTTTCTTTGAAACGTTGGTAAAATTCTTCGTTCTTGGTACGTATGCGTAGCTCTCGTCACGTAGACCAACTTTAATACTTGGATCAAGCAATTCCGATTGACGGAATTTCTTGGATCGAATAAGGAAGGTAGAAATTTCTATTTTTCTCTCTTCTCTCTCTTCTCTTTTGTTCCAACGTGTGGTGTTCTGAACAAGTGTGAGGAAATATCTGATTTTTCAGATATTTCACCCTATTTATACTATTTAATTGTGCTGTCCACATTGGACCGCACGTTTATCACTCCTAGGACCGTTTTTAACCCGAAATGACTTAATTAAATTCTGATTTCAATTCAAATAAATTTTATTTGAACTTTTATTCAATTATAAGGAAATTTTATAATTTCTATTTTTGGGGACCTTTAAAAGTTCATTCGTCACTCAATCGTCTCGAAAAATGTGTAAATTTTG
Source organism: Ilex paraguariensis (assembly GCA_963454935.2). Classification (NCBI taxonomy): domain Eukaryota; kingdom Viridiplantae; phylum Streptophyta; class Magnoliopsida; order Aquifoliales; family Aquifoliaceae; genus Ilex; species Ilex paraguariensis. Next base: position 324,592 of record CAUOFW020006403.1, read on the forward strand.
ATTATCTCATAATTTGACAAAATTTGACGTGATAACTCAATTTTGCGATACGAATCCAATGGTGATGTCCATTGTGTCATCCGAGCTCTATAAAAATATGCATTTTAATCCTGTATAATAGTGGCAAGTTAATATTTTGCCCTTTATCGGAAAAAGTTTAAATTTTCCCGGGTTTTACAATTGAGGCTACTCCGATAGCATTTTAGTGGAGGCTCGTCTACATCTTGATTAGAGACACTAGAGATTCTACAGACCTTTGCTATCTCTTACTCATCTCTTATTTATGCACTTGAATTTACTTTATGTTTTGAACTTGTTTTTGTTAGTAAGTTTGTTTTTGTTAGTTAATGTGGAACTCATGCTTTTAAGTTAAGAGGATTATTTCATATAATTCAGAGTTGAATTAGGTTATTATTCCCATGCTTTGCAAGAATAGTCTTAATCTGATCATGCGGGATTTTCATATTTTAGTTGTATATTATCTTAATATTTTTGTTTAAAATTATTATATTGAGCACAAATAGATTTCTTAACTTTGAAAACCTTGTGAAATATTACACTCTTTGCATATCTAGTGGAGATGTAAGACCAATTGTAGAATTTGAGCCAATCTTTCGTGGAGAGATATTCTACATCTACTCAAATAAGAATCTTTGATTCAACGGTAAATTTTCTTTGAATAATCTTATTAGTATTGTTTTGATTAGCACTCATTAGATTGTTTTATTAGCATTATCCTTAAAATTTTTACTTAGGAATTATGCAAGTGTATGATTTATGGAAAATGATATTAGGCCATTTTTGATTAATTTTGAGCCTTGGCCAATTCTTTTCCAAAATTATATCCTTAGTTAGCCGTGATTAAGCCTAAAAGATTATAAATTCTTTTCATGAAACCCAAAATATACCCGAGCTGCATGAAAATATATATTAAACCTACCTTTTGTATCTAATTTTCTTGCACCATCTTCTAAATCAGTATGATACAGAAAAGCACAAGGTGAAAACAAGGTAGGAAAGAGAAAATAAAAGAAAAGGGTGATTATTGTTCAAAGAAAAGAAAAATCTATGAAAGAAATTTAAAGAGAAAAAAGAAAGAAAGAAAAGAGCCAAGAAAGTGAAAAAATGGAAGAAATGAAAGAATGTGAAAGTCTTAGAAAACTATGAAGATGTGTGCCACAATATGAAGAAAGGATAGCTTTCGAATTCCAATGACGTTGTTTCTTAAACCCCACACCATTAGCCACATTACAATCCTAAGAAAGTCCTTTTTGATTCCAGAGGTCATGCATGTGTATTAATCCAATCAATCCAAAAATGGAGAATGCTAATAATATGTTTAATGTAGTATTAATATCCTTTAATAAGATTATGTCATATTTAAGTTCTATTCAAATAACTGTTCTTTTGATTTATTACATGTGAAATTATTTGCTTTGTTAACAATATTCTAATCACATGTAATTACTGAGTGAATACTCACTATAACATATGTATTCTTTGTTGAGTGTATTCTAGGGGAGGATTGACACCAACACTACCATGAAAGATGGTAATATTTCTAGAGTAATTTTTGAGATAAAGAAATCATTGCATACACACAAGTTTGTATAAAAATATATTGATAATGTTACACTCTTATAGTGATCAGAAAAAAAATGTATTCTAGTAATACAAAGGAATATTGATTTAATTTTATTTGTATAAAGTATTAAATATGAACTCCTAACTATCAAAGTTTGTAGGTAGCTTCATTGAAAATTTTCACAAGACAAAACTCATCCACTAGGAAACACCTATGGGTTTAATGTAAAATCTGGTAAATTTAAAATTTTTACAAAAAGGGCAAAACGATAATTTGACGCTACAATACAGGTTGAAAACCTGAATTTTTCTAAATCTCGGATGATGAAATGGACCTCACCGTTGGATTCGTCTCGTGAAATCTAGTCACCTTGTCAAAGTGGAATTGATGAAATGGGTATGGAAAAGGTTTAATAAATGAATTCCTAGCTTGGAATTGATATATGTGGTGATTGCGTGTGTAATTCTATGGAATTTGGTACATTGGGGTTATGTGAATTTGCCCTAAAGTGATTCATGAAAATTTTGTATTATGTGGGCATGTCATGTGTTTAATTTATACCTTGGAAATTAAGTGTGTTATTAGCATATATGAAATAACATGCTTATGGATTATGGTTGGATATGAACATGTTGATATATACTTTTTGATATATTAACATTGAGATGAAATTTGGCTATTATATGCATATGATATGAGTGACCTTGAAATATGAAAATATAAGTTAAAGTTGCTCATATGACATTCTTTACATATGGGCACGACATGAATTAGGCAATGGTGCATTACATTGCATTTGCACGGGGGAAACACATTCATAGCCACGAGTGTGGGTGTGTGTGTGCATGGTTGATATCAAACACCAAATGGGTGGATGATGGTGGGCTCGAAAAAGTTAGATTGAAAATCCGACTGAGTCACATACGATGTTATGGATAAAGAATTGGGTTGGGGTTAGCAAGAAGGGCTAGACTATCCCTCGGGTGGGAGACTAGGTCATTCAGATACGCATTTTCATTGGTATAAGAGCCCATAAAGTGTGTCGGTGTACGCGAAACCATTGGTGAAAGTCCATAAATTCTGTGTCGGTAGGGTGACCGTTGGTGTAAGTCTATAACTACTCACCCCAAAAAAGTTCCAGAGATTTTAAATAGTCATTGGGTGTGTAACACAAATGGTGAGGGCTTGAAAAGGCTGGTTTTGATATTCACTGCATAGCATGGGGTGAAGGTAAACAGTCGGAGCTAGAAAAGCTCGATTTTATACACGTTGGCATTGCATGTGTTGCGGAGCCGGGAAGGACTCTAGTAAATTGCATGAATAGGTATCATTTCATTTTATGGTATGACATGTTAGATTCCAACTTTGATTTGCTTAAATCTTGGTTGGAATGATTGTTGTTGAAAAATGTTGCATGTGAACATTGTATATGCACTTAGGTTGGGGAGTAGCCTCTGTAGGAAACACTCTACTAGGCGTGGTTCACCCCATACGGGAACACATTTCAGGTGGGGGATACATTCTGGTGGATGACACTAATTCGGGCCCTCGAGGGTGAAGAAGAGCCGATTTGTGGCTTTTGAAATCAAATTTTGTAAAAATTTTGTTAAAATTCCATTCTAAAGTGTAATCGTATGGATTTGTTGTAATAGGACTTGTGTATATTAGTTTTTTTGTGGAAAACATTGTTAAACATGTTTTAGATGGAATTGTGGTGGTTTGGAATGAGTTGGAAATGAAGAAGGNCATACGGGAACACATTTCAGGTGGGGGATACATTCTGGTGGATGACACTAATTCGGGGCCTCGAGGGTGAAAAAGAGCCGATTTGTGGCTTTTGAAATCAAATTTTGTAAAAATTTTGTTAAAATTCCATTCTAAAGTGTAATCGTATGGATTTGTTGTAATAGGACTTGTGTATATTAGTTTTTTTGTGGAAAACATTGTTAAACATGTTTTAGATGGAATTGTGGTGGTTTGGAATGAGTTGGAAATGAAGAAGGAAGGATTTGTAGAAANGCTTTCGAATTCCAATGACGTTGTTTCTTAAACCCCACACCATTAGCCACATTACAATCCTAAGAAAGTCCTTTTTGATTCCAGAGGTCATGCATGTGTATTAATCCAATCAATCCAAAAATGGAGAATGCTAATAATATGTTTAATGTAGTATTAATATCCTTTAATAAGATTATGTCATATTTAAGTTCTATTCAAATAACTGTTCTTTTGATTTATTACATGTGAAATTATTTGCTTTGTTAACAATATTCTAATCACATGTAATTACTGAGTGAATACTCACTATAACATATGTATTCTTTGTTGAGTGTATTCTAGGGGAGGATTGACACCAACACTACCATGAAAGATGGTAATATTTCTAGAGTAATTTTTGAGATAAAGAAATCATTGCATACACACAAGTTTGTATAAAAATATATTGATAATGTTACACTCTTATAGTGATCAGAAAAAAAATGTATTCTAGTAATACAAAGGAATATTGATTTAATTTTATTTGTATAAAGTATTAAATATGAACTCCTAACTATCAAAGTTTGTAGGTAGCTTCATTGAAAATTTTCACAAGACAAAACTCATCCACTAGGAAACACCTATGGGTTTAATGTAAAATCTGGTAAATTTAAAATTTTTACAAAAAGGGCAAAACGATAATTTGACGCTACAATACAGGTTGAAAACCTGAATTTTTCTAAATCTCGGATGATGAAATGGACCTCACCGTTGGATTCGTCTCGTGAAATCTAGTCACCTTGTCAAAGTGGAATTGATGAAATGGGTATGGAAAAGGTTTAATAAATGAATTCCTAGCTTGGAATTGATATATGTGGTGATTGCGTGTGTAATTCTATGGAATTTGGTACCTTGGGGTTATGTGAATTTGCCCTAAAGTGATTCATGAAAATTTTGTATTATGTGGGCATGTCATGTGTTTAATTTATACCTTGGAAATTAAGTGTGTTATTAGCATATATGAAATAACATGCTTATGGATTATGGTTGGATATGAACATGTTGATATATACTTTTTGATATATTAACATTGAGATGAAATTTGGCTATTATATGCATATGATATGAGTGACCTTGAAATATGAAAATATAAGTTAAAGTTGCTCATATGACATTCTTTACATATGGGCACGACATGAATTAGGCAATGGTGCATTACATTGCATTTGCACGGGGGAAACACATTCATAGCCATGAGTGTGGGTGTGTGTGTGCATGGTTGATATCAAACACCAAATGGGTGGATGATGGTGGGCTCGAAAAAGTTAGATTGAAAATCCGACTGAGTCACATACGATGTTATGGATAAAGAATTGGGTTGGGGTTAGCAAGAAGGGCTAGACTATCCCTCGGGTGGGAGACTAGGTCATTCAGATACGCATNTGTGGTTTTTGAAATCAAGTTTTGTAAAACTTTTGTTAAAATTTCATTCTAAAGTGTAATCGTATGGATTTGTTGTAATAGGACTTGTGTATATTAGATTTTTTGTGGAAAACATTGTTAAACATGTTTTAGATGGAATTGTGGTGGTTTGGAATGAGTTGGAAATGAAGAAGGAAGGATTTGTAGAAAAATAGGTAAAACCTTCTGGAAGATTGATGAAACCCTTTTGGAAGGTTAATGTAAATTTTAGCCCAGCAGGCAAAACCTTCCGGAAGGTCGATGAAAACCTTCCGGAAGGTCGATGAAAACCTTCCGGAAGGTTCATGTAAATTTTTATCCNATAATGTAAATGTTAGCCCAGCAGGCAAAACCTTCCGGAAGGTCGATGAAAACCTTCCGGAAGGTTCATGTAAATTTTTATCCAGTACGCAAAACCTTCCGGAAGGTCTTCACATTTTTCTTAAAGATAGGGTTCCAGTATGCTCGATCTTCTGGAAGGTTCTCACAAAACTTCAAATTTTTGAATTCTTTCCCTCAGTTCTTGGGCAATCTTTCCTCTTGTTCAAGGGTGTCCTATGGGATAGAATGGGTATAAATTAATGTGTAAAGAACCACGGTTGTATGGGTTATAATCCCAGTTAAGGGGATGTGATAGATGCGATATCGGCTTATGCGACAATCACGGGTATTTTCGCGGGTTGATGGGTGGTCAACGGTTGACAAAAAGACCCCTGAATTTTGGGGTGTCANGTATAAATTAATGTGTAAAGAACCACGGTTGTATGGGTTATAATCCCAGTTAAGGGGATGTGATAGATGCGATATCGACTTATGCGACAATCACGGGTATTTTCGCGGGTTGATGGGTGGTCAACGGTTGACAAAAAGACCCCTGAATTTTGGGGTGTCACGTTTAACAGTTTATTGTCTATGCTAAATGCAANGTGTGTAATTCTATGGAATTTGGTACATTGGGGTTATGTGAATTTGCCCTAAAGTGATTCATGAAAATTTTGTATTATGTGGGCNAAAAGACCCCTGAATTTTGGGGTGTCACGTTTAACAGTTTATTGTCTATGCTAAATGCAATCGTGAAAATCTACGAAAGTGATTTTTTTATTTTTTTATTTACTAGGTACTAGTAAAGTTTAGGTTAGGGAGTGTGATTAAACCTAGTTAGTATGTAAATTAAAATAATTAAATAAATAAATCTTGTAAGATAAAATAGTTAAAAACTGTAAATTAGGGTTATTGCGTAAATCAAGGTTTTATGTGTGTAATGTCTGGAATTTTAGGATTTTTTGCAGAAAGCAAGTGCAACAATCTATCAAAGTTATGAACTAGCAGAGGTGCAAATGTAATATAAACATAGAACATGCAAGAACACTATGGAACTACCACCACATTTTAGTAAACTAGCACCGTTCAAACGGTGGTGGTGGCGTCTGGATGGTTGTCTTAGGCGGTTCAAGGTTATCCTTTCACCAATAACTTCTACTTTGCCTATAAATAGGCTTTGTAGCCTTCATTTTCAGATGGTGGAAATGGGGGAGCTCCAGGGAGGATCCAAAGGAGAGAAAAACAAAGAGAAATTCCGGGAAAGATTCAAGAATCCAAGGGCAGATCCTGTCCAACCTACTTTCCAACCAGAATTCTGTTATTTCTACCTTTCGGTTATGTCTTTCTACTTGAAGAGTTGAACTTTTGCCACCTTTGTGTCTAAATTGATATTAAGGGTGGTTGTATTTCAATTATTCATTGGGAAATGAGTGTCAGTGTCTACATTTTATTTAGTACCGTAATGAAACTTACCCACACTTCTTGCTTGTTTATAACAATAGAGTGTGAGTAGTTTAATTATACACTTTAGTGAGGGGTAAACATATGTATATTGTTGGTTAAATTATGGAAACGCCGATATTTAATTATACTTTATTGGTATATATACATCCCTTAACTGATAGATGGTTATATTTATAATATGCTCATGGTTATGAACACCGAGCAATACTTAATATTCTATACCATACTATCTACTATTGTGTACATCATACATGATATAGTGATATAAGTAATTAGGTGTCATGTAAAAGTTGATTGATTGGTTATAGACTACTTAAGTCTCGGCATAGCCAATGCTTTCACTTCAATAAGTAGCCCGAAATTATGTTATTAGTGAATCATCAACCTGTAGGTGAAATACTTAAATTGTTCCATCTGAATGGCATGACCTTCTGGTGCACTCAGGATGTTTAATTGTTGCATGTTATAAAGCTGTTAGATGAATAATCTAAGTGATCCCCCTGAATGGCTTGACCTTCTGGTTCACTAGGGTTGTTTAACTGATACATAAAACTGCCAATTGAGTAATTCCAGTATTCCCCTTGAATGGGTTATGTGATGCCCCTAAAACCGGGGTTCCTTTAACAACCGTTGACCAACCGTCAACTTGCGAAAATACCCATGGTAGTCTCACAACTCGACTCCATGCTAATAACATCCCCTTTACCGGGATTTCAACCTACGCGTAAAACCCATGTTCATTTTATCCTTTGATCCAACCGTGGTGCAATGTACCACAATTCATACTCCATTATAGTCCATTTATATCCTTGGAACCCAAGAACTCATAGCCCAAAAGCTTTGCAAGGTAGTTTTATAATTTTAAAATTTTGAAAAGAATACCGGTACACTTTGCCCACTAGGCCTCGTGGTACCGGTACTGTTATTTTACTGGGCCTCGTAGTACCGGTACTCTTGGCCCACTTTTGCCTATTTCACCTACTTTTCATTTTCAACTCATTCATAAGCATATCATTTCCATCCAACTCAAGTGTAATGAAGTTTTTCATGTAATACAAGGTCCACACACATTCTATTACAGTCAATTTCCATTAATTTACATACCAAAATAGAAACCTCATAATATTTTTACAAAACTCTGAACAAAGCCACATTTTCGCTTCCTTCATCCTTGAGGTCCCATGCGAGGGCCTTCCTCTGACATATATCCTGCACCTGAAATATTTTTCTGTATAAGGTGAGCCACGCCCAGTAGAGTATTTCCTACCAGGGCCATTCCCCAACCTATGTGCATATGAATGATAATGCAACACTTCACAACCAACAACATTCCAAACAAGTATATTTCATTCAATGTTGGAATCATGGCAATGCCATGCCATGATGTGAGATGAGACTCAATCATGCAACTTAACTCGAGTCCTCCCTGGCTCCTTTTCCCCCCATGTATGTCATGAGTACAAAAATTGGCTTTCCAAGCCCTGCCATTGGTGCTACACACCCAATGACTAATTAAAATCTTCGGGTCTTTCTTGGGGTAGGTATTTATGGATAAACACCAACGGCACCTAACCGACACAGAACTTATGGACTTCCATCAGCGGTTCCACGTACACCGACACACTTTATGGGCTCTTATACCAACGGAGTGCATCTTCGAATCACCGGGTCTCTAACCCGAGGGATAGTCTAGCCCTTCCTGCTAACCCCGACCCANTGCGATTCCACGTACACAGACACACTTTATGGGCTCTTCTACCAACGGAGTGCGTCTTCGAATCACCGGGTCTCTAACCCGAGGGATAGTCTAGCCCTTCTTGCTAACCCCGACCCAATTCTTTATCCATACCNAGCGGTTCCACGTACACCGACACACTTTATGGGCTCTTATACCAACGGAGTGCATCTTCGAATCACCGGGTCTCTAACCCGAGGGATAGTCTAGCCCTTCCTGCTAACCCCGACCCAATTCTTTATCCATACCACCGCGCGACTCAGTCAAATTTTCGATCCAATTATACCGAGCCCACCATCATCCACCTATTTGGTGTTTGATATTAGCCATGCAATTTAAACATATTCCATGGCAATTTAAATCCAAAGCATATAATTACTGATTACATATCAATGTCAATATATCAAGTAACATATATTAACATTTTCATATCCAACCATAAATCACAAGCGTGTTATCACATAATGTGTGCCACGAACACACTAAATTTTCAAGGCATAAAATAATCACTTAGCATGCCCACATTTCACAAATTTTCATGGAATTACACAAGTAATTACCACATATCAATTCTATGGTAGGAATTTATTTTAGCCCATTCTATACCCATTTCATTAAGCATCCTAGGATGTAAATAAACCTAAGTAGGAAGGAACCCTACCTCTTGAAGCGTAGAGAACATGTAGAAGACCTTCAAGAACTTCAATTAAGCTCAAGCCCTTGATTTCCTCAAGTCTCATTTTTTGGGACTTCGATAAACTCCTCAATTTTTGGTATATAGGTGTAGCCCTTGACGAGGAGAATGACTTTCCCTCTTGGCCCGAACGGATTCGAGCACTAGAATTTGGTAGATCGTAGAGAGAAGTGGTGAACTTTCCCTTTTTCCCTCTCTTCTTTTCTATCGGTTAACGGCTGACCAAAAATGGGGGAAGAAATAAGATTTTCCTCCTATTTATACCTTTAGAATACTTGGCTCACTACGCGCCACACGACTCTCTTTTTCTTGGGCCCATTTACATCCCAAAATAATTAAATTTCGTCCTAGTTCAAATTCAAAATAATTTTATTTTAATTTGCCTTAAATTATTTTCCAAATTTGAAATTTTTTTTATTAAAAATCTCATTTTTGGGTCACCCGAAACTCGACCGGCTCGTAAAACACAAAAAATTTGACTATCTCAGAGTTCGATGAAATTTGACTGGATAACTAGATTTCACGAGACGAATCCAACGGTGAGGTCTGTTTCGTCACCCGAAATTCAGAAATTTTCAGGTTTACAACCCGTACCCTAGTGGCAAATTATCATTTTACCCTTTTTCATAAAAGTTTAAATTTACTCGGGTTTTACATTTTTCCCCCCTTAAAAAAAATTTTGTCCCTAAAATTCACACACACATACACACTTCATCGTATGCATATGTAACATTTGACATTATGCTTAAAATTATATATTTGTACCTCCATTCTCAAACAGGAATGGATAGTTCGTACATATAGTGTCCTCACGCTCCCATGTCGCCTCTTCCACTCCCCGGTACTGCTATAGCACCTTCACTAGCCGCATGGTCTTGCCTCACAAAACCTTTTCCCGACTATCCATGGTGCTTACTGGTCCCTCCTCGAAGGTCCCATCTGCATCAACAACAAGCTTGCCCCAATCCACCATATGAGTTGGATTTGGGGTGTATTTCCGAAGCATAGAGACATGGAATACTGCATGAACACTTGATAGACTTGACGATAACGCCAATCTGTAAGCCATTGTACCCACCCTCTCGAGTACCTCGAAGGACCCGATGAACCTCAGTGACAACTTTCCCCATTTTCTAAACCTGACCACTCCCCTTTTAGGCATGACTTTCAAGAAGACGTGATCACCCACCTCAAACTTCAGAGGTCATCGCCGTCTGTCAGCATAGCTCTTCTGTTAGTTCTGAGCAGTGAGAAGACGCTTTCGTATCAAGTTCACCTTCTTTGAGGCGTCTCTGATCAAATCTGGACTCGTAGAGGGTCTCTCTCCCACCTCCGTCCAACATACCGGAGAACGACAAGGCCTCCCATATAGTGCCTCATAGGGTGTCATCTGAATGCTCGCTTGATAACTATTGTTGTAAACGAACTTCACTAAGGGTAAATGATCTTCCCAGCTACCCTTGAGATCTAGGACGTCGGCTCGTAGCATGTCCTCTAATATCTGGATGGTCTTCTCCAACTGACCATCAGTCTGGGGATGAAATATTTTACTCATCGTCAACTGAGTCCCCATAGCCCGTTGGAAACTCTCCCAAAAATGAGCGATAAACCAGGGATCCCAATCTGTACTATAGATACGGGCACCCCATGCAAGCGGACAATCTCCCGTTTATACAACCTGTAGAATTCCTTAAGTGTGAAGGTCATTTGCACAGCCAAAAAGTGTGCCGACTTCGTATGACGGTCCACTATTAACCATACTGCGTCATGTCCCCGCAATGTCCATGGCAAGTGAGTCACAAAATCTATTGTGATATGCTTCTACTTCTACTTAGCTACCTCCAAAGGCTAGAGTAACCTTGTTAGTCTCTGATGTTCAGCCTTCACCTATTGACATGTGAAACACCGACTGACAAAGTTTCCAACGTCCCTCTTCATTCTGCTCCAACAATACTGGCGATGAAGGTCATGGTACATCTTCGTGCCACTTGGATGCACCATAAATTAGGAGCAATGAAACTCTCTAAGAATCTCCCCTATTAGCTCTGCAGACTAGGGAACCACAACTCTCCCCTTATAGCAAAGGTTGTCATCCGTATGAATAGCCCAACCCTCGTCACCTGTACCCGGCTGCACTCGATCCCTGATAGATAATAACTCTAGATCCTGTCCCTAGAACCCAATCACTCTGCTCAGTAGGGAAAGCATAGCCACCAAATTCCCTAGAACACCCTGAGCCTGACCTCGATAATGTAGCCCAAACTATCCCACAGTCTTGAGTATCCTTTATTCTCGGGAAACCACACTAGCCATAACTCCCTGTGACTTCCGACTGAGTGCATCAGCCACTATATTTGCCTTACCAGGATGATAATGCAAAGTGAGTCATAGTCTTCCAAGTACTCCACCACCTGTGTTGCCTCATGTAAAGGTCTTGCTGTGTAAAAATGTAAATCAGACTCTTGTGGTCCGAAAACACCTCAAATTGTTCACCATATAAATAGTGGCACCAAGTCTTCAAAGTAAAGACTATGGTCGTCGACTCCATGTCGTGCGTAGGATAATTCTGCTCGTGGTTCTTTAACTGCCGTGAATCATAAGCCACCATCCTCCCTGACTGCATCAAAACACAACCCAGTCCATCTCTACAGACATCATAGTATACCGTGTACATATGTCCCCTCTTTGGAACTATCAAAATAGGAGCTGAAGTGAGCCTCCTCTTTAACTCCTAGAATACTTTCTCACATGAATTATTCCACTTAAACTTGACTTCCTTCTGGGTCAATCTCGTCATAGGTGTAGCTAATTGGGAGAACTCCTCGATGAACCTTTTGGAATATCTTGCCAATCCCAAGAAACTACGTATCTTAAAGATTGTCTTCGGCCTCTCCCAGCTCAGGGCCACCTTAACCTTCTCCGGGTCCATGGATACACTCAAAACCGACACCACGTGTCCCAAAAATTTCACCTCCGTAAGCCAAAATTCACACTTGTTGAACTTGGTGTACAACTGGTGGTCCCTCAAGGTCTGAACAACAATCCTCAAGTGACCATCATGTTCCTCCTCAGACTTGGAGTAGATCAGGATGTCGTCAACAAATACTACAACAAACTGATCTAAATAGGGTTGGAACACCCTATGCATGAGATCTATGAATGCCACCGGGGCATTCGTCAATCCAAAGGGCATCACCGTGAATTCGAAATGGCCGTACCGCATTTTGAACGCTATCTTAGGGATATCTACCTCACTAATCCTCAACTGATGGTAGCAGGTGAGAAGATATATCTTAGAGTAGACTTGCGCTCCCCTCAACTGATCAAACAGATCATCTATCCTCGGCAAAGGGTACTGATTCTTGATAGTGACACGATTCAACTATCGATAATCTATGCATAGTCAAAGGGTTTTGTCCTTCTTCTTGGCAAACAACATCGGAGCGCCCCAAGGTGAAGTGCTCGGTCTAATAAAACCCTTGTCCAACAATTCTTGTAGTTGGACCTTGAGTTATTGTAACTCAGCTGGCGCCATCCTATATGGAGTCGTAGAAATCGACGATGTACCACAATGCTAAAATCTACATGCCTATAGGGCGGTAATTTCGGTAGTTCATCCGAAAAAATATCCTCATACTCACACACAACCTGAGGTAGACCCAACTCTTGTCTCACCTCGTCCTCCAGGGTAAGGCTCGCAAGCCAACCCATCAACTGCCCATGCCATTGGGAGTCATACACAGCTTGGGAAAAAGCTACATGCTTTCAATCCCGACATTCCCGACCAATACATACCCTAGCTCCTAGGGGTGAATGTACATACAATGGCTCTATCAACCTCTAAGCTCAAGTCCCTTACACATTATGCAGATATGAATGAATGAGATGCACTAGAGTCAGATAACACCCTTGCCCATAAGCGAGAGAGTATAAATGTACTCTATATGAATGACTGATGCACTGGCTTAGTCTGAGGTGTGATGGTGTAGACACGCCCTGGGTCCCCAAAGTCCCAGCCTACATGCCCTATCCTTGGCTTCAACCCATGCCCTAACCCATCTAGTCTGATTGCGGAGTCCCCGCTCGTGAAATGGTAGGGGCCCGAGTAGCACCCTAGAACTGGTATTGGATTCCCTGGCCCATGGTGGCGTAGGGAGGAATAAAAAATGTTTGTGCATGTCCCACTAATAACTGGAACTGAGATAACCCCTAGCCTTGGGATCCCTGCCTCTGAGAACAATCCCGCTTCATATGACCCCGCTGGTGGCAATGAAAACATGTTCATTGACCAACCTAATAAGTTATCCTGGGATTTCTCCCACCTTGGGAGAATTGACCTTGGCCTTGGCCCTGATGGCTACGACCCTGTCCCTATGAAGCATATGTCCTCTGTCTCTCTTTTGAACTAGAAGAAGAGGATTGGTCCTCCTTCTTCTTGTCCTTGGCACCTGCTTCCCAAATATTCCATGCGTCCTCAACTTCTCTCTCAATGGTCATAGCTATCGTGACCATCGAATCCATGTTTTGCAGGCAGTGGCCCACAATTTTACCCCGGATGGACAATTTTAGACCATCCTTAAATTTCCTCACCTTGGCCATATATGTGGCCACATAGTCATCGACAAAACGGGCTAACTCTGTGAACTTGGCCACGTATTCCAGCGTCGCCATAGTCCCTTATCTCAAATCCAAAAATTCCCGAGCCTTTGCATGTCTACCGGCTGCTGAGAAATATTTTCCCATCAAGAACTCTCCCCATGTCATTTCCTCTAAGTTCTTGGAGTCCTTTGCCCACTTCCACCACAGTTGGGCTTCTCCCTCAAGCTGGAATGCAACTAAGCTTATCTTCGTGGCATCGAAAGTGATCTCCAGTGCCTTTAAAATCTTATCAACCTGTCAGAACCAATGGTCGGCTACCATCGGATCCGCCCCTCCCTTAAAAATTGGTGGCTTATGTGTCTTGAACCTCTAGAGGTTACTCGAGCCTCCTTATCCCACATTTGCACTAAAGCTTGACAAAATTTCTTATAGTTTCCTAACCTCTAAACATCACCTTTTTCATATATAGAATATGGATGAAGNGGATCCGCCCCTCCCTTAAAAATTGGTGGCTTATGTGTCTTGAACCTCTAGAGGTTACTCGAGCCTCCTTGTCCCACATTTGCACTAAAGCTTGACAAAATTTCTTATAGTTTCCTAACCTCTAAACATCACCTTTTTCATATATAGAATATGGATGAAGGGGAGTGTCACCCTCCTATGGGTGATGTCAAAAGAAAGGGCAAGGAGATGGGGGGAAATGATATGATGGTAATATGATGTGTGAATGCACAAAATGTGTTTGTGTGTACAAAAGTGCTCCCCAAGCGCAAGGAGACTTTTGTGGGTCATGTTTTACTTGGTGGTATTCTTAGGTCGTTTACATAGGGAAGGAAGTAAACCGAGGGAAAGGTGATTTTGGGAAAAAAAAAAAAGAAAGTGTAAAAATCTTTGGTTGTTAGAAGTTATTTGGTAACGTTTGTTTTGATGTAAATAAAATGAGAAACAAATGTTGGGAAATCCAAGAGGTCACTCCAATAGGAATACCATCTCAACTCGAAACCATCCTCTAATAGAGCATGAATGAACGATTGATTCGTGGGAAGCTAGGGATAAAATTGGTGAGTATCTAAGCATAAACCGTGACTAGGCTTATGGAATATCAAAGACTCACCAAGTTATCCACCCTCAACCCAATCAAACCAAACCATTGGACTTTGAAAGAAGGGAGGAGAATGAGTTGAAATGGTATACCCAAGTGGAGGTTCCCCTTGGTTTTACCAACTAAGAGATTTAGCTATCTATGCTTAAAATGAAATTGACAATGTAATGAAAATGCATTGCAAGGATATGAAATTCTAGAGGAACTAGATACAAGAAAACATAAGCTGTAAGAGAGTATATTGAATACCCATTTGAAAACTAAGAAGATAAAGAAGTTTTATACATTAATGGTGAAAGCTTTAAAAGAGCATTTAACTTGGATTGAACATTAAAGAAAACAACATTAATGGCATTAAATGAAGTTCTAAGGATTCATACCAGAGATTACAAGACAATGTATTGAAATAAATGCAAAAATCTCAATTTTCTCTCACTAGACACTATTCATCATCTTCTACCAGACCTTCTCTCTCTATATCTCTATGTAATGTAGAATACTGAATAATGGAGTCTTCTTGCTGCCAAAAACATGCATGGAGAGGTGCCCTAGACTCCATAAGTGACCTCCATCTATAGGGGTGTAGGAGGAATGGGTTGGACAGAGGGGTTGCAGAGCTTGTCTACATACCCAGCTTTTCTTCTCTTCTCTTCTCTCTCCTCATTGATGGCCAAGCTTCCAAAATTCCAAGATGGGTGTACCAAGGGGTGTTCTGAGTGTTGAGCATGTGAGGGAGTTATAGGAGGATGTCTTGGTGGGACCCTCGAAGTAGCAGGTCTGAGTTGCAGAGCATTTGGGCATATCAGGCAAAGCGTACCAGTACGCCGAACTCCAGTAGCCTCAGCGTACCGGTACGGTTTAGCTGATTTTCTGATTTTCTAATTTCCTCATCTCCTGAGCTATCCTGAAGCCATCTTTTCATCCCCATTTATCCCAATTGGTTTGGGAAGGCCTTAAGAGGCCTCATTTAGCACTTTTTAACTGCAAACGCTAAATATCATTGTTAAGAACTCAATTAACACAACTCCCATTATTTAATCTCCGAAAGCAATCAAAATAAGATAATTAGCACGTAAAAATATACAAAGTTTTGTGCTAATCAACTAGCTTATGCAATAGTAGCAACTGCAGCACTAGCCTATGTAATGGTGGCAGCTGTAGTACCAATAGCCTCCACAAAGGTTTGATGGTTAAAGGCCGGTGGTGGTTGATTATGGTCCCGCCCANGGGTGGGTATTTATGAACTTACACCAACGACACTCAACTAACACAAAATTTATGGACTTCCACCAACTGTTCTGTGTACACCGACACACTTTATGGGTTCTTATACCAATGGAGTGTGTCTCCGAATCATCGGGTCTCTCACTCGAGGGATAGTCTAACCCTTCTTGCTAACCCCAACCCAATTCTTTATCCATTC
This sequence comes from Ilex paraguariensis, assembly GCA_963454935.2. Taxonomy (NCBI): domain Eukaryota; kingdom Viridiplantae; phylum Streptophyta; class Magnoliopsida; order Aquifoliales; family Aquifoliaceae; genus Ilex; species Ilex paraguariensis. The sequence continues at coordinate 340,953 of CAUOFW020006403.1, forward strand.
CACTGTGCGACTCAGTCGAATTTTCGATCCAACTATACCAAGTCCACCATCATCCACCTATTTGGTGTTTGATATCAACCATGCACACACATCCACACTCATGGCTATGGATGCATTTCTCCCGTGCAAATGCAATGTAATGCGTCATTGCTTAATCAATGTTATGTTCATATGTAAGAATGCCACATGAACAAAATTAACCACATGTAAACATATTCCATGGCAATTTATATCCAAAACATATAATTACCGATTACATATCAATGTNGAAAGCAATCAAAATAAGATAATTAGCACGTAAAAATATACAAAGTTTTGTGCTAATCAACTAGCTTGTGCAATAGTAGCAACTGCAGCACTAGCCTATGTAATGGTGGCAGCTGTAGTACCAATNTATCCAAAACATATAATTACCGATTACATATCAATGTCAATATATCAAATAACATATATTAACATTTTCATTTCCAACCACAAATCTCAAGTGTGTTATCACATAATGTGTGCCACTAACACACTAAATTTTTAAGACATAAAATAAACACTTAGCATGCCCACATTCAACAAATTTTCATGGAATTACACAAGTAATTACCACATATCAATTCCATGTTAGGAATTTATTTTAGCCCATTCTATACCCATTTTCATACCCATTTCATTAAGCATCCTAGGATGTAAATAAACCTAAGTAGGAAGGAACCCTNATAGCCTCCACAAAGGTTTGATGGTTAAAGGCCGGTGGTGGTTGATTATGGTCCCGCCCACCGTCTCGACGTCCTCTTCCTCTACTAGTCATCTATACACATGTCAGATAGCAATGGAGCACCAATTTAGTATCCCAAGGTAAGGATCAATTTTTAAACTTTGAGATTTATCTCCTTGTCCCCCTAGTAGAGCCTATGCCACCTACTATAAGACCTTTACACTCGGAACTATCACGTTCCTTTGTTTTTCGACCCCCAAGATTATGTTTTCTAAAACTAGTGTCTCTTTTCCTTATACATTTTACCACGTATATCATTCACAAAACATATAACACATAGCATGTATCATCTTAAAGCACATAGCATATGGCAATTTAGGCACATAGTATGTAGTGCACAATGAATGCAATGATCTAGACTCATGCCCAATAGCCCTAGGTAAATTGTATACCTGTGCTCTAATACCAAGCTGTGACACCCCCAAAATTGAGGGTCCTTTAACAACCATTGACCAACCATCAACCCGCGGTAGTCGCACAACTCAACTCCACGCTAATAATATCACCTTTACCGGGATTTCAACCTACGCGTAAAACCCATGTTCATTTTATCCTTTGATCCAATCATGGTGCAATGTGTCACAATTCATACTCCATTATATTCCATTTATATCCTTGGAACCCAAGAACCCATAGCCCAAAAGCTTGGCAAGGTAGTTTTAAAATTTCAAAATTTTGGAAAGAGCACCGGTACAGAGTACCAGTACGCTTTGCCCACTAGGCCTCGTGGTATCGATACTGTTATCTCACTAGGCCTTATAGTACCAGTACTCCTCGCCCACTTTTACCTATTTCACCTGCTTTTCATTTCCAACTCATTCAAAAGCATATCATTTCCATCCAACTCATCTGTAATGAAGTTTTTCATGTAATACAAGGTCCCAACACGTTCTATTACATTCAATTTCCATTAATTTACATACCAAAATAGAAACTTCATGATAGTTCTACAAAACTCTGAACAAAGCCACATTTTGGATTCCTTCATCCTTGAGGTCTCATGCGAGGGCTTTCCTCTAGTGTATATCCCGCACCTGAAATATTTTTCCGTATAGGGTGAGCCACGCTCAGTAGAGTATTTCCTACCAAGGCTATTCCCTAACCTAAGTGCATATGAACAATAATGCAACACTTTACAACCAACAACATTCCAAACAAGTATATATCATTCAATGTTGGAATCATAGCAATGTCATGCCATGAAGTGAGATGAGACTCAATCATGCAACTCAACCTGAGTCCTTTCTGGCTCCTTTTTCCCCCATGTATGTCATGAGTACAAAAACTAGCTTTCCAAGCCCCGCCATTAGCACTACACACCCAATGACTAATTAAAATCTCTGGGTCTTTCTTGGGGTGGGTATTTATGAACTTACACCAACGACACTCAACTAACACAAAATTTATGGACTTCCACCAACTGTTCTGTGTACACCGACACACTTTATGGGTTCTTATACCAATGGAGTGTGTCTCCGAATCATCGGGTCTCTCACTCGAGGGATAGTCTAACCCTTCTTGCTAACCCCAACCCAATTCTTTATCCATTCCACTATGCGACTCAGTCGAATTTTCGATCCAACTATACCAAGTCCACCATCATCCACCTATTTGGTGTTTGATATCAACCATGCACACACATCCACACTCATGGCTATGGATGCATTTCTCCCGTGCAAATGCAATGTAATGCGTCATTGCTTAATCAATGTTATGTTCATATGTAAGAATGCCACATGAACAAAATTAACCACATGTAAACATATTCCATGGCAATTTATATCCAAAACATATAATTACCGATTACATATCAATGTCAATATATCAAATAACATATATTAACATTTTCATTTCCAACCACAAATCTCAAGTGTGTTATCACATAATGTGTGCCACTAACACACTAAATTTTTAAGACATAAAATAAACACTTAGCATGCCCACATTCAACAAATTTTCATGGAATTACACAAGTAATTACCACATATCAATTCCATGTTAGGAATTTATTTTAGCCCATTCTATACCCATTTTCATACCCATTTCATTAAGCATCCTAGGATGTAAATAAACCTAAGTAGGAAGGAACCCTACCTTTTGAAGCGTAGAGGACACGTAGAAGACCTTCAAGAACTTCAATCAAGCTCACACCCTTGATTTCCTCAAGTCCCATTTTTTGGAACTTCAGTAAACTCCTTGATTTTTGGTATGTAGGCGTTGCCCTTGACGAGGAGAATGACTTTCCCTCTTTGCCNGTTGCTGCCAAAAACATGCATGGAGAGGTGCCCTAGACTCCATAAGTGACCTCCATCTGTAGGGGTGTAGGAGGAATGGGTTGGACAGAGGGGTTGCAGAGCTTGTCTACATACCCNCTTGCTGCCAAAAACATGCATGGAGAGGTGCCCTAGACTCCATAAGTGACCTCCATCTATAGGGGTGTAGGAGGAATGGGTTGGACAGAGGGGTTGCAGAGCTTGTCTACATACCCAGCTTTTCTTCTCTTCTCTTCTCTCTCCTCATTGATGGCCAAGCTTCCAAAATTCCAAGATGGGTGTACCAAGGGGTGTTCTGAGTGTTGAGCATGTGAGGGAGTTATAGGAGGATGTCTTGGTGGGACCCTCGAAGTAGCAGGTCTGAGTTGCAGAGCATTTAGGCATATCAGGCAAAGTGTAACAGTACGCCGAACTCCAGTAGCCTCAGCGTACCGGTACGGTTTGGCTGATTTTCTGATTTTCTANGGGCATATCAGGCAAAGCGTACCAGTACGCCGAACTCCAGTAGCCTCAGCGTACCGGTACGGTTTAGCTGATTTTCTGATTTTCTAATTTCCTCATCTCCTGAGCTATCCTGAAGCCATCTTTTCATCCCCATTTATCCCAATTGGTTTGGGAAGGCCTTAAGAGGCCTCATTTAGCACTTTTTAACTGCAAACGCTAAATATCATTGTTAAGAACTCAATTAACACAACTCCCATTATTTAATCTCCAAAAGCAATCAAAATAAGATAATTAGCACGTAAAAATATACAAAGTTTTGTGCTAATCAACTAGCTTATGCAATAGTAGCAACTGCAGCACTAGCCTATGTAATGGTGGCAGCTGTAGTACCAATAGCCTCCACAAAGGTTTGATGGTTAAAGGCCGGTGGNCAAGGCTATTCCCTAACCTAAGTGCATATGAACGATAATGCAACACTTTACAACCAACAACATTCCAAACAAGTATATATCATTCAATGTTGGAATCATAGCAATGTCATGCCATGAAGTGAGATGAGACTCAATCATGCAACTCAACCTGAGTCCTTTCTAGCTCCTTTTTCCCCCATGTATGTCATGAGTACAAAAACTAGCTTTCCAAGTCCCGCCATTAGCACTACACACCCAATGACTAATTAAAATCTCTGGGTCTTTCTTGGGGTGGGTATTTATGAACTTACACCAACGACACTCAACTAACACAAAATTTATGGACTTCCACCAACTGTTCTGTGTACACCGACACACTTTATGGGCTCTTATACCAATGGAGTGTGTCTCCGAATCATCGGGTCTCTCACTCGAGGGATAGTCTAACCCTTCTTGCTAACCCCAACCCAATTCTTTATCCATTCCACTATGCGACTCAGTCGAATTTTCGATCCAACTATACCAAGTCCACCATCATCCACCTATTTGGTGTTTGATATCAACCATGCACACACATCCACACTCATGGCTATGGATGCATTTCTCCCGTGCAAATGCAATGTAATGCGTCATTGCTTAATCAATGTTATGTTCATATGTAAAGAATGCCACATGAACAAAATTAACCACATGTAAACATATTCCATGGCAATTTATATCCAAAACATATAATTACCGATTACATATCAATGTCAATATATCAAATAACATATATTAACATTTTCATTTCCAACCACAAATCTCAAGTGTGTTATCACATAATGTGTGCCACTAACACACTAAATTTTTAAGACATAAAATAAACACTTAGCATGCCCACATTCAACAAATTTTCATGGAATTACACAAGTAATTACCACATATCAATTCCATGTTAGGAATTTATTTTAGCCCATTCTATACCCATTTTCATACCCATTTCATTAAGCATCCTAGGATGTAAATAAACCTAAGTAGGAAGGAACCCTACCTTTTGAAGCGTAGAGGACACGTAGAAGACCTTCAAGAACTTCAATCAAGCTCACACCCTTGATTTCCTCAAGTCCCATTTTTTGGAACTTCAGTAAACTCCTTGATTTTTGGTATGTAGGCGTTGCCCTTGATGAGGAGAATGACTTTCCCTCTTTGCCTCAAACGGATTCGACTGCAAGAATTTTGTAGATCGTAGAGAGAAGTGGTGAACTTTCTCTTTTTCCCTCTCTTATTTTCTATAGGTTAACATCTGAGAAAAAATGGGAGAAGAAATCAGATTTTCGTCATATTTATACCTTAGAATACTTGGCCCACAATGCGTCACACGACAATTTTTTTCTCAGGTTCGTTTTTTCGCCTCGAAACGATTTATTTTCGTCCTGGTTCAAGTTCAAAACAATTTTATTTTAATTTGCCTTAAATTATTTTCTAACTTTCAAATTTTTTTTATTAAATATCTCATTTTTGGGTCACTCGAGACTCGACTGTCTCATAAACCGTAAAAAATTTGACTATCTTAGAATTCGATGAAATTTGACAGGGTTACTAGATTTTGTGAGACAAATTAAACGGTGAAGTCTGTTTCATCACCCGAGATGCAGAAAATTTTAGGTTTACAATCTGTACCGTAGTGGCAAATTACTATTTTATCCTTTTTCATGAAATTTTAAATTTACCCGGGTTTTACAGGTTGACCTTCTGGTTTACTTGAATTAGTCAATTATTGCATATACCACCAGCTAATCTAAACAGTTGTGGTATTATGGTTTAATATACATCAGACCTACCGGTTGACTTTCCAATAACTTGGGAGTTAATTGTTGTAAGTTGGCATTTCCAGTACTTAACCAACATAAAGCATATGAGATCCTTAAACTGAAGGGTACCTTTCATATTAATATATTTTAACAATTTACCTATGCATTTTATTTACTGAATCTAGTTATTAATCTAAGCTCACATAACAAATCTATCTTATGTTACATAGCTTTAATAATAACTTCATTGTTCTTAACTTAACTTCCAATTATTAAAACTCTTCGTGGGAATGATCTTGGACTTAAACTATAAAACCCGCAAAAATTTGAAATTTTTCCTGAAAAAAGGGTAAAACGGTAATTTGTCACTATAATGTGGAATTGAAATACGCATTCTCTAGAGCTCGTATGACACAACGTACTTTGCCGTTAGATTCGTATTACGGAAACTAGTCACCCTGTCGAATTCTGAGATAGTCAAGTTTTTTCACGTGGTTCGAGGCAACTGGGTGGCGAATGACCTTTTAAAGGTCCCTAAAAATAAGTTTTATAAAATTTTCTTAGAATTGGATAAAAGTTCAAATAAAATTAATNAGCTCCTTTTTCCCCCATGTATGTCATGAGTACAAAAACTAGCTTTCCAAGCCCCGCCATTAGCACTACACACCCAATGACTAATTAAAATCTCTGGGTCTTTCTTGGGGTGGGTATTTATGAACTTACACCAACGACACTCAACTAACACAAAATTTATGGACTTCCACCAACTGTTCTGTGTACACCGACACACTTTATGGGTTCTTATACCAATGGAGTGTGTCTCCGAATCATCGGGTCTCTCACTCGAGGGATAGTCTAACCCTTCTTGCTAACCCCAACCCAATTCTTTATCCATTCCACTATGCGACTCAGTCGAATTTTCGATCCAACTATACCAAGTCCACCATCATCCACCTATTTGGTGTTTGATATCAACCATGCACACACATCCACACTCATGGCTATGGATGCATTTCTCCCGTGCAAATGCAATGTAATGCGTCATTGCTTAATCAATGTTATGTTCATATGTAAGAATGCCACATGAACAAAATTAACCACATGTAAACATATTCCATGGCAATTTATATCCAAAACATATAATTACCGATTACATATCAATGTCAATATATCAAATAACATATATTAACATTTTCATTTCCAACCACAAATCTCAAGTGTGTTATCACATAATGTGTGCCACTAACACACTAAATTTTTAAGACATAAAATAAACACTTAGCATGCCCACATTCAACAAATTTTCATGGAATTACACAAGTAATTACCACATATCAATTCCATGTTAGGAATTTATTTTAGCCCATTCTATACCCATTTTCATACCCATTTCATTAAGCATCCTAGGATGTAAATAAACCTAAGTAGGAAGGAACCCTACCTTTTGAAGCGTAGAGGACACGTAGAAGACCTTCAAGAACTTCAATCAAGCTCACACCCTTGATTTCCTCAAGTCCCATTTTTTGGAACTTCAGTAAACTCCTTGATTTTTGGTATGTAGGCGTTGCCCTTGACGAGGAGAATGACTTTCCCTCTTTGCCTCAAACGGATTCGACTGCAAGAATTTTGTAGATCGTAGAGAGAAGTGGTGAACTTTCTCTTTTTCCCTCTCTTATTTTCTATAGGTTAACATCTGAGAAAAAATGGGAGAAGAAATCAGATTTTCGTCATATTTATACCTTAGAATACTTGGCCCACAATGCGTCACACGACAATTTTTTTCTCAGGTTCGTTTTTTCGCCTCGAAACGATTTATTTTCGTCCTGGTTCAAGTTCAAAACAATTTTATTTTAATTTGCCTTAAATTATTTTCTAACTTTCAAATTTTTTTTATTAAATATCTCATTTTTGGGTCACTCGAGACTCGACTGTCTCATAAACCGTAAAAAATTTGACTATCTTAGAATTCGATGAAATTTGACAGGGTTACTAGATTTTGTGAGACAAATTAAACGGTGAAGTCTGTTTCATCACCCGAGATGCAGAAAATTTTAGGTTTACAATCTGTACCGTAGTGGCAAATTACTATTTTATCCTTTTTCATGAAATTTTAAATTTACCCGGGTTTTACAGGTTGACCTTCTGGTTTACTTGAATTAGTCAATTATTGCATATACCACCAGCTAATCTAAACAGTTGTGGTATTATGGTTTAATATACATCAGACCTACCGGTTGACTTTCCAATAACTTGGGAGTTAATTGTTGTAAGTTGGCATTTCCAGTACTTAACCAACATAAAGCATATGAGATCCTTAAACTGAAGGGTACCTTTCATATTAATATATTTTAACAATTTACCTATGCATTTTATTTACTGAATCTAGTTATTAATCTAAGCTCACATAACAAATCTATCTTATGTTACATAGCTTTAATAATAACTTCATTGTTCTTAACTTAACTTCCAATTATTAAAACTCTTCGTGGGAATGATCTTGGACTTAAACTATAAAACCCGCAAAAATTTGAAATTTTTCCTGAAAAAAGGGTAAAACGGTAATTTGTCACTATAATGTGGAATTGAAATACGCATTCTCTAGAGCTCGTATGACACAACGTACTTTGCCGTTAGATTCGTATTACGGAAACTAGTCACCCTGTCGAATTCTGAGATAGTCAAATTTTTTCACGTGGTTCGAGGCAACTGGGTGGCGAATGACCTTTTAAAGGTCCCTAAAAATAAGTTTTATAAAATTTTCTTAGAATTGGATAAAAGTTCAAATAAAATTAATTTGGACTTAAACCAGGATATAATAAACCATTTCGGGACGAAAAACGGACACGAAAGTAGTAAATATGCAGTGCGACGTGGACCGCACTTTGAGGCTAATTTTGGAACAACCTAGAAGAATCGAAAAGGTTCTAGAAGATTTTAGAATATTCCTAGGATATTCCAAATTTTAAAATATTCATAGGATATTCCACATTTTAGAATATTTTTAGGATATTCCATATTCTAGAATATTCTCCTAGAATATTCCTAGGAGTCCTGAAGGCCTATAAATAGGGGACTTGGTTATGGAATTAGGAGGAAAACACATTGGTGACCTCCAAGAGAGAAGACAAGAGAAGTTGGGGAAAAGGAGAAAGAAAACTGAGTTAACAAATTCAAACAATGATTTTGAGGTACGGGGTGGTATGCAATATGCTCTTCTTAAATCTCTTTGTAAAGAATATTTCTTTGATTATCCTATGATTTGTATTTCAATTTGTGCTATCGTTATTTTGGAATTTCAATTGAATATTGTTGAATATTTTTGTCTCATTGATCGTGTTATGCAGATATTGAGACGGGATCGTGGCAACTAATAGCCGATGCATCGCCAGCTTGGAGACCCGTGGAATCGGGTTGAGGTGGGATGATTGGTGAGGTGTCAGATCTGCATTAAGATTCTATTTGACGTGTGATATTGAAATATGATATTGGTATCAGTCGATTGAGATACTTTGTGATACTCGATTATTGTAATTGAACATATTTTTTCCTCGTCATATTGTATACTTCCCCGCTTTATTTAATATTTTCAGGCTGATTTAAAAAAAAAAGATCGAAACGAGATAATCAGAATATTAAAGATGAGGAGATGTCGATGTAATTGATATTTTAATTATATTGAGAGATTTATGTATATTGACGGATTCATTTGTATTGAGAGATGATTTTGATAAATAAAATTTTACTGGGATAGTTAGTGCTCTATTATTTTTATTTAGGTGTTTTTATATCAATTAACGTCTCTGAAAAAAAGAGAAAAATTGGGGCGTTACAGTTTAGTATCAAAGCTTAGGCTTCAGATCTTACATGGGATTTTGTGGAAAGTGAGTTCACTGTGATTTCGTTGTGTTTTAAGGATTTTCAGATTCTCGGTGAATTAAGGAATTTTGAGGACGAAATTCTTTTAAGGGGGGAAGAATGTTAAACCCACGAAAATTTGAAATTTTTCCTGAAAAGAAGGGCAAAATGATAATTTGTCACTATAATGCGGAATTGAAATACGCATTCTGTAGAGCTCTTCTGATACAACAAACTTCGTCGTTGGATTCATATCGTGGAAACTAGTCACTCTGTTGAATTTCGTCAAATTTCGAGATAGTCAGATTTTTGCATGTGGTTCAAGGCAATTGGGTAACGAATGACCTTTTAAAAGTCCCCAAAAACGAGTTTTATAAAATTTTCTTAGAATTGGATAAAATTTCAAATAAAATTAATTTGGACTTAAACCAAGATATAACGAATCGTTTCAGGATGAAAAATGGACCCGGAAGTAGTAAATATGCGGTGCGACGTGGACCGCAATTTGAGGCTAATTTTGGAACAATTTAGAAGAATCTAGAAAGTTCTAGAAGATTTTAGAATATTCCTAGGATATTCCACATTTTTGAATATTTATAAGATATTTCCACATTTTAAAATATTACCAGGATATTCCACATTCTAGAATATTCATCTAGAATATTCCTAGGAGTCCTGAAGGTTAATAAATAGGGGACTTGGTTATGGAATTAGGAGGAAAACACATTGGTGACCTCCCAGAGAGAAGGCAAGAGAAGTTGGGGGAAAAGAGGAAGAAAGCTCAGTTATCAAATTCAAACAATGATTTTGAGGTACGGGGTGATATGCAATATGTTCTTCTTAAATCTCTTTGCAAAGTGTATTTCTTTGATTATCCTATGATTTGTATTCCAACTTGTGCTAGCATTATTTTGGAATTTCGATTGAATATCGTTGAATATTTTTATCTCATTGATCATGTTATGCGGATATTGAGACGGGATCATGACAACCAATATCCGATGCATCGCCAGCCGGGAGACCCGTGGAATCGGGTTGAGGTGGGATGATTGGTGAGTGTTAGATCTATGTTAAGATTCTGTATGACATGTGATATTGAAATATGATATTAGTATCTGTTGATTGNTATGACAACCAATATCTGATGCATCGCCAGCCGAGAGACCCGTGGAATCGGGTTGAGGTGGGATGATTGGTGAGTGTTAGATCTCTGTTAAGATTCTGTATGACATGTGATATTGAAATATGATATTAGTATCTGTTGATTGAGATAGTTTGTGATACTCGATTATTGTNGAAAAGAAGGGCAAAATGATAATTTGTCACTATAATGCGAAATTGAAATACGCATTCTGTAGAGCTCTTCTGATACAACAAACTTCGTCGTTGGATTCGTATCGTGGAAACTAGTCACTCTGTTGAATTTCGTCAAATTTCGAGACAGTCAGATTTTTGCATGTGGTTCAAGGCAATTGGGTAACGAATGACCTTTTAAAAGTCCCCAAAAACGAGTTTTATAAAATTTTCTTAGAATTGGATAAAATTTCAAATAAAATTAATTTGGACTTAAACCAAGATATAACGAATCGTTTCAGGACGAAAAATGGACCCAGAAGTAGTAAATATGCGGTGCGACGTGGACCGCAATTTGAGGCTAATTTTGGAACAATTTAGAAGAATCTAGAAAGTTCTAGAAGATTTTAGAATATTCCTAGGATATTCCACATTTTTGAATATTTATAAGATATTTCCACATTTTAAAATATTACCAGGATATTCCACATTCTAGAATATTCATCTAGAATATTCCTAGGAGTCCTGAAGGTTAATAAATAGGGGACTTGGTTATGGAATTAGGAGGAAAACACATTGGTGACCTCCCAGAGAGAAGGCAAGAGAAGTTGGGGGAAAAGAGGAAGAAAGCTCAGTTATCAAATTCAAACAATGATTTTGAGGTACGGGGTGATATGCAATATGTTCTTCTTAAATCTCTTTGCAAAGTGTATTTCTTTGATTATCCTATGATTTGTATTCCAACTTGTGCTAGCATTATTTTGGAATTTCGATTGAATATCGTTGAATATTTTTATCTCATTGATCATGTTATGCGGATATTGAGACGGGATTATGACAACCAATATCTGATGCATCGCCAGCCGAGAGACCCGTGGAATCGGGTTGAGGTGGGATGATTGGTGAGTGTTAGATCTCTGTTAAGATTCTGTATGACATGTGATATTGAAATATGATATTAGTATCTGTTGATTGAGATAGTTTGTGATACTCGATTATTGTAATTGAGCATATATTTTTCTTTGTAATATTGTATACTTGTCTGCTTTATTTAATATGTTTAGGTTGATTTTAGATAAAAGATTGGAACGAGATAATCAGAATATTAAAGACGAGGAGATGTCGACGTAATTGATGTTTTAATTTTATTGAGAGATTTATGTATATTGATGGATTCATTTGTATTGGGAGATGATTTTGATAAATAAAATTTTATTGGGACAATTAGTGCTCTGTTATTTTTATTTGGGTATTTTTATATCAATTAACGTCTCCAAAAAGAAGAGAAAAATTGGGACGTTACATAAACTGAGAAAACTATAATTTGGCCACTTATACATGGGTGTATGATATAAAATAGGTCACGAAACAGGTTGAACCAGAGTGCAGTGTATAGTTCTTACACAATACCCATCTAATAATTGGTATTATCATAATCACATAATTCNCATGACAACCAATATCCGATGCATCGCCAGCCGGGAGACCCGTGGAATCGGGTTGAGGTGGGATGATTGGTGAGTGTTAGATCTATGTTAAGATTCTGTATGACATGTGATATTGAAATATGATATTAGTATCTGTTGATTGAGATAGTTTGTGATACTCGATTATTGTAATTGAGCATATATTTTTCTTTGTAATATTGTATACTTGTCTGCTTTATTTAATATGTTTAGGTTGATTTTAGATAAAAGATTGGAACGAGATAATCAGAATATTAAAGACGAGGAGATGTCGATGTAATTGATGTTTTAATTTTATTGAGAGATTTATGTATATTGATGGATTCATTTGTATTGGGAGATGATTTTGATAAATAAAATTTTATTGGGACAATTAGTGCTCTGTTATTTTTATTTGGGTATTTTTATATCAATTAACGTCTCCAAAAAGAAGAGAAAAATCGGGGCGTTACATAAACTGAGAAAACTATAATTTGGCCACTTATACATGGGTGTATGATATAAAATAGGTCACGAAACAGGTTGAACCAGAGTGCAGTGTATAGTTCTTACACAATACCCATCTAATAATTGGTATTATCATAATCACATAATTCAAAACAATGAGCATATTAATATTTTAATTTTTTTTTCAAGAATTAAAACAAAAATAGTAAAAAATAGAGATATTTCATTACAACTATTCCACACCCTAACCTAAATCATGGATTGTCTCCAATGTTTAATAAAAGCGATGTAGTGCTCATAAAAATTAATCTAGGTGAGGAAAAAGAAATACTTGCAACTGCAACATCTTTTACATTTTGCAATGAAACCATCATATATATATATATATATATATATATCAAATTCAATTGGGTTTTCATTACAGACACTAAAAGAAAATAAAATGCAGACTCAGTCCAGCGTTGACTCAACTATAATATGACTGGGGCTTTGACTTACTCTAACACAACAACTCAAATATAAACTGAAAGCAAAAGCTAGGATAAGGATGGTCAAGCTCCACCATGTGGTCCTAAGACAGTCGGCTAAGGATCTCGCCATACCGTGTGGAGTATCATGTTGCTACCCAGCTAGAATCTAGAGCATAAGATCCCTATCTGATCTAGTATCTACTAAATCTCCTATTAGTGGGCCCACATGCCGCTCGGCCTCATAATCCTCCCCTATAAGCTCATCTCCCTCCTCTACCTCCTCAGGATTAGTTGGAGCTGCATCATGTGCTGCTCTCTCCTATAGCTCCACGACTCTTGATTATAGCAGTGTTATTCAGAACATGGTGCCCCAATGCCCATCCATGCACATGGATGTCACCAAGTAGCCAAATGGTAAAGATACGTTCTTGGTGTTATCCTTGAGAGCTCTCTGCATCTTGGACATAATGATGGATGAGAGATAGATAGTCATGCTAGTGCCAATGGCATACAGAAGCTTGGCCCTCTCCAAATAGATGTGATTCCTCCAGTACAGTGGGAGCATGCTTGTAACTGAGATCCAATTAAGGATCTTATACTGGTCAATCAGTTGTCCCTACTTCAACATCTTATTCCTCTACAACCAGAAAAAATGTGGAGCCTTAGTCTGCTCCCAGGCCACTTCCTGCATATGTAACACTGTGCTCATGGTGGATTGTGGCCTTGATACCACATTCACCTTCACCACCCTAAATAGCATCAGGGGATCTACCATGAAGGTGACTCCCCAAATAGTGGTCCTGAACTGCTTGAGGTCAATCTTGACTGCGTTGCTGTAGAACTCGAGGATCAGTGGTGTGGCCCCTAGACTAAACATCTTCAAGAAATCCCCTAATCCACGAGCTTGGACTATCTGCTCAATTCCATGCCTAGGAAACCCCTCCCATATTAGATTCCACTATATAACGATAGGGAGAGCGGCATACACATCAATCCAAACTCTAGGCTCGTCCAGATGGTAATAGTCCTGTATACTCAACTGGGATTTGTCAATCTACTTTCTCTTTGATGGTTTTGGAGGCATTAAAATTTGAATTTTGGGGTTCTTTTTCAAAAAAATGGGTTTCAGTTTTAGCTTTTTAGGTGAGATTTGAGGCAATAAATTTAGAAAGGAGAAGTCTGTGAATGATTTAGGATGGATTTGCAGGGATTTTGGAGAGTCTCATAGGATGAAATTTAGATCTCTAAAGCTTCCATGCTCTGCAATGGTGGTTTTGGGCGTCTTTGGTTCTGTGTGATTTTGGAGAAGATGATCTCCCTTTTTATAAACCGAGACGAGTGTTCGGACGAAGTGAGTGTGTCTGAACAGGTGCACTTCCTTCAAAACACTTTCAAATTCTAGGCTTTTCAGATTTCTTTCAATACAAACACATGAAATTTTTTTCTAAAAAAATATTTCAAAAACAAAAAATGCATCTTTGACCATTAAACATCCTCAAAATCCTATCTTGGACTCTCCTAAATGCAAAAACTTAACAAAGAATTAAAACTAAGACATAAAATATAATAAAAATAAAACTAAGCTAAAAGTAGATAATTAAAAATTGAATGGAAAAAATAAGCACAAATCAGTCATTTGGGCATCACAAATTATCCCACCCCTAACCTAAATTTGCACCAATTCTAGCACTCAAAAACAAATGTTATACACCAAAAATTAAAATGAAATTAAACAGAAATTAAAATAAATCTACTATACAATGCAAATTGTTTGCAATCAAAATTTTCAAATCATAATGTGGATTCACCAACTCAATGGACTCCACCTCAGCCACAAATCCCTCTAAAAAAGATTTTAAATGCTACCCATTAACTTTAAAAATGTTGTTGTTCTTGGGGTTCTGAATCTCAACAGTTCTATGGGGAAAAATCTCCTTAACTACAAATGGACTTGACCACTTTGACCTCAACTTACTAGGAAAAAGGTGGCATGAATTATATAACAGAACCTTTTGAGAAGGTTCAAAGGTTTTCCTAATGATGTGTTTATCATGGAAGACTTTCATTCTAGCTTTTGCAATCTTAGCATTCTCATAAGTCTCATTCCTTAATTCTTCAAATTCATTAATCTAAAGCTTTCTAGATTTCCCTTCCTTGTCTGTATCAAAGTTCATACACTGAATTGCCAAGTATGCCATTTGTTCACGCTCAACAAACAAGTGGCATGACTTTCCATAAACTACCCAATAAAGAAACATTCTAAGTATTATTTTAAAAGCAGTTCGATAAGCCCACAAGGCATCGGTCAGCAGTAAGGACCAATCTTTGCGATCTGGGTTTATCGTTTTTTTCTAAAATTTATTTTATGTCCTTATTGGCAAGTTCAGTTTGCCACTTGTTTATGGATGGTTTGGTATACTCAATTTATGGGTAATAGCATATTTTCACATCAAATTTTTAAAAAATCTACTATAGAAGTGTAGCCTGCCATCACTAATAATGGCTCGTCGTATCATAAATAGTGAAAGGATGTATTCTTTTAAAAATTTGATCACTGTGTGATGATCATTGTTACGACAAGGGATAGCCTCAACCCATTTGAGACATACTCTAAGACAACTAAGATATGCAAATTACCGAACGATTAGGGGAATGGTCTCATGAAGTCAATGCCCCAATAATCAACAATATCTATAACAAGGATGGTGTTCAAGGGCATTATATTTCTACACGAGATACTCCCCAACCGTTGGTAATGATCATAAGATTAACAAAAGGCAGGCTATCTTGAAATAGTGTTGGCTAATAGAATCACACTACAAAATCTTTGTAGTGATTTTTTTTGAAGAAAAGTGGCATCCACATGCTTCAGTATGACAAAAGTTGATCACAATATGGATTTCAAAATCAAGCATGCATCTCCTAATGGTTTGGTCTTTAAAATATTTAAACTAGTATGGATCATCCAAAAAGAAGCTGAGTACCTTAAAAAAAAAACAATTCTTGTCCAAAGGACTAAAGAAGAAAAGAAAGTACATGTGTAAAACCTGGAAAAATTTAAATTTTTATCAAAAAGGGCAAAATGGTAATTAGCTCCTATAATAAAGTTTGAAAATCAACCTCACCATTGGATTCGTCTCACAAAATTTGTTACCCAGTTAATTTTCATTGAATTCTGAGACAGTTAGATTTTTAACGTTATACAGTGCGAATGGGTATCGCGTGACCAAAATAAACGCGATCAGGTTTTAATGGTGAAACATGAAATATAATTTAAATTTAGTTCACATAAAATATATTGAACTTAACACGGGACAAGATTTAAATGATTCGGGATAAAATTAGATCAGGAAAGATGAATGTGTGGCGCAACGAGGGTCAAATATCCAGGGGTATAAAAGGGGGGAAAATAAGTTTTTTCCCCATTTTGGTTGCTGGGTTTTTTGGAAAAGATAAGGGAAGAGAAGAGAGAAAAAGAGAAGTTTTCTTCATGCTTCTCTCTACAATCTAGAGTAAACCTTTCGTCGAATCGCCTTGGCCAAGAACAAAAGTTGTTCTATGCAACGAAAGCTACGTCTACATACCAAGAATCACGATTTTTGCTAAAGTCTAAAAGACGGGTGAAAATCAAGGTTTGAAGATTGATTAGGGTGCTTGGGAGTTTCTACCACTCATATTACGCTTCAAGAGGTAGGGTTCTTCTCCTAACTAGGTTTACTTTCAATCTAGTATTTTGTATGAAATGAGTAGCATGAATTGAGATGAAATCTCTAGTATAAATGTATCTCTAGTGTAACTAGACTATGGAAAATGGTATAAGAATGTATAAAACCAATTTTACATGAATTGGGTTTCTTGAGGATTGCTCATTGGGTGATTTCTTGAGAATGTGATAAATTATGCATAATTATGTGTTACATGATTTTGTGTCTTTTGGGTGTTAGATAAAATGCCTATAATCGATTAAGTATGCTATTTGAATGAAATCCATATAACATGCTCTGTGATGATGTTCGAATGTAATTATATGTTTGATGATATAAGTTACATTGAGGATTTGAAGTTGTTCACAATGTGCAAAGACAAGTTGAACATGATGTTGAATTCCAATTGAAAACTTGGTTGCATAGTGATATGACATTTAATTGTTCATTACTTTGCATATGCACAAAAAACATCACATACATAGGCAAGTGACATGGGTGTGGATGTGTGCATGGTTTTGATCAAACACCATTCTTGGTGGATGATGCGTAGGTTAGGGAAAGTTGGGTCACGATTTGACTGAGTCACACGAGTTTGGGGTTAGCAAGAAGGGATAGATTATCCCTTGGATGCAAGAGCTGGTGATTTGGATACACACTCCGTTGGTATGGATTATCCCTTGGATGCAAGAGCTGGTGATTTGGATACGCACTCCGTTGGTATTAAGTCCATAAAGTGTGTCGGCGTTGATTCACACTTTTTAGTCATTGAATTAATATTATACACCCAAGTATAAGTGGTTGAATTGTAATTTTCTTGGTTTTAAGTCCAAGTATCGATCCCACGAGGAGTTTTAATAATTTTGAAATGAAATAAAATAGTTAAGTTTCTAATTTGAATAGGACATCGTGTGATAGCTTGCGATGTGAGCTTAGATTGATAACTAGTCTAAGTAAAACGTTTATGTGTAGATAGAGTAATACAATAATAAAAAGTATCCTTCAGCCCAAGGATCCCATATGCGTTATATTGGTTAAATACTAGAAATGCTACCTTACAACAATCAACTTCCATGTTACTGGCAAGTCAATTGGTAGGTCTGATGTATATAAACCATAACACAGGCAACTTCTTAGGTTAGCTGGTGGTATCCATGACAATTGATTAATCCAAGCAAACCAAAACAACAAGCCATTCATGAGGAATACTTTAATTATTCACTTGTCTTCATAATAGTAGGTACATACATAATAAACTATAACACATCCACGTATTAGGTCAACTGGTGGTAGTAGTCATAACACAACAACTTCTTAGGTTAGCTGGTTATAGATGTGTCAATTGACTAATCCAAGCAAACCAGAAGGACAAGTCATTCATGAGGAATACTTGAATTATTCATTTGACTCTATCTGTGATATATATATATACCAGTTAAACATCCTCAGCGTTCTAGTGGAGGATAAACCATACCGATAGGAATGCCGTGGTTGTTAGACTGACAATATTATCCTTTATACCAGTTAAACGATCTGAGTAATCCCGAAGGATAACTCATTCATGAGGATCACTTAGGTCATTCATTGGATATATATATATATAAGTTAAACCCTAATTACCCAGAAGGACAAGCCATTCATGAGGATCATTTATGTTTTGTACCATGCATCAGTTAACATCCTCAGTATTTCAGTGGAGGACAAGTCATACCGATAGGAATGTCATGGTTGTTTTACCGATAGGTTAATGATGCATTGATGACATACTTCCAGGCACAGCACTGAAAGTACGTACATCACTGTATAATGCATGAAGTTAATAATACATAAATATATAAATATATAAAACATCAACATTTCTAGAATTCAACTAGTATTATATATATGCTTACCTCTCACTAGAGGATATAAGTAACTACTCACGCCCCATTGATATAGACAAGCAAGGAGTATGACCGGTTTTCATTACAATGGTAATTAAAATATAAACCTTAAAACGTCTTTCACAAGGAACAACTGAAACACAATCACCTTTATTATCAGTTATGACAAAAAGCTGAGGGCAGTTCAACTATCTGAATAGAAAGATACAACAGGAATGTAAAAGTACAGAGTTTGGACTAAAGTGCATCACGGACCGAATCGTTTTGCAACGTTTGTTTTTCTCTTTCTTTTTTCTCTCTTTTTCCTCTCTTCTCTTGAATTTCTCTCTGGAGCCCTATTGGTTCTGGCCTTCTAAAGAATGAAGAGGGCATCACATATATATAGGCGTCAAGAAAACATGAGGTGGAGAGATGAGCTCAAGCCATTAAGGATGACCGTCCGAACTCCACCACCAACGTCCAAATGGTGGAGCTTTGCTGGAATTTCCCATTTGCTTTATATGCTGACTCCTCTTGTGTTGAAATTACACTTTAGCCTTTGTTCTTTTATGCTTTTATACATTGCTCCTTGCATTGTGTAGTAATTTTGCATTAAACCTGAAATTTTTTAAACATAACACGCATTAAACTCTAATTACGCACAAACCCTACTTATCTTTTAGTACTAGTTTTTAGCTATTTTATCACACTAATTTGACTTTATTAACTACTTGTATTTTTTTAATTAAGGTTAATCACACTCCCTAACTTAAATTTTACTAGTCCCTAGTAAAATAAAAACTATTAACAAAATATAATAAAATACAAACAAAGGTAAAATCATTTTCGTAGATTTTTCACGATTGCATTTAGCATACGCAACAAGCCTTTAAAACCCCTAGGTGATTCCTAATGGACGAAATTTGTCTTGTGAAGGTTTCTATTGAAGCTACCTACAAACCTCAGTAATTAGGAATTCATAACTTATATTTTTCACAAGTAAAATTAAATCAATATTCCATCTATCTTGTCAAGATATTTTTTTCTCTGATCACTATAAGAGTAACACATGTTAGTTGTAATATTATCTATATATTTTTATAAAAACTTGTGTGTGTGTGCAATGATTTCTTTATTTTCGAAAATGACTTGAGAAATGTTACCCACTTTCTTGGTAGNTTTTGTTTTTCTCTTTCTTTTTTCTCTCTTTTTCCTCTCTTCTCTTGAATTTCTCTCTGGAGCTCTATTGGTTCTGGCCTTCTAAAGAATGAAGAGGGCATCACATATATATAGGCGTCAAGAAAACATGAGGAGGAGAGATGAGCTCAAGCCATTAAGGATGACCGTCCGAACTCCACCACCAACGTCCAAATGGTGGAGTTTTGCTGGAATTTCCCATTTGCTTTATATGCTGACTCCTCTTGTGTTGAAATTACACTTTAGCCTTTGTTCTTTTATGCTTTTATACATTGCTCCTTGCATTGTGTAGTAATTTTGCATTAAACCTGAAATTTTTTAAACATAACACGCATTAAACTCTAATTACGCACAAACCCTACTTATCTTTTAGTACTAGTTTTTAGCTATTTTATCACACTAATTTGACTTTATTAACTACTTGTATTTTTTTAATTAAGGTTAATCACACTCCCTAACTTAAATTTTACTAGTCCCTAGTAAAATAAAAACTATTAACAAAATATAATAAAATACAAACAAAGGTAAAATCATTTTCGTAGATTTTTCACGATTGCATTTAGCATACGCAACAAGCCTTTAAAACCCCTAGGTGATTCCTAATGGACGAATTTTGTCTTCTGAAGGTTTCTATTGAAGCTACCTACAAACCTCAGTAATTAGGAATTCATAACTTATATTTTTCACAAGTAAAATTAAATCAATATTCCATCTATCTTGTCAAGATATTTTTTTCTCTGATCACTATAAGAGTAACACATGTTAGTTGTAATATTATCTATATATTTTTATAAAAACTTGTGTGTGTGTGCAATGATTTCTTTATTTTCGAAAATGACTTGAGAAATGTTACCCACTTTCTTGGTAGTTTTGATGTCAATCCTTCCCTAAAATACACTCAGCAAAAAAAACACACNGTTTGTTTTTCTCTTTCTTTTTTCTCTCTTTTTCCTCTCTTCTCTTGAATTTCTCTCTGGAGCCCTATTGGTTCTGGCCTTCTAAAGAATGAAGAGGGCATCACATATATATAGGCGTCAAGAAAACATGAGGTGGAGAGATGAGCTCAAGCCATTAAGGATGACCGTCCGAACTCCACCACCAACGTCCAAATGGTGGAGCTTTGCTGGAATTTCCCATTTGCTTTATATGCTGACTCCTCTTGTGTTGAAATTACACTTTAGCCTTTGTTCTTTTATGCTTTTATACATTGCTCCTTGCATTGTGTAGTAATTTTGCATTAAACCTGAAATTTTTTAAACATAACACGCATTAAACTCTAATTACGCACAAACCCTACTTATCTTTTAGTACTAGTTTTTAGCTATTTTATCACACTAATTTGACTTTATTAACTACTTGTATTTTTTTAATTAAGGTTAATCACACTCCCTAACTTAAATTTTACTAGTCCCTAGTAAAATAAAAACTATTAACAAAATATAATAAAATACAAACAAAGGTAAAATCATTTTCGTAGATTTTTCACGATTGCATTTAGCATACGCAACAAGCCTTTAAAACCCCTAGGTGATTCCTAATGGACGAATTTTGTCTTCTGAAGGTTTCTATTGAAGCTACCTACAAACCTCAGTAATTAGGAATTCATAACTTATATTTTTCACAAGTAAAATTAAATCAATATTCCATCTATCTTGTCAAGATATTTTTTTCTCTGATCACTATAAGAGTAACACATGTTAGTTGTAATATTATCTATATATTTTTATAAAAACTTGTGTGTGTGTGCAATGATTTCTTTATTTTCGAAAATGACTTGAGAAATGTTACCCACTTTCTTGGTAGTTTTGATGTCAATCCTTCCCTAAAATACACTCAGCAAAAAAAACACACCTGTTATAGTGACAATTCTCACAATCTACATGTGTTTAGAATACAGTTAACAAGGCAAATAATTTCACATGTAGTTAATTAAAAGAGAAATATTTGAATTAAATTAGAATTTGATATAATCTCATGAAAGAACATTAACACTATATTAAATATACTATTAACATTTTCCTTTTTAGAATTGATAGGATTAATACACATATATGATTTTTGGAATCAAAAAGAGACTTTATTAGGGTTGTACTGTGGCCATGGGTTTAAGGTTTATGAAACGACGTCATTGGATTTCAAATGCTATCTTTTAGTATTGTGGCACACCTCATTTTTCGAGGAATTTTCATGTTTCTTTTCTATTTTTCCCATTTTTCACTTTTTTGGCTTTTTTTTTCTTTCACATAATTTATTTTCTTTGACTGGGATCTTTCTTTTATTTTTCTTTATTCTTTTCTAACTTTCTTCTTCTTCTTCTGCCTTTCAATATTCTGCTGATTAAAAAGAAGGTGCAAGAAAATTAGATAGCAAGGTAGGTTTAATATATTTTTATTTGGCTCGGGTGTTTCTTGAGTTTCAAGAAAAGAATTTATTTTCTTTCAAGCTCAGTCATGGTTGACTACAGATATAATTTTGTCAAATAAATGGTCAAGGCTCAAGATTTAATCAAACTTGACCTAAGATCATTTTCCAGAAATCATATATATGTACAATTTCTGCATGAAAGTTAAGGAAAATGCTAATAATATAATTTAATAAGTGCTAATCAAAACAAAGTTAATGAGATTATTGAAGGAAATTTTATCGCTGAATCAAAGATTTGTATTTGAGTAGATATAAAGTGTCTCTCCAAGAAAGATTGGTTCAAAATCTACAATAGGTTTTACATCTCCACTATATATATTCAAAGAGTGTAATATTTCATAAGATTTTTAAAAATAAAGAAATCTAATTGTGATTTTAAGACAAGTTTAAACAAAAAAATTAAGATAATACATAACTAAAATATGAAAATCCCGATTAAGACTATTCTTGCAAGGCATGAGAATATTTAACCTAATTCAACTGTGAATTATATGAACTACTCTTCCTAACTTAACAATTTAAGTTTTATCTAATAAAAAAAAACTTAAACACAAATAGGTTCAAAATCATAAACAGGTTTAAAACATAAATAGATTCAAAACATGTAAAACCCGGTAAATTTAAACTTTTGTAAACAAGGGTAAAACGGTAATTTTGTCGCTATAGTACGGGTTAAAATTTTGAGTTTTTCTATATCTCGGGTGACAAAACGGACCACACCATTGGATTCGTCTCGCGAAATCTAGTTACCATGTCAAATTTCATCGAATTCTGAGACAGTCAAATTTTTTGCGTTTTGCGAGGCGATCGAGTCTCGAGTGACCCAAAAACGGGATTCTCAATAAAATTTCAAAATTTGGGAAATAAATTAAGCCAAATTAAAATAAAAATATTTTGAACTTAAACCGGAATGAAATTTAATCGTTTTGGGACAAAAACAGACCCGAAAAAAAGAAGGTCTTGTGGCGCGTTGTGGGCCAAGTATTGTAAGAGTATAAATATGAGAAAAAATCAAATTTTCCCCCCATTCTTTAGCCGGCCTCAAACGTTGAGAGAAAGAGAGGAAAAGTGAGGGAAACTCTACATTCTCTCTACCATCTACAAGACTACGGTGCTCAAATCCACTAAAGGCAAGAACAAAAGTCAGTCTCCTCATCAAGGGCTACACCTATGTACCAAAAATTACAGGTTTCACCAAAATTTGAAAAATGAGATTTTAGAAAAGTGAGGATTCAAGGTCATTTTGATTTCTTGAGGCTTCCCAACGTCGTTTTATACTTCAAGAGGTNCTCGAGTGACCCAAAAACGGGATTCTCAATAAAATTTCAAAATTTGGGAAATACATTAAGTCAAATTAAAATAAAAATATTTTGAACTTAAATCGAAATGAAATTTAATCGTTTTGGGACGAAGACAGACCCGAAAAAAAGAGGGTCTTGTGGCGCGTTGTGGGCCAAGTATTGTAAGAGTATAAATATGAGAAAAAATCAAATTTTCCCCCCATTCTTTAGCCGGCCTCAAACGTTGAGAGAAAGAGAGGAAAAGTGAGGGAAACTCTACATTCTCTCTACCATCTACAAGACTACGGTGCTCAAATCCACTAAAGGCAAGAACAAAAGTCAGTCTCCTCATCAAGGGCTACACCTATGTACCAAAAATTACAGGTTTCACCAAAATTTGAAAAATGAGATTTTAGAAAAGTGAGGATTCAAGGTCGTTTTGATTTCTTGAGGCTTCCCAACGTCGTTTTATACTTCAAGAGGTAGGGGTTCTCCTACCTTGGTTCATTTCCCACNGAAATCAAAAACTTATGAAAACTGAAATTATGGACAAAACCTACTGGTAGTAGGCAGTAACTACTGGTAGTTAACAGGTAGTACCTGTTCGGCAGGTGCTTGAGTAAATTCCTTGTTGTTTCCTAACCTCTAAACATCACATTTTAGCATGTATAGTATATGNTGAATAGAATTTTCTAGCTTGAAATTGTGACGTGGAACTTACTTGTTTGTTAATTTCATGGGAAAAGTGATTATATAAGCATGCTATATGTTTGATATTATGCTTTGTGAATGAGGTGAAAATTCTTATGTGATAATTTGAATTGTTGTATTGAAGGTGTTTGCCAAAATGCCTATGTGTGGATTAAGTTGTCATGACATGATGATGTATAACATGCTTAGAAAATGTGTATGAAAGAATTGTTAATATGTGCTCATTGAGATATTGACGTTGTGATGATTTATGAAATTTATATGCTTATGATATGAATTTTCATGGAACATGTAGACTTGTGGTTTAAAATTGCTCATATGACGTTCATTACATCTGGGCATGATGTTGGAATAGCAATGATGCATTACATTGCATATGCACGTAGACATCGCATTTTATGGGTGTGAGTGCATGGTTGGCATCAAACACCACGTAGGTGGATGATGGGTGGGCTCGCGAAAGTTAGATTAAATGTCCGACTAAGTCACACGGTTGCATGAAAAATACTTGGGTCGGGGTAGTAAGAAGGGCTAAATTGTCCCTCGGGTGAGAGACCCGGTATTTGGATACGCACTTCTGTTGGTACAAGAGCCCATAAAGTGTGTCGATATACGCGGAATCGTTGATGAAAGTCTATGAATTCCGTGTCGGTTGGGTGACCGTTGGTGTAAGTCCATAAATATCCATCCTAAGAAAGACCCGGAGATTTTAGTTAGCCATTAGGTGTGTAACACAAATGGCTGGGGCTTGGAGAGCCCGATTTTGATACTCACTGCATAGTATGGGGTGAAGGTAGATAGCTGGAGCTAGAAAAGTTCAGTGTTAATACACATTGGCATGGCATGTGCTGTGGAGCCGGGAAGGGTTCAGGTAAATTGCATGAATGGGCATCATCTAATTTCATGGCATGGTAAGTTAGATTTCAATCTTGACTTGCTTAAGTGTTGAATGGAATGGATTTTGTTTGTGTTTTGTTGCATTATACATTGCATATGCACTTAGGTTGGGGGGTAGCCCTTGTAGGAAATACTCTATTGGGTGTTGGCTCACCTTATACGGGAACACATTTCAGGTGCGGGGTTCGTACCTGTGGAGGAATCACATTCAGAGCCTCAAAGATGAAGAAAAGCTGGAATGTAGCTTTTGTTATGAAGTTTTGTAAAAATTTTGGTTTAATTCCATTTTGACATGTAAAGTGTATGAAATGAGTTGTAATGGACTTGTATGAATCATGTATATTGTAGAAAACACCTTTATACATGTTTGGGATGAATTTGGAAGGATTTTGATTCAATTGAAAATCAAAAACTTATGAAAACTGAAATTATGGACAAAACCTACTGGTAGCAGGCAGTAACTACTGGTAGTTAACAGGTAGTACCTGTTCGGCAGGTGCTTGAGAAAATTCCTTGTTGTTTCCTAACCTCTAAACATCACATTTTAGCATGTATAGTATATGAATAAAGGGGAGTGTCACTCTCCTAGGGATGATGTCAAAAGAAAGGGCAACAGAATGGTGGATGAATGAAATGTCAAATGTGAGTATGTGTGAACAAAAGTGCTCCCCAAGTGCAAGGAGACTTTCATGGATCGTGTTTTACTTGGTGGTATTCCAATGTCACTTCCATGGGGAAGGAAGTAAACCGAGGGGAAGGTGATTTTGGCAGAAAGAAGTGTAAAATCTTTGATTGTTGGAAGTTATTTGGTGAAGTTGTTTTGATGCTAGTAAAATGAGAAACAAATGTTGGCAAATCTAAGAGGTCACTCCAATAGGAATACCGTCTCAACTCAAAACGCTCCTCCAATAGAGCATGAATGAACGATTGATTGGTAGGAAGCTAGGGATAAGATTGGTCAATATCTAAGCATAAAACGTGACTAGGCCTACGGAATATCAAAGACTTACCAAGTTATCCACCCTCAACCCAGTCAAACCAAACCATTGAACTCTAAAAGAGGGGAGGAGAATGAGTTGAAATGGTATACCTAAGTGGAGGTTCCTCTTAATTTTGCCAACTAAGAGATTTAGCTATTCATGCTTAAAATAAAGACAACAATATGATGAGAAGACATTATGAAGAAATAAAGACTAGAGCTAAGCATAAACGAAATGCATAAATATAACTTTCGGATAATCACCGCTTACTAAAGATTGGATGAGAAACTACTCACTCTTCATGACTTTGTTAAAACTAGAAAAGTGAGTGATGCTCATCCCTCCAAGTAGAGGAGTTACAAGGTAAAACTCTTTACACAAGGAGCCGATCTTCGACAAAGAATGAGTGAATTACGTTGCACCCTTCACGGCTTTGGTAAAACTCTAGAAAAGTGGAAGAATTTCACTCCTCTAAGGGAAGAAGGAAGCTCAAGCAATGGAAGTAAAA
>CAUOFW020006403.1:368553-409294 GCA_963454935.2 Ilex paraguariensis
AAAATTTCGGACCATTAACCTTCATCCCCAAAACACATTTTTTTTACAGCTTTATCATTATTAGTCAAAATTTAATTCGAGTCATCGCTTGTGTCTATGTCATTATTAGTGACCCTTCCCACTTCTTGTCACAACGTGTAAATCCCGGACTGGTATAAGATGGCGTGTCAGAAAAATTCTTACTCTGCCCATACACTATCCAGTTTAATTGATCGGTTGCACGACCCGAAATTGATTCAGAACACTAATTGTATTTTTTCATGTGAAAACACCTACCACATTGTTTACAAGCACCCAGCCATTTGGCACAACGACGTTTAGCAAAAGTACTTCTGCCACACAATGGTTTTGCTTGTGCTTCTCGGATTTCAATTTTTCTGACTANCACCCAGCCATTTGGCACAACGACGTTTAGCAAAAGTACTTCTGCCACACAATGGTTTTGCTTGTGTTTCTCGAATTTCAATTTTTCTGACTACTCTTGCTTTTCTCATGATCACAGCGTGCACATCAGATGGAAATGTGCGCAAGACTCCCAAACTAAACCCAAAAATTATAACATCCATGATTTCTGTGCTTTAAGACTCACTATCTGGTTCTTTAACGTCTGCCAGTCACAAAGACGATTGAAACTGCATTTGACGTGGTCATGAAATATAAGCAAAAAATGCTCTAAAAATACACAATCCATAACAATTTTTTTTTTTAAATACGAAACTATAACAAACTGGAATCATAGATCACACCCCCCAACCTAAATCGAACATTTGTCCCGAAAGTTTCGAATTTACCAGTGTGTGGAGTTTGGAGATCAAGTTGTAGGGTAGAGATCTGTTCAACTGTCGAAACCTACAAAGAAAATTCACGAATTAATCTTCTTTACACAGATCTGGGTTTTTGCTAGGATGAAAACCCTTGATTTTAAATGCGGACAGAAGAAGAAGAGTCATGTACAAATAGAGTAAACAAATGCCGATCATGAGACAAACGACTGGATCTTCGGGGAATATGGTCATGGGACTGTTGGGAGTTGAGTTGTGTTATAAAGAATAACACAGCAGAAATAAGAAGAAGAAGAAGACAAAGAAAGAGGGAAAGGCGGTGGGTGTAGAGATCTGTTTAGCTGCTGAAACCAACAAACAAAACACAACAATTAATCAACTCGAAGGAGATTTGGGTTAGGCTAGAAACCCCTCACCCTAAGTGCGAGCAGAAAAAGAGCATCCATGAATAAATACAAACATATAAGGCAAATTATTAAACAAAGGATTGGGTCGTCTGCGTAAATGATCATGGATTTGCAGGGGGTGGGTTGTTTTTACAGAGGACAGAGAGAACGATGAAGAAGAAGAAGAAGAAGAAAAGAAAAAGAAGAAGAGAAGAAAAAGGGAAGAAAAAGGGGAGACCAATCACAGGTGGATTGGAGAAAAAAGAAAAAAAATTGAAAGCCTTATAAAGGCAACCTATGTTTTTAATTTTTATTTTTTAATTTTATTTATTTATTTATTTATTTGAGTGTCGGCAGCCGCATATACGCGCGAAATATTCCCACTCGGTTTTTTTTTTTTTTTATAGTGTCGGCAAACGCGAGTGTCTGCAGGCGAATATCCGCAAGGATTATTCCCACAAACATTGGTGTAAGATGCAAATAGTGCAACCTCACCCCCCAACTTGATTCATGCATTGTCCTCAATGAAACAAAAAAGTATGATATTCAATGACGGACAGTAAAAAGATTAGTAGGGTTAGAGAGCACCTCGCACTGAGCTTTGACAAAAACACCAATATTTGCGACTAAGAAGAACAAAACTATACGACAAAAGAACATAATTAACATGGAATAAAAATAAAGTAAGTAAATAAAAGCTTGTACATTGAAAAGCAGAAAAAAAAAACTAATTATTCCTCCACAACTTCCGGGTATACTGGATCCATTAAATTCTCCTCCACCACTTGTTCTTCAAAGCCCCCAAAAAATGGCTTAAGTCTTTGGCCATTGACCTTGAATGTCCAGCCATTTTCGAGGTTTTGGACATCCACAACTCTGTTGGAGTAGGCCACCTTGATAAGATAGGGGCCATCCCAACGGGATTGGAGTTTGCCTTGGAAAATGGAGAGGCAAGAATTGTATAAGAGTACTTTTTCCCCGGGCTCAAATGATTTCCTCACGATAGAGTTATCATGAAAGATTTTGGCACTTTCTTTTGAGATTTTGGAGTTCTCGTACGCATCTCGTCGAATCTCTTCCAACTTATTCAGCTCTAACTTCCTATGATCACCGACCATTCTCAAATTAAAAATTAAAGTCTTAATGGCCCAATAGGCCATGTGTTCCATTTCGACTGGTAGGTGGCAAGCCTTTCCATAGACAAGCCGGTAGGGAGACATGCCCAAAATAGTTTTAAAGGCAGTGCGGTATGCCCAGAGGGCATCGGTCAATCTATCGGACCAATCCTTCCTGTTTGGGTTAACCATTTTTTCTAGAATGTTCTTTATCTCCCTATTGGCTAGCTCGGCTTGGCCATTTGTTTGTGGGTGATACGCAGTGGATACTTTGTGAGTGACGCCATATTTGAACATTAGAGATGCAAATGGCCTATTACAGAAATGTGATCCACCATCACTTATTATTGAACGAGGCATCCCAAACCTTGAAAAGATGTTCTCCTTGAGAAACTTGACTACGACTCGGTGGTCATTAGTCTTGGTCGGGATAGCTTCCACCCATTTGGACACATAGTCCACTGCCAGGAGGATGTACAAATAACCAAATGACATAGGGAAAGGACCCATGAAGTCGATGCCCCAATAGTTGAATATTTCTATGACAAGTATTGGTGAAAAGGGCATCATGTTTCTTTGGGTCACACTACCCAACCGTTGGCATTTGTCGCATCCCTTACAAAATGAAACACAATCTTTGATAAGAGAGGGCCAGTAAAAACCTGATTGAAGAATTTTGGCCGAAGTCTTTTTCGCTGAGAAATGTCCACCGCAAGCTTGTGAATGGCAAAATGCAAGGACGTCCCGCTGTTCATTTTCAGGTACGCATCTCCTCATGATTTGGTCGGGGCAGTACTTGAACAAATACGGGTTGTCGAAGTAGAAGTACTTCACATCCGCCATAAATCGTCTTCGATCTTCTGGGCTCCATTTCGGTGGAATCTATCCTGTTGCAAGATAGTTACATATATCATCATACCAAGGACATACAGAATGAATTGAAAACAAATGCTCGTCAAGGAAAAAGTCAAGGATAAGAATGTGCTCATCGGCCTCTTGCACCNAGGAAAACGTGCCCAAAATAGTTTTAAAGGCAGTGCGGTATGCCCAGAGGGTATCAGTCAATCTATCAGACCAATCTTTCCTATTTGGGTTAATCATTTTTTCTAGAATGTTTTTGATCTCCCTATTGGCTAGCTTGGCTTGGCCATTTGTTTNACAGTGCGGTATGCCCAGAGGGCATCAGTCAATCTATCAGCCCAATCTTTCCTATTTGGGTTAATCATTTTTTTCTAGAATGTTTTTGATCTCCCTATTGGCTAGCTTGGCTTGGCCATTTGTTTGTGGGTGATAGGCAGTGGATACTTTGTGACTGACGCCATATTTGAACATTAGAGATGCAAATGACCTATTACAGAAATGTGATCCACCATCACTTATTATTGAACGAGGCATCCCAAACCTAGAAAAGATGTTCTCCTTGAGAAACTTGACTACGACCCGGTGGTCATTAGTCTTGGTCGGGATAGCCTCCACCCATTTGGACACATAGTCCACTGCCAGGAGGATGTACAAATAACCAAATGACATAGGGAAAGGACCCATGAAGTCGATGCCCCAACAGTCGAATATTTCTATGACAAGTATTGGTGAAAGGGGCATCATGTTTCTTTGGGTCACACTACCCAACCGTTGGCATTTGTCGCATCCCTTACAAAATGAAACACAATCTTTGATAAGAGAGGGCCAGTAAAAACCTGATTGAAGAATTTTGGCCGAAGTCTTTTTCGCTGAGAAATGTCCACCACAAGCTTGTGAATGGCAAAATGCAAGGACATCCCGCTGTTCATTTTCAGGTACGCATCTCCTCATGATTTGGTCGGGGCAATACTTGAACAAATACAGCTTGTCGAAGTAGAAGTACTTCACATCTGCCATAAATCGTCTTCGATCTTCTGGGCTCCATTGCGGTGGTGTCTATCCTGTTGCAAGATAGTTACATATATCAGCATACCAAGGACATACAGAGTGAATTGACAGCAAATGCTCATCAGGAAAAAAGTCAGGGATAGGAATGTGCTCATCGGCCTCTTGCACCACAAGCCGGGATAAATGATCCGCCACCACGTTCTCAACTCCTTTCTTGTCCTTGATCGTCAAGTCGAATTCTTGTAGGAGGAGTATCCACCTAATGAGTCTCGGTTTTGCATCTTGCTTAGACAACAAATACTTTAAAGCAGAGTGATCAGTAAAGACAACAATAGGCGAACCAATGATGTAAGCACGGAATTTATCTAAGGCAAACACTACTGCTAGCAATTCTTTTTCGGTGGTAGTGTAATTCATCTGAGCCTCATTAAGTGTTTTGCTAGCATAGTGTATCACATATGGTCTATTTTCCTCCCTTTGACCGAGCACTGCGCCGACCGCGTAATCACTCGCATCACACATGAGCTCAAAAGGTAGATCCCAATTGGGTGGTCGCATGATCGAAGGTGTGACTAGCATGCTTTTAAGTTTTTTAAAGGATGCCTCACAATCATCCGACCACTCAAATGGGACCTCCTTAGACAACAGGTTGGTCAAGGGTCGGGCCAATGCACTGAAATTCTTTATGAATCGACGATAAAAACCTGCATGGCCCAAAAATGACCGGATGCCTTTGATGACTCTTGGCGTGGGGAGGTTGGAGATGGCCTCCACCTTGGATTTATCGACTTCAATACCCCTTGCCGAAACTATATGGCCAAGCACAATTCCTTCTGTCACCATAAAGTGACACTTTTCCCAATTCAAGACTAGATTCTTCTCCTCACATCTTGTTAGAACTTTCTCCAAGTTTGCCAAACATCCCTCGAATGAATCCCCAAACACCGAAAAGTCATCCATAAAGACCTCCACTATCTTTTCCACCATGTCACTGAAAATTCCCATCATACAGCGTTGGAAAGTCCCCGGAGCATTGCACAGTCCAAATGGCATGCGGCGGTAGGCAAAGGTACCATAGGGGCATGTGAAAGTGGTCTTCTCTTGATCCTCCAAAGCAATCTCAATCTGATTGTAGCCGGAGTATCCATCTAAAAAATAGTAGAATAGATGCCCCGCTACTCGTTCTAGAACTTGATCGAGGAATGGCAATGGGAAGTGGTCTTTCCTTGTGCAAGCGTTCAACTTTCGGTAATCAATGCACACCCTCCATCCGGTGATTACTCTTGTAGGAATAAGCTCATTCTCATCATTCTCAACCACCGTAACTCCGGATTTCTTAGGTACTACTTGCGTGGGGCTAACCCACTTACTATCGGCAATTGGAAAAATGATCCCCACATCAAGTAGTTTCAGAACCTCATCCCTTACCACCTCCTTCATGATGGGATTCAACCGCCTTTGTGGTTGTCGGGAAGGTTTGGAATCCTCCTCAAGATATATGCGGTGGGTGCAAATGAGAGGGCTTATCCCCTTGATATCCGCAATGGTCCACCCAATTGCTCCTTTATGTTTTCTCAACACCTCCAAGAGTTCTTTTTCTTGTTCCATGTTTAATGTAGAGCTAATGACCACCGGAAATGTTTCACCTTCCCCAAGATAGGCGTACTTCAAATGGGTGGGCAAGGGCTTCAACTCCAAGTTGGGCTTTTGTTCATCCGACGGAAAAATTTTCTTTTCTCGATGGGGTAACTCTTCGAATGTAGGGATCCACCTTTCCATCCCTTTCAAATCTTCTACCTCCTCTTGCTCATCATAATTCTCAAGATCCACAATTCCTTCTTCCTTAAATTTCAATATCCCCTCCAGCTCCAAGTGCTCCTCAACCAAAGTGTCGATTCTATTGACCTCACTTACTTCCTCATCATCACCCGGTTGCTTTGCCAAGTTGAATACATTGTGCTCCATTGTCATATTCCCAAATGCCAACTTCATTAGACCGTTCCTGCAATTTATCACGGCATTAGATGTAGCAAGGAAGGGTCTTCCAAGTATTACGGGAATTTGGGAGCTAAGGTTTGCAACAGGATGTGTATCAAGCACAATGAAATCGACAGGGAAGTAAAATTTATCAATTTGAACTAAGACATCCTCAACTACTCCCCTTGGTGTACGGATACTACGATCCGCCAATTGAAGTGTGATTGAGGTGGGCTTCAACTCCTCCAGCTGCAGCTGTTGGTACACCGAGTAGGGAAGAAGATTCACACTTGCCCCCAAATCGAGGAGTGCTTGCTCCACTCGATAATTTCCAATGGTGATGGCTATGGTTGGACAACCGGGGTCTTTGAATTTGGGAGGAGTGTTAGTCCTCAAAATTGAGCTCACTTGCTCGGTGAGGAATGCTTTCTTGTGGACATTCAGTTTTCTCTTCACCGTGCATAAGTCCTTCAAAATCTTAGCACATGATGGAATTTGCTTGATGGCGTCGAGGAGTGGAATGTTAATCTTCACCTGCTTAAACATTTCCAAAATATCAGCATAATTAGCCACCTTGACAGGTGGCTTCAAACGACTTGGGAAAGGGGCAGGCATGGGAGGAATAAACACACAATCATCAATTAATTTTCCTTTCTCAACAACCTCTCTTTCTTTCTCTTCACGCACCTCACTCTTGTCGGCGTCACCCAAGAGATCTTTTTCTTTTGGCAATGTGGTCTTGGGTGAGACCGTTGGCAAAATGGTTTTGTCAATTTCTTTGCCACTGCGGAGGGTGGTGACAGCTTTGAGTTGCTCGCAACTCTCTTTCGAAGGTTCTGATGACTCAACAAGGTGTTGACCCCTAGGGTTCTCTTGTGGTTGAGCGGGGAACTTCCCCTTTTCTTGTTGAGATGCCCCTATGGAGTTTGTCAACTTTGTGAGTTGGGCTCTTACATCATTGATGGCTGTGGCATTTTGGTTATTGATGGCGGTTTGGCTTTGAATGAAGGAATGGACCATATCCTCCAAATTCCTTTTGTGAGGAGGTTGGTATGTGGATGGATTGGACGGTCCTTGAGAAAAACTTTGTGGAGGTGGATTTGGTGAAAAATTCTGTGGTGGTGGGTTTGACAAATACCCTTGTGGATTGGTCCGGGGGTATTGAGAGCTAGATGTTTGCCCTTGGCCATGGTATTGGTTTTGCTTGGGAGGCATGGGAGATGCATATGCACTTGAACCATGAGGAATGGGGTTTTCATTTCTCCAACTAAAATTTGGGTGATTACTCCAACCCGGATTGTAAGTATTTGAATTGGGAGAAAATGATTGCCTCGTTTGGTTGAATGCATGGACTTGTTCATGGTACGCTTCTTTAAGGGTCGGAATGTTTGGGCAATCCGATAGGGAATGCTCCATACATTCGCAAATTGAACAACCCTCCTCGGTTCGTGACACATTAGACACCTCGTGTCTCTTATTGACTTCAAGACTCTCAACTTTCCTTGACAATTTAGCAATTTTTGAAAACAAGTCTTCCCGGTCTCTCAAATCATAAATCCCTCCCCCTTGAGTTTGGCCAGTCTTTTGAGGAGAAGACCTTGGTACATCGGTGGGATCTGTAATGTCCCATGATTGTGCATTTTGTGCCAATGTATCAAAGTAATCTAAGGCCTCATCAGGGTCTTTGTTCAAAAACTCCCCATTACACATCATGTCAATGAACTGTCGATGGCCCGGTGTGATTCCTTCATAAAAGAAACTCACCAATTGCCATGGTTCAAAGCCATGATGTGGAAGGGATTGTAGCAATTCCTTGTACCTCTCCCAACATTGATAGAATTGCTCATTGGGCTTTTCCGAAAAGTTTTGAATTTGCTTTTTTAGGGTAGTGGTTTTATGCACCGGAAAGAATTTGTTCAAAAACTCAGAAATCATTTGGCTCCACGATGTGATGGTTCGAGGCCTTAAGGAAATAAGCCACGTTTTTGCCTTGTCTTTTAGGGAAAAGGGAAATAATTTCATTCTAGCTATCTCTTCCATCCCATGATTGGGGAGGAAGGTTGCAACCATTTCCTCAAAATCCCTTATGTGTGAATAGGGGCTCTGAGTTTCAAATCCGTTGAACGTGGGAATTAGTTGCAACATCCCTGGCTTAACTATGAAAAGATGAGCTTGGACCGGAAGGAGGATGCATGATGGTGTGGTGCTTCGTGTTGGTTGTAGGAAATCCCTCATTGACCTCACCGGGGGATCCATTTGAAAATTATTCCCCTCATTCACGGGAGGGGGAAAATTCATTCTCGGATTGGGTATTTGGGGTTCTTGTGGTCCCCCACCCCTTTGGACATTTGGATTTGCACCCCTTTGGACATTTGGATTTGCACCTATATTGTCAAAATTGTCACCCGCATCCTCGGGTTGTTCTTGGTCAATATTCATGGTAGGGGCCAAATTTTGTCTAACAAGTCAGTTTCGGTCGTTCCGCCTCCACATAAAACAAAATATATACAAACAAAGTTATACACAAACAAGATTATGTACACGGAACAACGTACCTCAGCCCATGATGAAGATCATGGGACTTACCTCCGTCGTCCGAAAATCACCTTCTTGGTTTGACACTTGCCTTCCCCGGCAACGACGCCAAAAATGCTTGACAAATTTCCTTGTTGTTTCCTAACCTATAAACATCACCTTTTAGCATGTATAGTATATGAATAAAGGGGAGTGTCACTCTCCTAGGGATGATGTCAAAAGAAAGGGCAACGGAATGGTGGATGAATGAGATTTCAAATGTGAGTATGTGTGAACAAAAGTGCTCCCCAAGCGCAAGGAGACTTTCGCGGATCGTGTTTTACTTGGTGGTATTCCAAGGTCGTTTCCACGGGGAAGGAAGTAAACCGAGGGGAAGGTGATTTTGGGAGAAAGAAAGTGTAAAATCTTTGATTGTTGGAAGTTGTTTGGTGAAGTTGTTTTGATGCTAGTAAAATGAGAAACAAATGTTGGCAAATCCAAGAGGTCACTCCAATAGGAATACCGTCTCAACTCGAAACCCTCCTCCAATAGAGCATGAATGAACGATTGATTCGTGGGAAGCTAGGGATAAGATTGGTGAGTATCTAAGCATAAACCGTGACTAGGCCTACAGAATATCAAACACTCACCAAGTTATCCACTCTCAACCCAGTCAAACCAAACCATTGAACTCTGAAATAGGGGAGGAGAATGAGTTGAAATGGTATACCCAAGTGGAGGTTCCTCTTGATTTTGCCAACTAAGAGATTTAGCTATTCATGCTTAAAATAAAGACAACAATATGATGAGAAGACATTATGAAGAAATAAAGACTAGAGCTAAGTATAAACGAAATGCAGAAATATAACTTTCGGATAATCACCTCTTACTAAAGATTGGATGAGAAACTACTCACTCTTTATGACTTTGTTAAAGCTAGAAAAGTGAGTGATGCTCATCCCTCCAAGTAGAGGAGTTACAAGGTAAAACTCTTTACACAAGGTGCCGATCTTCGACAAAGAACGAGTGAATTACGTTGCACCCTTCACGGCTTTGGTAAAGTTCTAGAAATGTGAAAGAGTTTCACTCCTCTAAGGGAAGAAGGAAACTCAAGTAAAGGAAGTAAAAGAAAGCAATAAATTAAAAGGAAGCAATAATACAATAAAAGAAAAAAATATTTAAAGAAAGCAACAAGCAATAAGGAAAGCAATAATACTTTTGGAGGATTTTCCACTACCAAACGATGAATGCTTTACAAGTCCTAAGGGGTGGTATTTATAAGCAACAAGGGAGGGTGAAAGTCTTGTTAGGTGAATTTGAATTACATGAAAGTCTTGTTAGGTGGCCTTGAATTTCATGAAAATCTTGTTTGGTGGCCTTGAATTCTTTGATCCCCCTTTGTTTTGAGCTTTGATAATTGACACCCCAATAGTTTGTAGTTTTAATACAATTGGCTCCCAGTGGTTTGTAGCTTTAACTCACAAAACCTTGAAAAGAATAACAATTAATGCATTATCCTTTATTCACACAATAACCCTAATTTGATTTATTTTGACTAATTTAGCTTTATTCAACTAACACAATTTGCCTATTAAATTATGCCTTAATTAGGGTTAATCATCAGACAATAACTACTAGTAGTTGTACAGTAGGCAACAACTATCGATAGATAACAGGTAGTACTTGTATAATAGGCAACAACTACCGGTAGCTAACAGGTAGTACCTGTTCAGTAGGAAAATGCTACCAGTAGCTTACAGGTAGAACTTCTACCGGTAGTTATAGCAAACAACTACTGATAGCTCGTCCAAAAATCTGAAAAAATCAAAAATTGTTTTGCTAACCTTTTGAACTTTATTTTCTTTAGTTCCAATGATACAAATGGACATTAAATGAGGTATATTGTGGCTCATTGGACCTCCATTGAATTAAATGATAAAAGAAACACAAATTATATGTGTGGGTTATGATCCCGGTTACTGGGAAGTGATGGGAAGTGATAGACGTGATATCGAGCCACGTGACATTCATGAATATTTTTGCGGGTTGACGGATGGTCAACGGGATCCTCGATTTTAGGGGCGTCACAGCTTGATATCAGAGCATAGGTATACAAATTATCTAGGGCTTGATGGGCATTGGGTTTAGACAATTACATGCAATGTACTTTTTATCTTATGTGCTTACATTGTGTTACATAATTACATGCTACGTGATTGTGGGAATGATATACATGGTAAAATGTATATGGAAAGGGACACAAGGGTTAGAAAACATAACCTTTGGGGTCGAAAAAGAAATGAACGGGATATTTCAAGATATAAATGTATACTAGTTCAAGGAGAAAAACAAATCTCAATGTTTCAAGTTTGGTCCCTATCATGGAATACTAAATAAATGCTCTATTGCTATCTAGCATGTGTGTAGATGGAAAGTAGAGGGAAGGGACGTCGGGGGTGAACGGAATAACCAACCACCACCGACTTTTGACTAACAAGCCTTTGTGGAGGCCATTGGTGCGACAGCTGCTACGATTGCATAAGCTAGTGCTACAGCTGCAAATGTTGCACAGATGGGTGCAAATGTGGGGCAAAGAGGCACAAACAACCTCTAAAAGTTCAAAGCACATAAACCTCCAGTATTCAAGGGAGGGGCAGACCCGATGGTGGCAGACTATTGGTTCCGACAAGTTAATAAGGTGTTGAGGGCTATGGAGATCACCTCCGATGCCACCAAGATAACCCTAGCTACGTTTCAGCTAGAGGGAGAATCCTAATTGTGGTGGGATTGGGTGAAGGACTCTAAGGACTTGGAAGCTATGACTTGGGTAGAGTTCAAAGAACTCTTCATGGGAAAGTACTTTCCGGCGGCTGCTAGGCATGCAAAGGCCTGAGAGATTTTGGACTTGAAACAAGGAACCATGATGGTGATGGAATATGTGGCTAAATTCACGGAATTAGCACATTTCACCGATGATTATGTGGCCAAAGTGTGAAAGTTCAAGGATGGTTTAAAGTTGTCCATTCGAGGCAAAATTGTGGGTCTTTTTCTACAAGACTTGGGCTCGATGGTCATCATAGCTATGGCTATTGAGAGAGAGATTGAGGATGCAAGGAGCATCCGAGAGTTAGGTGCCAAGGGCAAGAAGAATGAGGGTCAATCCTCTTCTTCTAGNTTTAATACAATTGGCTCCCAGTGGTTTGTAGCTTTAACTCACAAAACCTTGAAAAGAATAACAATTAATGCATTATCCTTTATTCACACAATAACCCTAATTTGATTTATTTTGACTAATTTAGCTTTATTCAACTAACACAATTTTCCTATTAAATTATGCCTTAATTAGGGTTAATCATCAGACAATAACTACTAGTAGTTGTACAGTAGGCAACAACTATCGATAGATAACAGGTAGTACTTGTATAGTAGGCAACAACTACCGGTAGCTAACAGGTAGTACCTGTTCAGTAGGAAAATGCTACCAGTAGCTTACAGGTAGAACTTCTACCGGTAGTTATAGCAAACAACTACTGATAGCTCGTCCAAAAATCTGAAAAAATCAAAAATTGTTTTGCTAACCTTTTGAACTTTATTTTCTTTAGTTCCAATGATACAAATGGACATTAAATGAGGTATATTGTGGCTCATTGGACCTCCATTGAATTAAATGATAAAAGAAACACAAATTATATGTGTGGGTTATGATCCCGGTTACTGGAAAGTGATGGGATGTGATAGACGTGATATCGAGCCACGTGACATTCATGAATATTTTTGCGGGTTGACGGATGGTCAACGGGATCCTTGATTTTAGGGGCGTCACAGCTTGATATCAGAGCATAGGTATACAAATTATCTAGGGCTTGATGGGCATTGGGTTTAGACAATTACATGCAATGTACTTTTTATCTTATGTGCTTACATTGTGTTACATAATTACGTGCTACGTGATTGTGGGAATGATATACATGGTAAAATGTATATGGAAAGGGACACAAGGGTTAGAAAACATAACCTTTGGGGTCGAAAAAGAAATGAACGGGATATTTCAAGATATAAATGTATACTAGTTCAAGGAGAAAAACAAATCTCAATGTTTCAAGTTTGGTCCCTATCATGGAATACTAAATAAATGCTCTATTGCTATCTAGCATGTGTGTAGATGGAAAGTAGAGGGAAGGGACGTCGGGGGTGAACGGAATAACCAACCACCACCGACTTTTGACTAACAAGCCTTTGTGGAGGCCATTGGTGCGGCAGCTGCTACGATTGCATAAGCTAGTGCTACAGCTGCAAATGTTGCACAGATGGGTGCAAATGTGGGGCAAAGAGGCACAAACAACCTCTAAAAGTTCAAAGCACATAAACCTCCAGTATTCAAGGGAGGGGCAGACCCGATGGTGGCAGACTATTGGTTCCGACAAGTTAATAAGGTGTTGAGGGCTATGGAGATCACCTCCGATGCCACCAAGATAACCCTAGCTACGTTTCAGCTAGAGGGAGAATCCTAAGTGTGGTGGGATTGGGTGAAGGACTCTAAGGACTTGGAAGCTATGACTTGGGTAGAGTTCAAAGAACTCTTCATGGGAAAGTACTTTCCGGCGGCTGCTAGGCATGCAAAGGCCTGAGAGATTTTGGACTTGAAACAAGGAACCATGATGGTGATGGAATATGTGGCTAAATTCACGGAATTAGCACATTTCACCGATGATTATGTGGCCAAAGTGTGAAAGTTCAAGGATGGTTTAAAGTTGTCCATTCGAGGCAAAATTGTGGGTCTTTTTCTACAAGACTTGGGCTCGATGGTCATCATAGCTATGGCTATTGAGAGAGAGATTGAGGATGCAAGGAGCATCCGAGAGTTAGGTGCCAAGGGCAAGAAGAATGAGGGTCAATCCTCTTCTTCTAGCTCAGGAAAGAGGTAGAGGATTTTTCCTCCGCAGGGATAGAGCCGTGGCTATCAACGCCAAGGGCAAGGTCGATCCTCCCAAGGCGAGAGAAGCCTAGGGACTACATATCAGGCGGGTTAGATGACATGTTTTCATTACCACCAATCGGCTCATATGAAGCGGGATTGTCCCCCGAGATAGGGATACCAAGGCTATGACTCATCTCAGTCCCAGACTTTGGTGGGACAACCACAGATACAATATATTCCTTCCTACCCCACCATGGGCCAGTGGAACCAGTATCAGTTCTAGGGTACCACTCAGACCCCTACTACTTCACATGCGGGGACTCCACAACCAGGCCAGATAGCCCAAGGCATGGGTCAAGGCCGAGGACAGGACTCACAAGTCAGTACTTCCGGAACCCAGGGGCGTGTTTACGCCATGGTGCCATAGACTGAGCTGATAGATCTGTCAGTGATATAGGGTACATTCCTACTCTCTCATTTATGGGCTAGAGTGTTATTTGATTCTAGTGCATCACATTCATTATTGCTGCATCTTGTGTGAAAGACTTGGGCTTAGAGGTTGAAACCTTGGAAAAGCCAATGCATGTGAGTTCTCCCCTAGGAGCTAGGGTGAAGGTGGACTAGATATGTCGGGATTATGAGTTAGAGATCTCGGGGATTCTACTCACCGTGGACCTTAGGGTTATGGACATGTTAGATTTTGATGTGATCCTCAGGATGGATTGGTTGATAGCACATTGGGTCATCATTGATTGTGATAGGAAGAGGGTCACTACTTATACACTTGATGGTGTATATTTCAAGTTTTAGGGGAAAAAATATGATGTTTTATCCCAAGCCGTGTATGACTCAAGATGGCATGGACAGTTGATGGGTTGGCTTGTAAGCCTTACTCTAGAGGACGAGGAGAGACAAGAGTTGGGTCTACCTCAGGTTGTATGTGAGTATGAGGACGTTTTTCTAGATGAACTATCGGGATTACCTCCATATAGGGATGTAGACTTCAACATTGAGTTGCATCCCGGTATGTCACCTATTTCTATGACTCCACATAGGATGACACCAGCCGAGTTGCAAGAACTCAGGGTCTAGTTACAGGAGTTGTTGGACAAGGGGTTTATTAGGCCGAGCACTTCACCTTGGGGTGCTCCGGTGTTATTTGCCAAGAAGAAGGATAAGACCCTTCGGTTGTGTATAGACTATTGACAGTTACATAGGGTTACTATCAAGAATAGATATCCCTTACCGAGGAATGATGACTTGTTTGATCAGCTGAGAGGAACACGGGTCTACTCCAAGATAGATCTCCACATCAGTTACCATCAGTTGAGGGTTAGGGGGGCTGATATCCCTAAGACAGCATTTCGGACGCGGTACCGGCATTTTGAGTTTATAGTCATGCCTTTTGGATTGATGAATGCTCCAGCGACATTTATGAATCTCATGCACAGGGTGTTCCAACCCTACCTTGATCAGTTCGTTGTGGTCTTTGTTGACAACATATTAATCTACTCCAAGTCTAAGGAGGAGCATGAGGGTCACTTGAGGGTTGTTCTCCAAATGTTGAGAGATCATTGGTTGTACACCAAGTTCAGCAAGTGTAAATTTTTGCTTACGAAGGTAAAATTTTTGGGACATGTACTGTCGGCTTCAGGTGTATCCGTGGACCTAAAAAAGGTGGAAGCAGTTATGAATTGGGGAAGACCGAAGTCAGTCTTCAAGATAGGCAATTTCTTGGGATTGGTGGGGTACTATAAAAGGTTCATTGAGAAATTCTCACGATTAGTTGCTCCTATGACCAAGCTGACCCAGAAGGATGTCCAGTTTGAGTGGAATGAAGTTTGTGAGAAGGCATTCCAGGAGTTGAAGAGGAGGCTTACTTCAGCTCCTATTCTGATAATTTTGAAAGGGAATAGAGGTACACGGTGTATGTGATGCCTCGAAGGACGGACTCGGTTATGTATTGATGCAATCTAGGAGGGTGGTAGCTTATGGTTCTCGGTAGTTAAAGNTTTGGAAAGGGAACAGAGGTACACGGTGTATGTGATGCCTCGAAGGACGGACTCGGTTATGTATTGATGCAATCTAGGAGGGTGGTAGNATTTTGAAAGGGAATAGAGGTACACGGTGTATGTGATGCCTCGAAGGACGGACTCGGTTATGTATTGATGCAATCTAGGAGGGTGGTAGCTTATGGTTCTCGCTAGTTAAAGAATCACAAGCAGAATTACCCTATGCATGACATAGAGTTGGTGGGCATTGTATTTGCCTTGAAGGCTTGGCGCCACTACCTGTATGGTGAACAATTTGAGGTGCTTTCGGACCACAAAAGCCTGAAGTATATCTTCACACAGCGGGACCTCAACATGAGGCAGCGTAGGTGGATGGAGCTCCTGACTTCACTTTGTATTACCATCCCGGTAAGGCAAATGTGGTGGCTGATGCACACTGTAGGAAGTCATGGGGTGTCTTAGCTAGTGTGGCTTCTAGGGAGTGGCAGATGCTCGAGACTGTGGGGCAATTCGAGCTACGATACATTGGTCAAACTCAAGGCATTTTGGGGAGTTTGGTGGCTACACCTTCCATACTGAGCAGGGTGATAGAGTCCTAGGGGATGGATACAGAGTTATTATCCATTAGGGATCGAGTACAGGCGGGTACCGGTAATGAGGGTTGGGCCATTCACTCAGATGATAGCCTTCGGTACAGGGGAAGGGTTGTAGTTCCCCAGTTAGCAGATCTGAGAGAGGAGATTCTTAGGGAGTTTCACTGCTCTCGATTTGTTGTACATCCAGGTGGCACGAAGTTGTATCATGATCTTCGTCGATAGTATTATTGGAGCGGCATGAAGAGAAACGTTGGAGACTTTATTAGCCGATGTCTCACGTGTTAGCAGGTTAAGGTTGAGCACCAAAGACCAGTGGGATTACTCCAGCCCTTGGAGGTAGCTGAGTGGAAGTGGGAGCATATCACGATGGATTTTGTGACTCACTTGCCACGGACATCACGGGGAAGTGACGTGGTGTGGGTGATAGTGGACCGGCTTACCAAATCGGCACATTTTATGGCTGTGCAGATGACCTTCTCACTGGAGGAATTTTGCAAGTTGTACATACGGGAGATTGTTCGGTTGCATGGAGTGCTCGTATCCATAGTATCGAATCGGGGTCCCAGGTTCACGGCTTTGGGAGAGTTTCCAGCGAGCCATGGGGACACAGTTGATGATGAACACTACTTTTCATCCCCAGATGGATGGTCAGTCTGAGANGTATCCATAGTATCGAATCGGGGTCCCATGTTCACGGCTTAGGGAGAGTTTCCAGCGAGCCATGGGGACACAGTTGATGATGAACACTACTTTTCATCCCCAGATGGATGGTCAGTCTGAGAGGACTATTCAGACGTTAGAGGACATGCTACAAGCATGCGTCCTAAATCTCAAGGGTAGCTGGGAAGATCACTTACCCTTGGTAGAGTTCACCTACAACAACTATTACCAGG
The DNA here is from genome assembly GCA_963454935.2 of Ilex paraguariensis. Classification (NCBI taxonomy): domain Eukaryota; kingdom Viridiplantae; phylum Streptophyta; class Magnoliopsida; order Aquifoliales; family Aquifoliaceae; genus Ilex; species Ilex paraguariensis. The sequence continues at coordinate 385,616 of CAUOFW020006403.1, forward strand.
CGAGCATACAGATGGCACCCTATGAGGCATTATATGGGAGGCCGTGTCAATCTTCTGTTTATTGGATGGAGGTGGGAGAGATACCCTCTACGGGTCCAGATTTGATTAGAGACACCTAGGAGAAGGTGGACTTGATTCGGAAGCATCTTTTCACGGCTCAGAGCTGGCAGAAAAGCTACGCCGACAAACGATGGCAACCTTTAGAGTTTGAGGTGGGAGATCATATTTTCTTGAAGGTGATGCCTAAGAGAGGAGTGGTCAGATTTGGTAAGCGGGAAACGTTGTCGCCGAGGTATATCGGGCCCTTCGAGGTACTTAAGGGGGTCAGTATAGTTGCTTACCGGTTGGCATTACCGCCAAATCTATCGGGTGTTCATGTAGTATTCCATGTCTTTATGCTCCAAAAATACACATTGGATCCGACTCATATGACAGATTGGGGAGAACTTGTGGTTGATGCTGATGGGACCTTTGAGGAGGGACCCGTGCGCATCATGGATAGCCGGGAGCAGGTTTTGCGAGGCAAGACCGTGCGACTAGTGAATGTGTTTTGGCAGCACCAAGGAGTGGAGGAGGCGACATGGGAGCGCGAGAATACTATCCGTACCAATTATCCCTTCTTATTTGAGGATGGAGGTACACTTTTATAGTCTTGTAGTATTGCATGACTGTTGCATATGCATGTTTTTGAATGTATATGTATATGTGAATTTTGGGAACGAAATTCTTTTAAGGGGGAAAAATATAAAGTCCAATAAATTTCAACTTTTGTAAACAAGGGCAAAATGGTAATTTTGCGACTACAGTACAGGTTGAAAACCTGAGTTTTTCTAGATCTCGGATGAAAAAATGGACCACACTGTTGAATTTGTCTTGCAAAATNGGGTTGAAAACCTGAGTTTGTCTAGATCTCGGATGAAAAAATGGACCACACCGTTGAATTTGTCTTGCAAAATCTAGTTATCATGTCAAATTTCATTGAATTTTGAGACAGTCGAATTTTTTGCATTTTACTAGGCGGTCAAGTCTAGGGTGACCCAAAAATAGAATTTTCAATAAAATTTTGAAAGTTGGGAAATAAATTAAGGAAAATTAAAATAAAAATATTTTGAACTTAAACCGGGACGAAATTTAATCATTTTGCGACAAAAACAGATGTGGAAAAAAGAGGGTCATGTGGCGCGTTGTGTGCCAAGTATTCTAAGTGTATAAATAGGGGAAAAAATCAGATTTTTCCCCCATTTTTTAGCCGGCCTCCAAACATTGAGAGAAAGAGAGGAAAAGTGAGGGAAACTCTACTTTCTATCTACGATCTACAAGGCTACGGTGCTCAAATCCACTCGGAGTAAGAACAAAAGTCGATCTTCTCGTCAATGGCTACGCCCATGTACCAAAAACGACGAGTTTCTCCGAAAGTTGAAAAATGAGATTTTGAGAAAGTGAGGATTCAAGATCGTTTTTGGTTCTTGAGGCTTCCTAACATCGTTTTACGCTTCAAGAGATAGGGGTTCTCCTACCTTGGTTCATTTTCCACTTTTAGTGTTATATAAAATGTGTGGGTTAAAGGGGAATATGTATTTCACTCATTTATGCATATGACATGGGTGAAATGGGTATGCAAAATGAGTGTGTAATGGGTTGGAATAGAATTTCCTAGCTTGAAATTGTGATGTTGAACTTACTTGTTTGGTAATTCCATGGGAAAAGTGATTCTATGAGCATGTTATATGTTTTATATTATACTTTGTGAATGAGGTGAAAATTCTTATGTGATAATTTGAATTGTTGTCTTGAAGGTGGTTGCCAAAATGCCTATGTGTGGATTAAGTTGTCATGACATGATGCTGTATAACATGCTTAGAAAATGTGTTTGAAAGAATTGTTAATATGTGCTCATTAAGATATTGACATTGTGATGATTTATGAAATTAATATGCTTATGATAAGAATTTCCATGGAACATGTAGACATGTGGTTTAAAATTGCTCATATGACATTCATTAAATGTGGGCATGATGTTGGAATAGCAATGATGCATTACATTGCATATGCACGTAGACATTACATTTTATGGGTGTGAGTGCATGGTTGGCATCAAACACCACGTAGATGGATGATGGGTGGGCTCGAAAAAGTGTGATTGAATTTCCGAATGAGTCGCACGGTTGCATGAAAAAGACTTGGGTCAAGGTAGCAAGAAGGGCTAGACTATCCCTCGGGTGAGAGACCCTGTATTTGGATACGCACTATCGTTGGTACAAGAGCCCATAAAGTGTGTCGGTGTACACGGAACCGTTGGTGGAAGTCCATGAATTTGGTGTTGGTTGGGTGACCGTTGGTGTAAGTCCATAAATACTCACCCCAACAAAGACCCGAAGATTTTAGTTAGCCATTGGGTGTGTAACACAAATGGTGGGGGCTTGGAGAGCCAGGTTTTGATACTCATTGCATAGCATGGGGTGAAGGTAGATAGCCGAAGCTAGAAAAGCTCGGTGTTACTACACATTGGCATGGCATGTGTTGTGGAGCCGGGAAGGGCTCATGTAAATTGTATGAATGGGCATCATCTCATTTCATGGCATGGTATGTTAGATTTCAATCTTGACTTGCTTAATTATTTATTGGAATGGATTTTGGTTGTGTTTTGTTGCATAATAAATTGCATATGTACTTAGGTTGGGGAGTAGCCTTTGTAGGAAGTACTCTACTGGGCGTTGACTCACTCTATACGAAAACACATTTCAGGTGCGGGGGTTTGTACCAGTGGAGGACTCACATTCGGGGCCTCAAAGATGAAGAAATGCCGGAATGTGGCTTTTGTTATGAAGTTTTGTAAAACTTTTGGTTTAATTCCATTTTGACATGTAAATTGTATGGAATGAGTTGTAATGGACTTGTATGAATCATGTATATTGTAGAAAACACCTTTATACAAGTTTGGGATGAATTTGGAAGGGTTTTGAGTGAATTGGAAATTGAAAATTGATGAAATATGAAATTCTGGACAAAATCTATCGATAGTAGGCAATAACTACCAGTAGTTAACAGGTAGTACCTGTTCGGTAGGCAATAACTACCGGTAGCTAATACGTAGTACCTGTACAGCAGGCAACAACTACCGGTAGTTAACAGGTAGTATCTGTTCAGTAGGAAAAAGCTACCGTTAGCTTACAGGTAGAACTTCTACCGGTAGTTATAACAAACAACTACCGGTAGCTCTTCCAAAAATCTGAAAAAATCAAAAATTGTTTTGCTAACCTTTTGAACTTTATTTTCTTTAGTTCCAATGATATAAATGGACATTAAATAAGGTATATTGAGGCTCATTGGACCTCCGTTGAATTAAATGATAAAAGAAACACGGATTATATGTGTGGGTTATGATCCCGGTTACAGGGAAGTGATAGACATGATGTCGAGCCACGCGACATTCACAGATATTTTCGCGGGTTAACGGATGGTCAACGGGAACCCCGATTTTAGGGGCCTCACAAAACATAAATAAGTTCAAGACATAAGGTTATACTTATTTGTAATTATGTACAATTCTTCCAAAAGTCATATATCATTTTGATCATACTGATTCAGAGTCATAATTGTCTGGATCAATATTACCCGTGACACGGTTAACTTCATTTCTTACGTATCTTGTTAACATTGAGGTAGAATAGGAAGGGGTCTCAGTGTACTCCTTACTCGGCCCATACCTAATCCACTGAAGACGATCTAACGCTCGGCCTGAAATTGGTTCCGCACACTGATTATATTGTTTTAAATATTTTAAATGANTAATTGTCTGGATCAATATTACCTGTGACACGGTTAACTTCATTTCTTACGTATCTTGTTAACATTGAGGTAGAATAGGAAGGGGTCTCAGTGTACTCCTTACTCGGCCCATACCTAATCCACTGAAGACGATCTAACGCTCGGCCTGAAATTGGTTCCGCACACTGATTATATTGTTTTAAATATTTTAAATGACCACATTTTACACAACCACCGAGACAATCTGCTCGTCGATTTTTTGTAAATGTACTTTTTTCGCATAAAAGTCTTGATTGACTTTCAAAAATTTCTAAATTTCTAACTCTTCTGGCTTTTTGCATGATCAATGCATGGATATCTTTTAGAAGATGACGCAGTAGCATTAAACTTAACCAAAATAGTTTTTTGTCCATTATACACATAAAATAGTTTTTTTTAAGGCTCTCTATTCGGTTCTTTAACGTCTGTCAATCACAAAGACAAAATTAACATTGATATTAAAAAAAAAATACTTTAAATATAAATACTAAAGTTACCTCCTTACCTCCCCAACTAANGCCTGAAATTGGTTCCGCACACTGATTATATTGTTTTAAATATTTTAAATGACCACATTTTACACAACCACAGAGACAATCTGCTCGTCGATTTTTTGTAAATGTACTTTTTTCGCATAAAAGTCTTGATTGACTTTCAAAAATTTCTAAATTTCTAACTCTTCTGGCTTTTTGCATGATCAATGCATGGATATCTTTTAGAAGATGACGCAGTAGCATTAAACTTAACCAAAATAGTTTTTTGTCCATTATACACATAAAATAGTTTTTTTTTAAGGCTCTCTATTCGGTTCTTTAACGTCTGTCAATCACAAAGACAAAATTAACATTGATATTAAAAAAAAAAAATACTTTAAATATAAATACTAAAGTTACCTCCTTACCTCCCCAACTAAATTTAAACATTATCTGAAATGTAACTACAGTGATAGTTAATATTGATAGGAAAATCCGACAATCTTTTGTTATTTCACCTATTAAGATATCTAGCTGTACTCAGGAGATATTCTATCAAATAAATTACAATTCATTAGTAATTTTATTGAGACTTAAGCAGTAATTTACTTTTTAGAGCATATAAAAAGGATCACAAAGTTGTACATCAGTCATTTATGGAGTAAATCCATCATAATATGGTTTAAGTCTTCGACCATTGACTTTAAAGATATTTCCAGTTAATGGATTTTTAATTTCAATCGCTCCGCAGTCAAAAACTTGTTTGACAATGTAGGGACNGTGATAGTTAATATTGATAGGAAAATCCGACAATCTTTTGTTATTTCACCTATTAAGATATCTAGTTGTACTCAGGAGATATTCTATCAAATAAATTACAATTCATTAGTAATTTTATTGAGACTTAAGCAGTAATTTACTTTTTAGAGCATATAAAAAGGATCACAAAGTTGTACATCAGTCATTTATGGAGTAAATCCATCATAATATGGTTTAAGTCTTTGACCATTGACTTTAAAGATATTTCCAGTTAATGGATTTTTAATTTCAATCGCTCCGCAGTCAAAAACTTGTTTGACAATGTAGGGACCTGTCCATCTTGATCTTAATTTCCCAAGAAATAAAGAANAAAAGTTGTACATCAGTCATTTATGGAGTAAATCCATCATAATATGGTTTAAGTCTTCGACCATTGACTTTAAAGATATTTCCAGTTAATGGATTTTTAATTTCAATCGCTCCGCAGTCAAAAACTTGTTTGACAATGTAGGGACCTGTCCATCTTGATCTTAATTTCCCAAGAAATAAAGAAGTTTTGCATTATAAAATAGCACTTTTTAAGATGGTTCAAAAGATTTTCGCATGATATTTTTATCATGAAAAATTTTTGTTCTTAATTTTTGCAATTTGTGCATTTTCATAAGCTTCATTTCTTAATTTTTGTTCTTAATTTGTACAAAATTTTAGCAGCGGTTTTCTTTTAAGAAAAATGATCTCCACAAGCTTTGAAGTAACAAAAATGAATTACCTGACCTATTTCATGATTAGGTACACAACACCTTGTAATTTGATCTTTACAATATTTAAACACATAAGGATCTTCCCAGAAAAAGTTATGTACCTCACTTAGAAATTTATTTCTATTAGACTAGGTAAAATTAGAGGGAATAGTACCAGTAGGTAGATAATTAGTTATATATGCATACCATGATAATTCTGTTACTGCTAACAGTTATTTATTTGAAAAAAGTTTCTCTAATCAGAGTTGGTTCTTCCTTTATTTCATAGTTTAGTCTTCACAAGTGATCAACAACCACATTCTCTACTCTTTTGTTTTATCTTTGATGATTAAATCAAATTCTTGTAGTAATAATATCCAACGTAAGAGACGTGGTTTAGCATCTTCCTTAGTAAGTAAGTATTTTAAAGTTGTATGATCGGTAAATACAACAATTGATGATCCAACTAGATATGAACAAAATTTATCTAATACAAATACAACAACTAGTTCTTTCTCTGTGGTTGAATAGTTCATTTGTGTATCATTTAGAGTTTTACTCGCNTTGTATGATCGGTAAATACAACAATTGATGATCCAACTAGATATGAACGAAATTTATCTAATACAAATACAACAACTAGTTCTTTCTCTGTGGTTGAATAGTTCATTTGTGTATCATTTAGATTTTTACTCGCATAGTATACAACACAAGATTTTTTCTCTTTTCTTTGCCCTAGTACAGCTCCTATCGCATAATCACTTGCATTACACATTATTTCAAAAGGTAACGACCAGTTAGGAGGTTGCATGATAAGTGCAGAAATAAGTATATTTTTTAATTATCAAAAGCTACTTGACATGTTTCATTCCATTCAAAGAGTGAATATTGACATAACAAATTACATATAGGCTTGGCTATTAAACTAAAATTTTTTATAAATCTTTTGTAATATCCTGCATGACCTAGAAATGAGCGAATATCTTTTACTATTTTTGGTGAAGGCAGATTAGCTATAAGATCAATTTTTGATTTATCCACTTCGATTCCATTTTTAGATACTATATGACCTAAAAAAATACCTTGTGTAACCTTGAAATGACATTTTTTTTAATTTAAAACAAAGTTTGTTTTTTCTCATCGAATGAGGACTTTTTTCAGATTTTCTAGACATATCTGAAATGAGTCCCCATATACTGAAAAATCATCCGTAAAGACTTCTAGATATCATTCTACCATATCATTGAATATACTTATCATACAACGTTGAATGGTAGCTGGTGCGTTGCATAATCCAAAAGACATTATTTTATATACAAAAGTACCAAAAGGACATGTAAATGTAGTTTTTTCTTGATCAGCTATTGCAATTTTAATTTGATTATAACCAAAGTATTCATCTAGAAAGAAATAACATGCACGACTAGCTATTCTTTCTACGACTTGATCTAAAAAATGTAATGGAAAGTGATCTTTTCTGGTGAGTGAATTTAGCTTCCGATAGTCAATACATACATGCCAACCTGTAACAGTACGCACTGGGACAAATTCATTTTCTTTATTTTGTATTACAGTAACACCAGATTTCTCTGGGACTACTTGTGTAGGACTAACCCATTTACTATCAGATATATGATAAATAATATTAGCATCTAATAGTTTCAGTACTTCATTGCGAACTACCTCTTTCAAGTGGGAATTTAATCTTCTTTGCATTTGACAAGATGGTTTCACATTTTCTTCTAAATATATACAATGAATACACAACAGTGGGCTTATACCTTTTATATCAGCTATTGTCCATCCAAGAACACTTTGATGATTTTTTAATACTCTTGTTAATTCTTTTTCTTGACTTTCAGATAATTTTGATGATATGATTACATGATGAATTTCATTTTTTTCTAGAAAAACAAATTTCAGATTCATTGGAAGTGGTTTTAAATCTGGTTTAAAGATCTTGACATTGGATTCTGTGATGCCCCTAAAAACCGGGGGTCCTTTTTCAACCACTAACCACTCGTCAACTAGCGAAAATACCCGTGCTTGTCACACGACCCGACATCATGTCAATTGTATCCTCTTAACTGAGATCATAACCCACACGTATAAACCATGTTCCTTTAATCATTTAATTCAACGGAGGTCCAATGTGCCCAATATACCTCATTTAATGTCCATTTGTATCATTGGAACTANTCGTCAACTAGCGAAAATACCCGTGCTTGTCACAGGACCCGACATCATGTCAATTGTATCCTCTTAACTGGGATCATAACCCACACGTATAAACCATGTTCCTTTAATCATTTAATTCAATGGAGGTCCAATGTGCCCAATATACCTCATTTAATGTCCATTTGTATCATTGGAACTAAAGAAAACAAAGCTCAAAGGGTTGGCTAAAAAATTTTAAATTTTCAGATTTTTGGAAGAGCTACCGGTAGGTGTTTGTTAGACCTACCGATAGAAGTTCTACCTGTAAGCTACCGGTAGCTTTTTCCTACTGGACAAGTACTGCCTATTAGCGATCGGTAGGTTTTGCCTGCTGAACGAGTACTACATATTAGCTACCGGTAGGTTTTTCCTGCTGGACAGGTACTACCTGTTAGCTACGGGTAGGTTTTATCTAGAATTTTATGTTTCATCGGTTTTTCATTTCCAATTCATTCCAAACCTTCTCAAATCCATCCCAAACATGTATAATAACATTTTCAACATTATACATGATTCATACAAGTTCTATTACATGCATTTACATAATTTACATGTCAAAATGACATTTAACGAAAGTTTTACAAAACTTGTTTCCAAAAGCCACAAATCAGCTTTTCGTCACCCTCGAGGCCCCGAATGTGAGTCCTCTCCTAGCATGATCCCAGCACCTGAAATGTTTCCCGTATAGGGTGAGCCAACGCCTAGTAGAATATTTTCTACAGAGGCTACTCCCCAACTTATGTGCATATGCAATGTTCATATATAACATTCACAATCATATAATCATTCCAATCAAGAATATATATGTTCATGTTGGAATTTACTATCCCATGTCATGAATGAAATGAGATTCACTCATGCACCTATCCCAAGCCTTCACCGACTCTCACCACACTATGCAATGCAAGTGTAAAACATTTATCCTTTGATGAGTACATCCAAAGATCATTTTCAAACAACTCATGTGTTTATAAAAAATCAATTCATTTCTGGATGTTTCCCATCAAATGAATCATTTATATAACCACAACCATGTGTCTTTATTTGGGTAGTGTACTTTTGGTGTTGCACCACTTGCTCCACACACCGATACACTTTTTTGGACTTACACCATTGAAAGTGTATAAACCAATAGCTGGGCCTTGCACCCGAGGGGGGATCTATCCCTTCTTGCTATACTCAACACAAGTTTTTAAAGTATGCAACCGTGCGACTCAGTAGGATATTCAACCCGACTTTCCCGAGCTCACCCATTAAAACACCAAGTATGGTGATTGATCCAACCATGTACAACATACACCCACACTCATGCCTATGCCCTCGAATGTGATGTTTTCATACATATCCAATGTAATGAACCATTGTAATACCAATGTCATGCTCAATGTAATTAATGTCAATGAGCTGAATTCAACCGCACATTTCAACATGTGTCATGACAATTTATATCATATGCATATAATCACCAATATCAACAATTCACAAGCTTGTTACACATAAACCATGTTATAACAACTTAAGTTCCACTAAGGCATTCTATGCAAAATACCATCAAGTCACAACATTTCTCGCATCATTCACAAGGAATAACATTTAAACATAAAGCAAGCCCATAAAATCACTTTTCCATGGAATTACCAATCAAGTAATTACCACACTCAATCTCAAGTTAGGAAAGTCTATTCTAACCTATTTAAATACTCTTTTTTCATACCAATTTCATCTATTTCATATACATAGGTAAGTGACCTACATATATTCTCATAACCTACACATTACATAGAACATTCTAGGTAGGAAATGAACCAAAGTAGGAGATCCCCTACCTGTTGGAGCGTAAAGTGAACGGAGAAACCTCAAGAATGACTCCCAAGCCTCAGACCTTTTATTTTCCTAAAATTTCTTCTTTGAAACTTTGGTGAAATTCTTCGTTCTTGGTACATACACATATCCCTCATCGCGTAGAACAACTTTAATTCTTGGATCAAGCAATTCCGACCGACGGAACTTCTTGGATCGAAGGAGGAAGTTTGAAAATTTTGATTTTTCCCTCTTCTCTCTCTTTTCTCTCTTCCAACGTGTGGTGTGCTGAACAAGGGTGAGGAAAATATCTGATTTTTTTGATATTTCACCCTATTAATACTATTAATTGAGTGGTCCACATTGTCCCGCTCGTTTATCACTTCCGGGTCCGTTTTTAGTCCGATACGACTTAATTAAATTTCGGTTTTAGTTTAAATTAATTTTATTTAAACTGTTATTCAATTATAAGGAAATTTTATAATTTTTATTTTTTAGGGACCTTTAAAAGTTCATTTATCACCCAATTATCTTGAAAAATGTGTAAAATCCGACTATCTCGGAATTCGACGAAATTTGACATAACAACTCAATTTTGCGATACGAATCCAACGACGAGATCCGGTGCATCATTTGAGCTCTATAGATATATGCATTTTAATCCCGCATAATAGTAGAAAATTACTATTTTGCCCTTTCTTGGAAAAAGTTCAAATTTTTCTGGGTTTCACATTCTCCCCCGCCTTAAAAGAATTTCGTCCCCGGAAATCACACATACATACACATTCAATCACATGCATATGTAACAATCATATAATACTAAATGACTATAGCAATGTACCTCCATCCTTGAATAAGAAAGGATAGCCGGTACGGATAGTGTCCTCGTGCTCCCATTTTGCCTTCTCCATTCCTTGGTGCTGCCACAACACCTTCGCTAGCCTCACGGTCTTGCTTTGCAAAATCTGATCCCGGCTATCCGTGATACACACTGGTCCCTCCTCAAAGATCCCATCAGCATCAACCACAAGCTCTCCCTAATCCACCACATGAGTCGGATCAGGGGTGTATTTTCAGAGCATAGAGACATGGAATACCGCGTGAACATCCGATAGATTTGGCGATAACGCCAACCGATAAGCAACTGTACCCACCCTTTCAAGTACCTCGAAGGGCCCGATGTACCTTAGTGACAGTTTTTCCCGTGCCAAACCTGATCACTTTGCTTTTAGGCATCACCTTAAAGAAGACATGATCTCCCACCTCAAATTCTAGAGATCGCCGCCGTTTGTCGGTGTAGCTCTTCTGTCGGCTCTGAGCCATGAGAAGATGCTTCCGTATAAGATCTACCTTCTTCGAGGTGTCTCTAACCAAATTCAGACCCGTAGAGGGTCTCTCTCCCACCTCCGTCCAACATACTAGAGATCGACAAGGCCTCCCATACAATGCCTCATAGGGTGCCATCTGTATGCTCGCCTGGTAACTATTGTTGTAGGTGAACTCTTCCAAGGGTAAGTAATCTTCCAAGCAACCCTTGAGATCTAGGACACATACCGTAACATGTCCTCTAACATCTGAATATTTCTTTCAGACTGACCGTCAGTCTTTGGATGAAAAGTAGTGCTCATCATCAACTGTGTCCCCATAGCTCGCTGGAAACTCTCCCAAAAATGAGTCGTGAACTTTGGATCCCGATCCGATACTATAGGTAAGGGCACCCCATGTAATCGAATAATCTCTCGTATATACAACTTGCAGTATTCCTCCAGTGTGAAGGTCATCCGCAGAGCCAAAAAGTGTGCCGACTTTGTAAGTCAGTCCACTATCACCCACACCGCGTCATGTCCCCGCAATGTCCGTGGCAAGTGAGTCACAAAATCCATTGTAATATGCTCTCACTTCCACTCAGCTACCTCCAAAGGCTGGAGTAATCCCACTAGTCTCTAGTGTTCAGCTTTAACCTGCTGACATGTGAGACATCGTCNCCCCTACCTGTTGGAGCGTAAAGTGAACGGAGAAACCTCAAGAATGACTCCCAAGCCTCAGACCTTTTATTTTCCTAAAATTTCTTCTTTGAAACTTTGGTGAAATTCTTCGTTCTTGGTACATACACATATCCCTCATCGCGTAGAACAACTTTAATTCTTGGATCAAGCAATTCCGACCGACGGAACTTCTTGGATCGAAGGAGGAAGTTTGAAAATTTTGATTTTTCCCTCTTCTCTCTCTTTTCTCTCTTCCAACGTGTGGTGTGCTGAACAAGGGTGAGGAAAATATCTGATTTTTTTGATATTTCACCCTATTAATACTATTAATTGAGTGGTCCACATTGTCCCGCTCGTTTATCACTTCCGGGTCCGTTTTTAGTCCGATACGACTTAATTAAATTTCGGTTTTAGTTTAAATTAATTTTATTTAAACTGTTATTCAATTATAAGGAAATCTTATAATTTTTATTTTTTAGGGACCTTTAAAAGTTCATTTATCACCCAATTATCTTGAAAAATGTGTAAAATCCGACTATCTCAGAATTCGACGAAATTTGACATAACAACTCAATTTTGCGATACGAATCCAACGACGAGATCCGTTGCATCATCTGAGCTCTATAGATATATGCATTTTAATCCCGCATAATAGTAGAAAATTACTATTTTGCCCTTTGTTGGAAAAAGTTCAAATTTTTCTGGGTTTCACATTCTCCCCCGCCTTAAAAGAATTTCGTCCCCGGAAATCACACATACATACACATTCAATCACATGCATATGTAACAATCATATAATACTAAATGACTATAGCAATGTACCTCCATCCTTGAATAAGAAAGGATAGCCGGTACGGATAGTGTCCTCGTGCTCCCATTTTGCCTTCTCCATTCCTTGGTGCTGCCACAACACCTTCGCTAGCCTCACGGTCTTGCTTTGCAAAATCTGATCCCGGCTATCCGTGATACACACTGGTCCCTCCTCAAAGATCCCATCAGCATCAACCACAAGCTCTCCCTAATCCACCACATGAGTCGGATCAGGGGTGTATTTTCAGAGCATAGAGACATGGAATACCGCGTGAACATCCGATAGATTTGGCGATAACGCCAACCGATAAGCAACTGTACCCACCCTTTCAAGTACCTCGAAGGGCCCGATGTACCTTAGTGACAGTTTTTCCCGTGCCAAACCTGATCACTTTGCTTTTAGGCATCACCTTAAAGAAGACATGATCTCCCACCTCAAATTCTAGAGATCGCCGCCGTTTGTCGGTGTAGCTCTTCTGTCGGCTCTGAGCCATGAGAAGATGCTTCCGTATAAGATCTACCTTCTTCGAGGTGTCTCTAACCAAATTCAGACCCGTAGAGGGTCTCTCTCCCACCTCCGTCCAACATACTAGAGATCGACAAGGCCTCCCATACAATGCCTCATAGGGTGCCATCTGTATGCTCGCCTGGTAACTATTGTTGTAGGTGAACTCTTCCAAGGGTAAGTAATCTTCCAAGCAACCCTTGAGATCTAGGACACATACCGTAACATGTCCTCTAACATCTGAATAGTCCTTTCAGACTGACCGTCAGTCTTTGGATGAAAAGTAGTGCTCATCAGCAACTGTGTCCCCATAGCTCGCTAGAAACTCTCCCAAAAATGAGCCATGAACTTTGGATCCCGATCCGATACTATAGGTAAGGGCACCCCATGTAATCGAATAANCAGGGCTGAAACACCCTATGCATGAGATCCACGAATGCCGCTGGAGCATTCGCCAATATGAAAGGTATAACTGTAAACTCGAAATGTCCATACCGCGTCCGAAACGCCGTCTTAGGGATATCCGCTTCCCTAAACCTTAACTGATGGTAACTAGTACGAAGATCTATCTTGAAGTAGACTCGCGCCCCTCTCAGTTGATTAAACAGGTCATCAATCCTAGGCAAGGGNAACTTTGTAAGTCAGTCCACTATCACCCACACCGCGTCATGTCCCCGCAATGTCTGTGGCAAGTGAGTCACAAAATCCATTGTAATATGCTCTCACTTCCACTCAGCTACCTCCAAAGGCTGGAGTAATCCCACTAGTCTCTAGTGTTTAGCTTTAACCTGCTGACATGTGAGACATCGTCTAACAAAATTCTCAATATCTTTCTTCTTCCCACTCCAATAATACTANCGAATGCCGCTGGAGCATTCGCCAATCTGAAAGGTATAACTGTAAACTCGAAATGTCCATACCGCGTCCGAAACGCCGTCTTAGGGATATCCGCTTCCCTAAACCTTAACTGATGGTAACTAGTACGAAGATCTATCTTGAAGTAGACTCGCGCCCCTCTCAGTTGATTAAACAGGTCATCAATCCTAGGCAAGGGATATCTATTCTTGATTGTAACCCTATTCAACTANCCGTAGACTAGGGAACCATAATTCTTCCCCTAAACTGAGGACTACCATTTGAGTGAATGGCCCAATCCTCATCACCTATACTTAACCGTACTCAGTCCCTGATGGATGATAACTATGTATCCTATTCTTGGGACTCAATCGCTCTGCTCAGTAGGGAAGGTGTAGCTACTAAACTTCCCAAAGTACCCTGAGTTTGATCTCCATAGTGTAGCCCGAACTGTCCCATAGTCTCGAGNAGGATGTAACTCAATGTTGAAGTCTACATTCCTATATGGAGGTAATCCTGGTAGTTCGTCTAGAAAAACATCCTCATACTCACATATAACCTGAGGTAGACCCAACTCTTTTCTCGCCTCATCCTCTAGGGTAAGGATTACAAGCCAGCCCATCAACTATTCGTGTCATCTTGAGTCATACACAGCTTGGGGTAAAGCATTATGGTTTTTTCTCTGGAACTTAAAACAGACACCATCAGGTGTGTAAGCAGTGACCCTCTTCCTATCACAATCAATGACGACCCGATGTGCTGCCAACCAATCCATCCTGAGGATCACATCAAACTATGATATGTCCATGACCCTAAGGTCCATGGTGAGTAGAATCCTCGAGATCTCCAACTCATAATCCTGACATATTCGATCAACTCTCACCCTAGCTCCAAGGGGAGAACTCATACACAATGGCTTTTCTAAGATCTCAACCTCTAAGCCCAAGTCTTTCACACAAGATGCAATAATAAAAGATTACGGTGCACCAGAATCAAATAATACTCTAGCCCATAAGCGAGAAAGTAGGAATGTACCCTGTATCACTAATGGATCTGTCAGCTCAGTCTATTGCACCATGGCATAGAAACACCCCTCGATTCCTGAAGTACTGGCTTGTGAGCCCTAGCCTCGACCTTGACCTATGCTTTGGCTCATCTGGCCTGATTGCGGAGTCCCCGCTCGTGAAGTAGTAGGGGCCTATGTAGTACCCTGGAACTGATACTGACTCCCCTGGCCCATGGTGGTGTAGGGAGGAATGTACTGTATCCGTGGTTGTCCCACCGAAGTCTGGGACTGAGATGACCTATAACCTAGGGATCCCTGCCTCTAAGGGCAATCCCGTTTCATGTGATCGGACTGATGACAATGGAAACATGCCCGTAAGCTAGCCTGGTTGGGAGCCCTAAAGTGTCTCCATCCTTGGGAAGATTGGCCCTGGCCCTGGCCTTGGCCTTGATGACCGCGACCTTGTCCCTGGAATCCTTGAGGAGTAGAAGTCCTTTGCTTCTTCCCCGAGCTAGAAGAAAAGGATTGACCCTCCTTTTTCTTATCTTTAACACCCACTTCCCGGATGTTCCATGCATCTTCTACCTCTCTCTCAATGGCTATAGCTGTCATGACCATCGAGTCCAATTCTTACAGAAGAAGCCCCATAATTTTGCCTCGGATGGACAACTTCAAGCCATCCTTGAACTTCCTCACCTTGGTCATGTCAGTGGCTATGTATTCATCAGCGAAACATGCTAATTTCGTGAACTTAGCCACGTATTCTATCACCATCATCGTCCCTTGTCATTAGTCTAAGAACTCCCAGGCCTTTGCATGTCTTGCAGCCGCCGGGTAATACTTGCCCATGAAGAGCTCCTTGAACTCTACCTAAGTCATACCCTCCAAGTTCTTGGAGTCCTTCACCCAATCCCACAACAACTGGGATTCTCCCTCTAGCTAGAATGTTGCTAGGGTTATCTTAGTGGCGTCGGAGGTGATCTTCATAGCCCTCAATACCTTATCAACTTGTCAAAAATAATGGTCAGCCACATTAGGATCCGCCCCTCCTATGAAGATCGGAGGTTGATGTGCCTTGAACTTTTGGAGGTTGCTTCAACCTCCTTGTCCTCCACTTGCACCAGTCTGTGCAATGGTGGGTGGTAGTCGTAGCACTAGCTTGTGCTATGGTAGCAGCTGCCGTACAAATAGCCTCCACTAAGGCTTGTTGGNAACTTGTCAAAAATAATGGTCAGCCACATTAGGATCCGCCCCTCCCATGAAGATCGGAGGCTGATGTGCCTTGAACTTTTGGAGGTTGCTTCAACCTCCTTGTCCTCCACTTGCACCAGTCTGTGCAAATGGTGGGTGGTAGTCGTAGCACTAGCTTGTGCTATGGTAGCAGCTGCCGTACAAATAGCCTCCACTAAGGCTTGTTGGTCAAAAACCGGTAGGGGTTGGTTATTGTTCCATCCACCCCAACGTCCACTTCCTCTAGTTGCCATCTACACACATACCAGATAGCAATAGAGCATTTATTTAGTATCCCATGATAGGGACCAAACTTGAAATATTGAGATTTTTCCCGTTTTCCTAGTAGAGTCTATACCACCGACTAGTAAATATTTATAAGTTGAACTATCCCGTTCATTTCTTTTCCAACCCCCAAGGTTATGTTTTCTAACCCTACTATCCCTTTCCATATACATTTTACCATGTATATCATTCACATAATAACATAGCACAAAATCAAGTAACACAATGCAAGCACATAAGATGAAATGTACAATACATGCAATGGTTTAAACCCAACGCCCATCAANCATGTATATCATTCACATAATAACATAGCACAAAATCAAGTAACACAATGTAAGCACATAAGATGAAATGTACAATACATGCAATGGTTTAAACCCAACGCCCATCAAGCTCTAGGTAATTCGTATACTTAGGCTCTGATACCAAGCTGTGATGTCCCTAAAACCCTGGGGTCCTTTTTCAATCGTTGACCACCCGTCAACCCGCAAAAATATCCGTGCTTCTCGCACAATCCGACATCATGTCAATCGTATCCCCTTTATCGGAATCATAACCCACACGTATAACCCGTATTCCTTTAATCATTTAATTCAATGGAGGTCCAATGTGCCTCAATATACCTTATTTAATGTCTATTTGTATCATTGGAACTAAAGAAAACAAAGCTCAAAGAGTTGGCAAAACAATTTTAAATTTTCAAATTTTTGGAAGAGCTACCGGTAGGTGTTTGTTAGACCTACCGGTAGAAGTTTTACCTGTAAATTACCAGTAGGTTTTGCCTATTAGACAGGTGCTACCTATTAGTTACCGGTAGGTTTGCCTGCTGGACAGGTACTACCTGTTATCTACCGGTACGTTTTATCCAGAATTTTATATTTGATCGGTTTTTCATTTCCAATTCATCCCAAACCTTCCCAAATCCATCCCAAATATGTATAATAACATTTTCTACATTATACATGATCCATACAAGTTCGATTACATGCATTTACATAATTTACGTGTCAAAACGACATTTAACCAAAGTTTTACAAAACTTGTTTCCAAAAGCCACAAATCGACTTTTCTTTACCCTCGAGGCCCCGAATGCAAGTCCTCTCCTGGCACGAACCACGCACCTGAAATGTTTACCGTATAGGGTGAGCCAACACCCAATAGAATATTTTATACAGAGACTACTCCCCAACCTAAGTGCATATGCAATGTTCATATACAACATTCACAATCATATAATCATTCCAATCAAAGATACATATGTTCATGGTAGAATTTACTATGCCATGTTATAAATGAAATGAGATTTACTCATGCACCTATCCCAAGCCTTCATCGGCTCTCACCACACTATGCAATGCAAGTGTAAACCATTTATCCTTGATGAGTAC
Organism: Ilex paraguariensis; assembly: GCA_963454935.2. Taxonomy (NCBI): domain Eukaryota; kingdom Viridiplantae; phylum Streptophyta; class Magnoliopsida; order Aquifoliales; family Aquifoliaceae; genus Ilex; species Ilex paraguariensis. Next base: position 403,479 of record CAUOFW020006403.1, read on the forward strand.
ATCCAAAGATTATTTTGAAACAACTCATATATTTATAAAAAATCAATTCATTTATGGATGTTAACTATCAAATGAATCATTTATATAACCAAAACCATGTGTCTTTATTTGGATAGTGGACTTTTGGTGTTGCACTGTCGGCTCTACACATCGATACACTTTTTTGGACTTACACCGTAGGAAGTGTAAAAACCAATAGCTGGGCCTTGCACCCGAAGGGGAGTCTATCCCTTCTTGCTATGCCCGACACAAGTTTTCCAAGTATGCAACCGTGCGACTCAGTAGGATATTCAACCCCACTTTCCTGAGCCTATCCATCAAAACACCAAGTGTGATGATTGATCCAACCATGTACAACATACACCCACACACATGCCTATGCCCTTGAATGTGATGTTTTCATACATATGCAATGTNACTTTTCTTTACCCTCGAGGCCCCGAATGCAAGTCCTCTCCTGGCACGAACCACGCACCTGAAATGTTTACCGTATAGGGTGAGCCAACACCCAATAGAATATTTTATACAGAGACTACTCCCCAACCTAAGTGCATATGCAATGTTCATATACAACATTCACAATCATATAATCATTCCAATCAAGGATACATATGTTCATGGTAGAATTTACTATGCCATGTTATAAATGAAATGAGATTTACTCATGCACCTATCCCAAGCCTTCATCGGCTCTCACCACACTATGCAATGCAAGTGTAAACCATTTATCCTTGATGAGTACATCCAAAGATTATTTTGAAACAACTCATATATTTATAAAAAATCAATTCATTTATGGATGTTAACTATCAAATGAATCATTTATATAACCAAAACCATGTGTCTTTATTTGGATAGTGGACTTTTGGTGTTGCACTGTCGGCTCTACACATCGATACACTTTTTTGGACTTACACCGTAGGAAGTGTATAAACCAATAGCTGGGCCTTGCACCCGAAGGGGAGTCTATCCCTTCTTGCTATGCCCGACACAAGTTTTCCAAGTATGCAACCGTGCGACTCAGTAGGATATTCAACCCCACTTTCCTGAGCCTATCCATCAAAACACCAAGTGTGATGATTGATCCAACCATGTACAACGTACACCCACACACATGCCTATGCCCTTGAATGTGATGTTTTCATACATATGCAATGTNGTGATTCCATTTCTATAATTAACGAAAGTATTTGATGTAGCTAAGAATGGTTGACCTAAAATCAAAGGTGTATATGCAGATGCATGAAAAATTGGTTGAGTATCTATAACGACAAAATCTGCTAGAACGTAGAATTGATCAGCTTGTATGATAACATCTTTCACAATTTCTAGTGGAATTTTTATTGATCGGTCTACTAATTGTAATGTGATATTGGAAGGTTTTAGTTCACTTAATCCTATTTGAGACTGAATATGGCATTAAATTACAACTAGATCCAAGATCTGGCAGAGCTTCTTTGATTCAAAAATTTTCAATGATGCATGTGATTGTAGGACTACCCGGATCTTTGTACTTACGAAGAGTATCATGTTGTATTATAGTATTAAATTGTTCAGTTAGGAATGCTTTCTTTGGTACATTTGTTCTTCTTTTTATTGTGCAAAGATCTTTTAAAAACTTAGCATAACCTAGAANGATCGAAGGAGGAAACTTGAAAATTTTGATTTTTCCCTCTTCTCTCTCTTTTCTCTCTTCCAATGTGTGGTGTGCTGAACAACGGTGAGGAAAATATCTGATTTTTCAGATATTTCACCCTATTTATACTATTAATTGCGTGGTCCACATTGTCTCGCTCGTTTATCACTTTCGGGTCCGTTTTTAACCCGGAATGACTTCATTAAATTTTGGTTTTAGTTCAAATTAATTTTATTTGAACTTTTATTCAATTAAAAGGAAATTTTATAATTTTTGGTTTTTGGGGGCTTTTAAAAGTTCATTCGTCACCCAATTGTCTCAAAAAACGTGTAAAATCTGACTATTTCAGAATTCGATGAAATTTGACATAACAGCTCAATTTTGTGATATGAATCCAACAATGTGGTCTGTTGTGTCATCCGAGCTCTATAGAAATATGCATTTTAATCCCACCTAATAATGATAAATTACTATTTTACCCTTTGTCGAAAAAAGTTCAAATTTCCCCGGGTTTCACAAATTCTATAGATTTCGGCAACAAATTTTCACATTTTGGATTTCCTAGATTTTCTGATTTATCTTCAAATACAGATTTTATTGTGTATAAATCTTTTTCCAAAAAAATCTTTTCAAAAAAATTTTGGGTTAATGTTTCAATACAATTTATTTCATGTACTTCATCTTAATCTCTAGGTTGTTTAGCACTATTGAAAACATTTAATTCCATGGTCATATTTTCAAATGAAAGTTTCATGATTCCATTTCTATAATTAACGAAAGTATTTGATGTAGCTAAGAATGGTTGACCTAAAATCAAAGGTATATATGCAGATGCATGAAAAATTGGTTGAGTATCTATAACGACAAAATCTGCTAGAACGTAGAATTGATCAGCTTGTATGATAACATCTTTCACAATTTCTAGTGGAATTTTTATTGATCGGTCTACTAATTGTAATGTGATATTGGAAGGTTTTAGTTCACTTAATCCTATTTGAGACTGAATATGGCATTAAATTACAACTAGATCCAAGATCTGGCAGAGCTTCTTTGATTCAAAAATTTTCAATGATGCATGTGATTGTAGGACTACCCGGATCTTTGTACTTACGAAGAGTATCATGTTGTATTATAGTATTAAATTGTTCAGTTAGGAATGCTTTCTTTGGTACATTTGTTCTTCTTTTTATTGTGCAAAGATCTTTTAAAAACTTAGCATAACCTAGAACTTGTTTTATTGCATCCAACAAAGGAATGTCGATCTTCACTTGTTTGAACAACTCAAAAATTTCAGATTGATCTTTTTCAGATGAAAGTTTCTTGATCCTTTGAGGAAAAGGTAAAGGAATAGGACATGGTTGATCTTTTTTATTTTATATTTCTAGTTATTTTTTAATGGAAGGTCCAGGCTCAAGTGATTCATTAATAGGAATTTCCTTCCATATTTTCTTTGAAATTTTGGGCTTTATAGCTTTGTCAATTACTTTTCCACTTCTTAATGTTATAATCGCTTGTACTTGACTTGGAGAGGCTTCAAATGGGCTTCAAATGACACAGAATTAACTTGACTCTGGCTTTGTGGAGGTTTAGGTTGAGATGAAAACTTTCCTATCTCTGACATACTAAGAGACTGAGTCAACTTAGCTAGATGACTCTTGATATCTTCAATACTCTGAGAAGTTTGAGTTTTAAAATCATTCAAAGCTTGAGTAGTTTGAGTGTTAAAATTCATTTGAATTTGAATAAATTGATTCATAGTATCTTTCAGTGTTCTTCTTTGTGGGGGTTGATATGGCTGATAACTTTGTTGATTTTGTGGTTGTGATGGACCTTGTGTTTGATTTCAAGATTGTGTATTTCTCCAACTAAAATTCGGATGATTTTTCCATCCTGGGTTGTAAGTTTCAGAAATATAGATTCAAATAAAGCTTATTATTATAAGTTGGAACAACATTAGATTGTTCAATTAACACTTCTTTGAATGCAGGTATAGTTGGACACTCTGCTGCAGGATGTCTTGACAGCACACAAATTTTACATATTTGATCAGTAATTGATATAACAGATACTTGTTTTATTTTTTTCCATCTCTAAAGCTTCTAGTTTTCGAGATAAACTTGCCATTTTCGCTCTTAAATTATCATCTTCTTTTGACACATATTTTTCTTTTTCAGATGTAGATGACTTAGCTTCTATTATGTTTGAAGAAGTTGAGTCCCACATCTAGGTACTCTCAAAAATAGTATCAAAAAATTAAAATGCTTCTTAAGGATTTTTAATCACAAATTCCCCCTGGGCCATCATTTTAACTAATTGTCGCATTGCTGGTGGAAGAGCATCAAAGAAAAAACCAACTAAGGTCCAATTTTCAAATGCATGATGTGGACAGGCTTGGAGAAGATCTTTAAATCTTTCCCAACATTGATAAAAAGTTTCACCTTCTTTTATAGAAAAATTCATTATTTGACGTCTTAATGTATTGGTACGATGTATAGGAAAAAATTTCTTAAAGAACTCAGCTTGTAAAGCTTAAAGTTTGTGATTGAATTAGCTCTTAAAGAACTAAGCCATTGTTTTGCTTTATCTTTTAAAGAAAAGAAAATAGTTTTAGTCTAACCATTTCAGAATTATCTTGCAATGTTCCACATATTTCTTCAAATTCTTTCATATGAACATAAGGGTTTTTAGTTTCTAGACTATGGAACTGTGGTAATAATTGTATTATTCCTAGCTTAATATTAAGATTTGGAGCATCTGTTGGAAAAGAAAAACATGACGGGACATTNAGTGGTAATAATTGTATTATTCCTAGCTTATTATTAAGATTTGGAGCATCTGTTGGAAAAGCAAAACATGACGGGACATTAGTTCTTGAAGGGAGTAGATATTCTTTTAATGGTCGAATATTTTGCACTACTTCTTGTTCTCTATGTTGTTCTTCCCTAGGTACATTTCTAGCCATACTTAGTTCAAATGATTCTTGTGTAGATGAAGATTATGGAGATGACTGATTTACAGATCCTACGAATGAATGAACAGACATAAACTATTTAAAAATAAAACACACTTTATATACATATAATACAAATAAACAACTTTTGTATTTTATTTGATTTCAAATTATTGTAACTCCCCGGCAACAGCGCCAAAAACTTGATTTGCACATTTTAGTGATCGGATTAATATTATACACCCAAGTATAAGTGGTCAAATTGTAGTTTTCTTGGTTTTAAGTCCAAGTATCGTTCCCACGAAGAGTTTTAACAATTTGAAAATGAAATAAAATAGTTAAGTTGCTAATTTGAATAGGACATCATGTGACAGCTTGCGATGTGAGCTTAGATTGATAACTAGTCTAAGTAAATGTTTATGTGNTTCCCACGAAGAGTTTTAACAATTTGAAAATGAAATAAAATAGTTAAGTTGCTAATTTGAATAGGACATCATGTGACAGCTTGCGATGTGAGCTTAGATTGATAACTAGTCTAAGTAAATGTTTATGTGCAGATAGAGTGAGATAATAATAAAAAGTATCATTCAGTTCAAGGATCCCATATGCGTTATATTGGTTAAATACTGGAAATGCTACCTTACAGCAATCAACTTCCATGTTACTGGCAAGTCAATTGGTAGGTCTGATGTATAAATCATCACATAACAACTTCTTAGGTTAGCCAGTGATATCCATGACAATTGATTAATCCAAGCAAACAAGAAGAACAAGCTATTCATGAGGAATACATGAATTATTCATTTGTCTTCATAGTAGTAGGTGCATAGATAATAAACTATAACACAACCACTTCTTAGGTCAACTAGTGGTAGTAGTCATAACACAACAACTTCTTAGGTTAGTTGGTTATAGATGTGTCAATTGACTAATCCAAGCAAACCAGAAGGACAAGCCATTCATAAGAAATACTTGAATTATTCATTTGACTCTATCTATGATATATATATACCAATTAAAAAGAAATACTTGAATTATTCATTTGACTCTATCTATGATATATATATACCAATTAAACATCCTCAGCATTCTGGTGGAGGATAAACTATAACGATAGGAATGTCGTGGTTGTTAGATTGGCAATATTATCCTTTATACCAGTTAAACGATCTGAGTAACCCAAAAGGGCAAGTCATTCATGAGGATCACTTAGGTCATTCATCTGATAGT